>VZTY01003385.1:0-12411 GCA_013400935.1 Turnix velox
CAGATTTTAAGAAATTAATGTAACAAAATGCCATGATGCTACCCAAAATCTCAACACCCCTGTCTGCTGAGTGGATCCTCAAATGCAGGGAATGTGCTGTTTTACAGATTTTAAGAAATTAATGTAAGAAAATGCCACGAGGCTACCCAAAATCTCAACCTCCTGTCTGCTGGGTGCATCCCTGAGTGCAGGGAATGTGCTTTTTTACTAATTTTAAGAAATTATCTTAACAAAATGCCACGAGGCTACCCAAAATCTCAACCACCTCCATCTGCTGAGTGCATCCCTGAGTGCAGGGGGGACTGCAGGGGTCCAAAAACCCCATCCCCACTGGGTGCCCAAGCAGTGATGCTCCCAAGGGCTGCTGTACCCAGAAGAGCAGCTGAGTCAGAACCAGAGTGCTCACTCAGTGAGAGGAACGTTACCCAAGTTCCTGGTGAGTAATCCCAAAAGTTTAATGTGAGGTAGGGAAGGAGAGCACTGCAGCTACAGCAGGGGGTGAGAATGGGAGCTGGGCTGTATTTTGGGTTTCCCCACCTTCTTCCTCCCAGCTTTGGGTTTTCTGTGGGGGAACTGATCCCACAGGCTGCTGCCTCCCACCAGGGTCTGGGTGGGCAGCAGAGGAAGGGCTGAGCTGCAGGAAGCTCTGCTCCAGACACCAAACAGAGGGTGGAAGACACAAGAAACATCAACAGGACTTTTTTTTTTGCTTTCTCTCAGTGCCATGTTGCTGCTCCACCCAGCAGCCTGTGGGCAGTGCTGGAGCTGCAGCACATCCCAGCTCAGACCAAGGTGGAAAAAGGAGGAATATTGGGAAGAAAGGAGGGAGCTCCATCTTGGCACCACCAAAAGAGAGTGTTTGATGGGACACACAAGGCTGTAGGGACACCCAGCAGCCAAGAACAAAGATGGGGAATTGGGCTAAGGCTGCCAAAATGTGCTCCTGCTTCCCTTCTCAGCATTCCCTGTCAGACTGAGCCATTTCTCTCCACACCCCCATTAACCTGAGCTTCTGTGCCCTCATTATGGGATGAGAAACAGGGACAGAAGAAGTAAGGATTGCTATAAAACCCTGCAGGCAAGTGGGACAATTACCTCTTTGTAACTCAGGGCTGCTGAAGGTCGGAGTGGAGGAGCAGGACGGAGGCAGCTCAAGCTCCAGGGCTTGAGGATTTTGGGGGGTTCCAGAGGACCACGAATCTGTCCAGCAGAACTAAAAGTCTGGGAAAACACATGGGAAAAGAAATGGAGACTGAATTAATAAACACTGTAGAGAAGCAGAGGGGGATACTAACTGTACTCTTCCATTTCAGAATTCACAAGTCCTCTCTAGGCTTTTGGTTTGGAAGGCAAAAGGTTTGGTGGGGTGGTTGGCAGAGCTGCTTTTCACTCCCTAGGTGTAATTCTTTATCTCTTTTCTATTTTTTAATTTGCAGTGATAAGGCTGCACAGGAAAAGGTTTGGGATTATCGGCTTGTTATTGATCTGAAGGCGGTTTATGGCAGGGAGGTTGGAACTCGATGATCTTTGAGGTCCCTTCCAACCCAAACTATTCTATGATTCTATGGTGCTGTCAGTTCCTTCGAGGATGTTCTGTCTGAAGAAAGGAGGCTGAGGGGAGACCTTCTCACCCTCTACAGTACCCTGAAAGGAGGGTGTAATCAGGAGAGGTTGGGCTCCTCTCCCCAGCAGTAGGCAATAGGAGAAGAGGAGATGACCTCTAGTTGCACCAGGGGAAGGTTAGGATGGATACTTGCAAAATTTTGACACTAAAAGGGTTCTTAAGCATTGGAAGAGGCTGAGGCACCATCCCTGGAGCTATTTAAGAGATCATAGAATCATAGAATAGTTTGGGTTGGAAGGGACCTTAAAGATCATTGAGTTCCAACCCCTCTGCCATAGGCAGGGACACCTCCCACTACACCAGGTTGCTCAGTGCCTCATCCAGCCTGGCCTTAAACACCTCCAGGGATTAAGGAACATCCACAACCTCTCTGGACAGCCTGTTCCAGTGTCTCACCACCCTCACAGTAGAGATAGGCAGACAGAGCTTAAAGATATGGTTCAGGGTTGGTTCTTGTTAGAGTTGAGTTGATGGTTGGGGCTCTATGACCTCAAAGGTCCCTTCCAACCTGGGCCATTCTGTGATTCTACAAGAATAGGGCAGGACACATGTGAAAGCACAACAAGATTAGCAGCAAAAGTGCAGGATGAGCCCCACACATGACCTCAGTGTCCCAGTGCATTGCCAAAAGAGAGAGACAGGGGAACTCCCAGCAGCAGTGGGGCTGAGGAAAGGGGAGATTTACCGAGTGAGAGCTCCAGGACTGTGTCTTGGGTAGAGTGGTGCATGTCCCTTTGGTCAGCCTTTGCAAGTGCTCCAGCCATTCCTGCAGGTCCTGGCTGCTGTTGCAGGAGACTGTGATCCTCTCTGCCATGTTCCCTGTGGCAGAGGATTAAATAAAACATCATTAGGAAGAGAGTCAGAGGAAACACAGGGTGAGACAGTGTCCCAGTGGAGCCCCAAGGATGTCCCAGTGCCTACCAGCAGCATAGAAAAGCCAAGGGAACTGATGAGTTGAATGTGTGAGAAATTATTCAATGTTAAAGCAAATGCAAAGTTTCCATGAATAACAGGACCCTGACACCAAACACCACCAGAGCAAAGAGCTGCAGTGTAGCCAAGTCACTGAGCATGACAACCTTGTATAATGGGATAAATGGAAGAGGAAAATTGGGAGGAACATTAGGGGAGCAACCCAATAACCAGGGTCAATAAATGAAACCCTCACAGCAACTTGGATGGAGGCTGAAAGGGGAAAATAGAGGGAAGAACATTAGGAGAGCAACCCAATAACCAGGGTCAATAAATGAAACCCTCACAGCAACTTGGATGGAGGCTGGAAGGGGAAAATTGGGAGGAATATTAGGACAGCAATCCAAGAACCAGAGTCAATAAATGAAACCCTCACAGCTCCATGGGATGGAAACTGGAAGGGGAAAATAGGAAAGAACATTAGGAGAGCAACCCAATAACCAGGGTCAATAAATGAAACCCTTACAGCTCCATGGGATGGAGACTGGGAGGAGAAAAATGGAAGGGAAAAAGAAGGAGAGAAACCCAATAAGCAGAGTCAATAAATGAATCCCTCACAGCTCCATGGAATGGAGGCTGGAAGGGGAACAATTGAAGGGGAACATTAGGAGAGCAACCCAATAAGCAGAGTCATAAATGAAACCCTCACAGCTCCATGGAATGGAGGCTGGAAGGGGAACAATTGAAGGGGAAAATTGGGAGGAACATTAGGAGAGCAACCCAATAACCAGAGTCAGTAAAAGAAACCCTCACACCTCACAGCTCCATGGGATGGAGACTGGAAGGGGGAAAAGGAAAAGGGAAAATTGGGAGGAACATTAGGAGAGCAACTCAATAAGCAGGGTCAATAAATGAAACCCTCACAGCTCCATGGGATGGAGACTGGGAGGGGAAAAAGGAAGGGGAAAATTAGGAGGAACATTAGGAAAGCAACCCAATAACCAAGGTCAATAAATGAAACCCTTACAGCTCCATGGGATGGAAAAAATGGAAGGGNTTGGATGGAGACTGGAAGGGGAAAATTGGGAGAAACATTAGGAAAGCAACCCAATAACCAGAGTCAGTAAAAGAAACCCTCACAGCTCCATGGGATAGAAACTGGAAGGGGAAAATTGGGAGGAACATTAGGAGAGCAACACAATAAGAGAGTCAATAAATGAAACCCTCACAGCTCCATGGGATGGAGACTGGGAGGGGAAAAATGGAAGGGGAAAATTGGGAGAAACATTAGGAAAGCAACCCAATAAGCAGAGTCAATAAATGAAACCCTCGCAGCTCCATGGGATGGAAACTGGAAGGGGAAAATTGGGAGGGATGTTAGGAGAGCAACCCAATAACCAGAGTCAGTAAAAGAAACCCTCACAGCTCCATGGGATGGAGACTGGAAGGAGAAAAATGGAAGGGGAAAAGAAGGAGAGCAACCCAATAAGCAGAGTCAATAAATGAAACCCTCGCAGCTCCATGGGATGGAAAGAAAGGAAAAGGGGAAAATTGGGAGGAACATTAGGAGAGCAACCCAATAACCAGGGTCAATAAATTAAACCCTCACAGCTCCATGGGATGGAAAGAAAGGAAAAGGGGAAAATTGGGAGGAACATTAGGAGAGCAACCCAATAACCAGGGTCAATAAATTAAACCCTCACAGCTCCATGGGATGGAGACCAGATGAGGTGGGGAAGACAGGGCACAGAGCAGCTCCCTGGCAGGAGATGTGTCCCTTGTTCAATACTATGATCTTCAAAACCAGCCCAGAGACAGAGCTCAAGGGCACTGGGTTGACTCAGCCCAGAGGGAGATGCTCAGGAACTCTGACCACACATGGTAAAAGTGCAAAAAGAAGAGTGTGAGCGACACAGTGGGTGAATGACGACCAGCACCTCAGGTGCTAACCACTGTCTGGACTGAGTGGATGTCCCCAGACTGGGTCCACACTGACCTGTGATTTCAAACATGTGCTCATTGCCTTCAGCATCTTCCAGCTTTGTCAGCATCATCCCTGTCAGAGGCAGCCTTCCCTGGGAAAATTGAGGAGGAATCAGTGTGTGTGACTGGCTTCCCAGCAGGTGTTGTTCTGCCTGTTTCTGCTGATTCCATTCTCCTTGGGAACTGCCATTAAAAACTAATTAGTGGAGGGCTTCAGGCTGCAGGATTGAGTCTCCTTTCATGGATGGATCTAGATTTCCCTGCACAACTAGGTCAAACCCCTGAGAAGAGGCTCCTGTGATGACTGAGTCATCCCTGGCTCATCTACTGCCTTTCCCTTCGCTGGGTAAAAAACCCTTTTTGCAACCAAGTCAGGAGGATGAACTTCCCCCTGGTTTTTCTTACAGCCTCCCCCATCCCTGTTTTGTATGCTGAACTATCTGCTTACCTGAAATCTGAAAAATAACCCCAGTTAAATCTTTCCCAAATCTTTCTGGTCCCTTAGTCCCTTGGTGTAGGAGTGTATCCTTTTCCTGGAGGGTATTGACAGCCCCAGGGAACGGGAGAAAATCTACACTCCCACCAGCCTGACTGAAACCATTTAAATGGCAAAACACAAGCAATGCAGTGTTTTGGGGTGGCTTATGGAGCAGAAATTTGGGGGCTCTTTACAGTAGGTTTTATAGTAGTGAAGTATTTTCCAGAGATGGCCCAACCCTGAGAGATCACAGAATCATAAAATAGTTTGGGTTGGAAGGGACCTTAAAGATTATCTAGTTCCAACCCCCCTGCCATGGGCAGGGACACCTCCCACTACACCAGGTTGCTCAGTGCCTCATCCAGCCTGGCCTTAAACACCTCCAGGGATTGAGGGGGCATCCACAGCCTCTCTGGGCAACCTCTTCCACTGTCTCACCACCCTCACAGCAAAGAACTTCTTTCTTCTCTCCAGCCTAAATCTCCCCTCTTCCAATTTGCATCCATTACTTCTAACTCCTGCCATCCTGGACCCTATTAAAAAGTCCTACCTCAGCCTTTCTGTAGCCCCCTTCAGGTATTGAGAAGCTCCTCTGAGGTCCCCCCTGAGCCTTCTCTTCTCCAGGCTGAACAACCCCAATCCTTCAGCCTGTCCTCACAAGGCAGTTGCTCCAGCCCTCTCATCATCTTCGTGGCCTCCTCTGGACCTGCTCCAACAGCTCAATGTCCTTCTTATGTTGAGGGCTCCAGAACTGGACACAGTAACTCCAGTTGGGGTCTCTCTAGAGCCTAGTAGAGGGGCAAAATCCCCTCCCTCGACCTGCTGGTCACACTTCTCTTGATGCAGCCCAGGATTGGGTTGATTTCTGGGCTGCAAGTGCATGGCTGAACCTTCCAGCTGGGTCATGACACCTTACACACACACACAGAGCTTTGTGGGGACATGTGGGACAAAGTGTTTTGAAGGTTGGTTTGTTGGTTTTGTTGTTTTGGGGTTTTTTTCTTATTTCACCGCATTCACACTTACCAAAAGCAGTTTAACCATTTTGGGAGGACAAAGTCCTTCAGTGACCTGGCCTGCAGGGTAAAAGCCAAACCCAGCTCCCCCCCCTGGGGTATTTGCATCACAACAGAGAGACTTAAGGAAGCAGAAGCTTCTGAGTTTGATAAGAACTATCTGATTTCCTTTTTCACACCTCACGCCTTCCAAGCCCAAATGAAAGCCTGCCTACCTGATAGATGAACCCACTCATCCGTGGGCTTGCAGACAGCATCAGCAAAACGTTTGAAAACAGCAAGAAATAACGTTCCTCTTTCTCCTGCAGGGATGAGAATTTAGATTAAGCCACTTTGACACGCAACACTAGAGCCTTCCTTCAGCAAAATCAACTTCTTCCTGCTGAGTTGCAGCTTTCCAGATGCCAATTATTTGGGTTTTTTTAATTCAGAGCATCTCATTTCCATGCAAGCTTTTCCTTTTTGCCTGCTACCTGCTCATCCTGATGTTCTCTTCCAAACATTTGAGTGCCTCTCAAGACATCCCCCAGCAGTTCACATCCCAAACAAGACTAGGGGAGTGGTCTCTACAGAGTTTTGTTTCACAGGTTGTCTTCTCCCATGGAAAAGCTGCTATGACAAGCAAGTAGATCCTGGAGAAGGCACTGAGCAACCTGGTCTAGTGGGATGTGCCCCGTGCCCATGGCAGGGGGGTTGGAACTAGATGATCATTAAGGTCCCTTCCAACCCAAACCATACTATGATGAGGCACTTTCCCACACAGCAAACACCAAAAAAGGCTTTAACACCATCAGTGTGATGCTTTAGGATCAGTAAATCAGGAATCCCTCTAGTTATTTCCAAAGTACAGTCAGCACTAGAGTGGGACATCACAGCAGCCACCACAGGACGTGGCAGAATGTCTACACTAATGCACATTTTCAAGTCTGTCTCATTTCTCAGAGTAAGTCACGGGGGAAAAAGAGGGAAATTTATGTGCTATAAGACACTGAGATACTTCTTTTGCTTGAAAAGCATGTCAGAAGACCTGAAGATAAGCCCATGGAGACGCCAACACTAAAGACATGCTGTTGCACAGCTCTCTTTCAGGTAAAAGCATTCATCAGCATTATTTTACAGAATCATAGAATGGTTTGGGTTAGAAGGAGGGAGCTTAAATCTCATCTCACGCCATCCCCTGCTCTAGGCAGGGACACCTCCCACCAGCCCAGGTTGCTCCAAGCCCCGTCCAACCTGAACTCCTCCAGGGCTGGGGCAACCACAGCTTCTATGGGCAATCTGGATTGGGTCTCACCACCCTCACAGCAAAGAATTTCTTCCCAGTATCTAATCAAATTCTCCCCTCTTCCAGTTTGAAGCATTGCACCTTGTTCTAACACAACATCCCCTTGTAAAAGGTCCCTCCAGGCCCCATGTGTTGACCTGGAGGTCAACATTTTGTCTCCTTCCATCCCTGACCCCATGAACAAAGGGGTGTTTGGACAAGGTATCTTTAGCCACACTCACCTCACTTCCCCCACACTGTACCATAACCTGGGACATGTAAATTATGTTTCCCATTGTCTTGATGTCCTCTCCTTCCCAACGCTGGATGGATTCAGAAAGGATCTGCAGCTCCAGCTGCTTCCTCTTCCTCAGCTCCTGGCACTGGGACTGAGAAGCACAGCAGAAGATTTCATCAGCTGAAGGGCAGGCACAAACCCAAACCATCCCAAAAGAGATGGTTTCACCAGCAATGCTCCCAAACCCACATGGACTCAGGGCTGGTCACATCAAGAGATGAGCAAAGCCTGCTCTGGCTCTCTTACACAATTATTTATTTTAAAAGAAAATAAATATGAAGTGGTTTCTGAAGTAGCCAAGACATTAAAACACCAAAGACACAGCAAACTGCACTGAGCAAGCTTTTCTTTCCAAACCAGTTCTACCCTCTGGGAATACAGGATCATATTTTCCAAACCAAGATGGAGTTAAACATCTAATTTTGCTGCTGCTTAAGAGAGATTTTGCTCCTGCTTAAGAGAGATTTTGCTCCTTTTGGCCCAACAGCAAAGCCAGGAATATGGGTGGACATTTTCCAACCAAAATCTCCAAACCCCAAAAGCAGAAGGTGCAATATTCCAGCAGTGCAGTAAAAGAACACAAAAAGAAGGGTCTGAAGGTGCTGCAACTCAAAGACTGCATCTGGGGAGTGGTGGAGCTCTACAGAATGGCCTTTCCTTCAGCAGCTTCCACCAAGCAAATGACAACACTGTCTGAGCAGAGACATCCCCTGCAAATACAAGCAAAAACTTGCTCAAACTGACCCCCTCTGCCATGGGGGAAAGTTGCTGCAATGTCAGACCTGAGCTTGGGTTTTATTTTCCCAAACTGGTTTGTGACAGAGATTTTCCTCCTTTCCAGCTAAGTTTCATACAAAAGCTTTGATTATCCAGCCTTTCAAAGGGAGAGGCTGCACTGGCTTAGCCTGAAAACACACACATGTGTGCCAGACTGTGGGGGCTTCCTCTGGTTTTGCAACTATGCTGTGTTTTAAAGGCTACCCAAGTGTCTGAATCCAACATTTCTGGGATGCAAGTCCATCTGAAACCCACAGCAATCCCCTCTCTGACTGTGCAGAGGTACCACGGCCAGTCGTGATGTCTCTGTGCTCCCAACCTGGTCCTATCACAGCACCACGTGGCTGCCCCAAGAGACATCTCTGCTCATCTAACCTCAAATCCAGGCTGAAGCTCTTGGGTTGCATCATAATTACGTTCAATTACTCAGTGCCTGAGCCCAGGTTTCAAGTAAAACTGTCCCTCACTTACCAGCATCCCTTCAGATTAGTGACACTGGGTTAATTTAAGCAAATGACATCCCTTTCACTTACTAGAATAAAAGGAGAGGGAGCCCAGTTTCTAAGTAGAGGAGACATGATGGCCCTTTCCTGTTTTCTATGAACTTTCTCCTCCCCATCTTTTTATCTGCACCAAAAAACTCACGTCTGCTGTGCTGAGGAAGGAAGTTGGACCACATCTGGAGTGGTTATAGTGAAAGGTATTCAGTGGCAACAAAGCACGAGAGAAGACTCTCACCTCTTTCAATAACCAAAAGAAAAAAAAAAAAAAAGCTTTACTGGGTAAAACCATCGTGGGTGGCTTCTTTTCCCTCCTTCTTTTTCACCTGGACTTTGAGGGTTGTAGGAAACACAGCTCAGAGAAATGCTGTTGTTTAGCTCTGACTCATCCCTTGGCTGCTCTCTTCCCTCCTGGTGGCCACAAATTATCTGCAACATGGTCAAAGGCTCAGCCATTGAGCTCAGATGGAACCTTCCTGCTGCCAACAGCAGTGCCAGGCACCCACATGAACCTTTACACAGCCCATCTCCAAGAGAATGGGGACAACTACACCTCAGGAGGCAAATTATAAGGGTATAGGAGGCAAAGGAGACTAAAGGGATGCCACCAAAAGGGAGGAAAAAAGCCACAGATGCTGTTGGGACCACAAAGCCACCATGAACTGCCCTCCAGAGGGGCAGCTCTAAGCTGGAAACTTGAAATTTAGACTCTAAAACCCATCTTTTCCATTCCAAAGGACCTTTTTGTTTGGTGTTTTTTGTGTCTTTTTGTTTTGTGTTGGGTTTTTTTTTTCTCTCTTTTTTTTTTTTCTCTCTAACGAGGAGACAAATGTCAACCTTGACTCACTCGGGCAAAACGCAGTCCTGAAACGGAGAGCTTTTATTTTAAGAATAGCCACCTACCACCAGGGACTTGAAGGATGCCACGGCTTTCAAAACCTCTTCGTGGTCCACATGCGCCTCCTAGTGAAGGGAGAGAAAAAAATAATCCCTCAGGGACCAGAGCAGCAGAACCCACTGCCCTTAGCACAGCATCCAGGGATGCAGAGCAGGATGAGCTGCAGGAGAGGAATCCCCTCCCAGAAACCTTCCTCATCTCCCAGAGACCTTCCCTACCTTCCATTGACTTTCCTCACCTCCCAGAGACCTTCCCCACCTCCCAGAGACCTTCCCTACCTTCCAGAAACTCTTCTCACCTCACAGAGACCGTCCCTACCTCCCAGAGACATTCCCTACCTTCCAGAGACTTTTCCCATCTCCCAGACACCTTCCCTACCTCCCAGAGACTTTTCCTACCTCCCAGAGACCTTCCCTACCTTGCAGAGACTTTTCCCATCTTCCAGACACTTTCCCTACCTCCCAGACACATTTCCTACCTCCCAGAGATCTTCCCTACCTCCCAGAGACCTTCTCCACCTCCCAGAGACTTTCCCCACCTCCCAGAGACATTCTCTACCTTCCAGAGACTTTTCCCATCTCCCAGACACCTTCCCTACCTCCCAGAGACTTTTCCTACCTCCCAGAGACCTTCTCCGCCTCCCAGAGACTTTTCCTACCTCCCAGAGATCTTCTCCACCTCCCAGAGACCTTCCCTACCTTCCAGAGACTTTTCCCATCTTCCAGATACCTTCCCTACCTCCCAGAGACCTTCTCCACCTCCCAGACACCTTTCCTACCTTCCAGAGACTTTCTCCACCTCCCAGAGACCTTCCCTACCTTCCAGAGACTTTTCCTACCTCCTAGACACCTTCCCCACCTCCCAGAGACCTTCCCCACCTCTCTCCTAGCTCAAGGTGCCAAGCAATCCATTGGTACCAATGGAATGAGTGTTCCAAGTGGCCACAGCAAGAGCAGGTGGGGTTCAATTTCCAACAAAACCTGGCTGGCAAAGAAAATATGTGAAAAAAAGCAGAGGTGCAGGGTAGATTTCTGCTTGCAACTTCAGGAAGGAGACTTCCACTGGCACACAAAGCATCCCAGCTGTTGCTCCACCATGGGTGGCTTTTCCATGAGCATGCATGGAAGCTTCACCTCCAGGTTGAAGGGAGGGAAAGTCTGAGCAGAGAGCTCCTAGCCCAGGAAAGGGAAGAAAGATGCTGCCCATTATCTTCTCCAGCTGTGGCTGCACAGTACTACTATCCTAATTCATTCTCTGGATTATCTATCTACATCATAACCTCTCCCATGTCCAGATCTCAGCCTGGAGAAGAGAAGGTTCCAGAAGACCTCACAGTGCCTGAAGGGGCTCCAAGAAAGCTGGGGCGGGGCTGTTTGCCCGGGCATGGAGAGACAGGACAAGGGGCAGTGGTTTGAAACTAGAGCAGGGCAGGGTTAGATGAGACATGAGGAAGCTCTTCCCCATGAGGGTAGTGAGACACTGGCCCAGGTTGCCCAGAGAGATGGTGGTGGCCCCATCAAGCTTGGAGACACCCAAGGCCAGGCTTGCTGAGGCTCTAGTGCAAGATGTCCCTGTCACTGCAGAAGGTTGGACTAGATGGCCTTGGAAAGTCCATTCCAACCCCATGGTTCCATAATTCATGTCAAATAAAATCCAGGTTGTGATGGAGCTGCCCCTGCAGCTCCCTGGGATAGCTCACAACTGAATCTGGTAGAAGATGTGTCTCTGTCCATATCCTGGAGACATCTGCCCCATCTTCTCCAGCTGTAGAGGGAATGAGAAGCTCTACACCCACCCTGCACACAGCTATGCTGCATGTATCTCTCTCACATACACCCATGCTCTTCCCACACCTTCACAGCTCAAACCCCAACCCTACTGATTCATACAACACAATCCCCACACTGGGCTGAGAGAAAGAGGTGACGTGTGTGTCCCCAAGCACCACCACTGTCCCCTCGGCAGCACCCTGCAGAGAGATCACTACAGGGCATCTAGCCAGCAAAACCCCTGGCTTGAGCAGAAGAGGTTTTAATCCTCAGTCTGGGATGTGAATTTGGATGATCACAGCTGAGCAGGCTGAGTAATTAACTGGTAATTAATGCTGGAAGAGGGGGGGAAAGCAAATACAGCTAAAAATAGACTGTCACTTCTGTTTTCTTCACCTCCTTGTGCCAGCCTGAGGTCTGCATCCCCGTGGCTTGGAGTGCACCAGTAGGTGAGAAGCAGAGCTCCAGCAGCAGAGAACTTGAGGTCCCCAGCAGGGAGAAATCACAGAATGGGTTGGGTTGGAAGAGACCTTAAAAACCATCCAGTCCCATCCCTTGCCCTGGGCATGTCCCACCAGCCCAAGTTGCTCCAAACCCCATCCAGCCTGGTCTTGAACCCCTCCAGGGATGGTGCAGCCACAACTTTCCTGGGCAGCCTGTGCCAGGAGCTCACACCCCTCTTCACAGCAGAGAGTTTCTTCCTGATCATCCAAATTTCCCCTCTTCCAGATTAAAAATGTTCTCACAGCCCCCACAAATAGCCCCTCCCCAGCTTTCCTGTAGACCCTTCAGATAATGGGAGGCCACTGTGACATCTACCCACAGCCTTCTCTTCTGCAGGCTGAATTTTCCTAACCCATCTTCACAGCAGAGCTGCTCCAGCCCTTGGATC
>VZTY01003391.1:650-13483 GCA_013400935.1 Turnix velox
GCGGGGGGCGGCGCGGAGGAGGGCGGTGAATGGCGGAGGAGAGGGAGGGCGCGGCCGCGATTGGAGGAAAAGCGAGAGAGAGGGGTGGGACGGTGGGCGGGGCTTCAGGAGAAACGGAGACTGTGATTGGTGGAGGCGGCCTCCAGAATTGGGCTGGGCGGCGCTGATTGGCTGATTCGGGCGAGGAGAGGAGACAGCAGCCGCGGGTTCAAGAGCGCCCAGGGGGGAGGAGGAGGCTTAGGGGTCTCCGCGTCTTTAGGGAGGGTCCCAGCCCCTCGAGGAGAGGGTAGGAGGGTCCTCAAACCAGTCAGGAGGGGCTTCAGCGAGCCCCCAGGCCCATGGAAGTCCCATGGCTCGTGTATGGAGGACTTTAAGGGTCTCCAGCCCTACAAGGAGTGGGCTCAGGGGGTCGCCAGCCTCATGGGGGCAGTCCAGGGCCACGGGGAGAGTTCTCCAGGTCCGTGGAGAGAAGGTTTGAAGGCCCCCAGCCCCGCGAGGGGAGCTTTGAGGGTCCTTGAGGAGGAGGCTTTGGGGATCCCCAGCCCCATGAAGGGAGCCCAGACCCATAGAGAGGGAGCTTTGAGGGTGGTCAGGTCCTTGAGGAGGAGGTTTGGGGTTCCCCAGTCCCACGGTGGGGTCCCCTGGTCTTTGATGTGGAGTGTTTGGTGGTCCCCAGCTCCATGGGGGCAGTTCAGGCCCATGGGGAGAAAGTTTGGGAGTGCCCAGGCCCAGAGGGAGAAGGTTTGAGGGTGCCAGGTCCTTGAGAATGGGCCTTTAGGGGTCCTCAGGTCCATGGGGAGAAGGTTTGGGGGCGTCTGGGCTCACGAGGAGGAGGTTTGGGCGTCCCTGGGCCCATGGGGAGAAGATTTAGGGGTGCTAGGCCCATGAGGAGGAGATTTGGGGGTACCCAGGCCCATGGGGAGAAGGTTTGGGGATGCCGGGCCCACGAGGAGGGGATTTGGGGGTGTATGGACCCATGATGAGGAGATTTGAGGGTGCTGAGATGTGGGGGAAGGTCTGGGGGTCCCTGGGCCCATGAGGAGGCGGTTTGGAGGAGGTTTGGTGGTGCCGGGCCCATAAGGAGGAAGTCTGGCGATGCCGGGCCCACGAGGAGATTTGGGGGTGTTGGGGCCACGAAGAGGAGGTTAGGGGCTGCCCGGGCCCATAAGGAGGAGGTTTGGGGGTGCCGGGTCCATCAGGAGGAGATCTGGGGTTGTCTGGGTCCATGAGGAGGAGGTCTGGGGGTCCCCAGGCCCACGAGGAAGAGGTTTGGGGGGACCGGCCCCAGAGCAGGCCCGCCCCGTTGCCCTGGCAATGGCGGAGCCAGGCCCCGCCTCCCTCCGCATGAGGCCCCGCCCCAGATCTCGCGAGACTCGCGCGGGCGGGGGCCAGGACTGGGGCCGCGCGGGAGCCGCCGCCGCCGCCATCGCCTCAGCCCCAGGCGGGGCTCGGCCCGGCCGCCATGAGCTTCCTCTTGTGAGTGCCCGGGGAAAGGCTCCGAGGGAACGGGACAACCGGCAGGGGCTTGGGGAAGGTGTGGAAGGGGGTTGCGAGAAGAGTTTGTTGGGGAGGGAGAAAGGGGAGGGATGCTTGGGCTTGGTCCCTTAGAGGTACGGAGGGGGGAGTGGGCTTTCGGGAGGCCCCGAGGGAGTGAGGCCCCGAGGGAGTGAGGCCCCGAGGGAGTGAGGCGGGTGTGAGGGGCTTTAGGATGGGAGAAGGGGGTCCGGGAGCGTTTTGAGAAGAGTTTGTTGGGGGAAGAGATGGAGTTTTGAGCTATGAGAGATAGTGAGGGGAGCGTTTGGAGAGGCCCTGAGGGAGTGAGGTGGGTGTGAGGGGTTTTGAGGTGAGTAAAGAGCTCTGGAAGGGGCTTTGAGAAGAGTTTGGGGAGGGAGAGAGAGCACTGATGATCTGGCTTGGTCTTTTAGAGGCAGAGAAGTGGAGTGGGGTTTAGGGATGCCCTGAGGGTGTGAGGGAAGGGGAGAAGGGATGGAGTCTTGGGCTGTGAGAGGTGGTGGTGGGGGAGCTTTGAGAGGTAGCTGTGAGGGGCTTTGGGATGGGAGAACGGGGTCTGTGAGGGTTGAGATTGTATTTTGCTGGGGAAGGAGAGAGGGGGTGGACGCTTGAGCTTAGTCTCTTACAGGTAGTAGAGGGAGGGAGTGGGGTTTGGGGAGGCCTTGAGGGAGTGAGGTGGGTGTGAGGGGCTTTGCAAGAGTTGTGAGAAGAGTCTGGGAAAGGGGAGAGGAAATGGCGTCCTGGGCTGTGAGAGGTAGTGGAAGGAGTGAGGTGGGTCTGTCGGGCTTTGGGGTGGGAGAAGGGGTTTGAGGGGGTTGTCAAAGGGGTTTTGTTGAGGAAAGGAAGAGGAGAGGGAGACGTGGGATGTGGGGGAGTGATGTTTTGGTGAGGCCCTGAGGGAGTGGAGTAGCTGTTGAGGGGCTTTAGAGTGGGAGAAGGGGATCTTGGAGGGTTGAGAGAGGATTTTGCTGTGTGGGGGAACTGGTGTTTGGTCTGTGTGAAGTACTGGGGTTGGGGGAGCCTTTGGAGATTGCCCCAAGGGAGCAGGGTGACTGTGAGGAAGAGAAAGACTTTTGAAGAGGGACTGGGTAGGAGGCCTGGGGAGAGAGGGTCCTTGGGGGACTTTTTGAGAGGGTTGTGAGGAAATTTGGCAGAAGAGGATACTTGAGCTCAGTTTGAGACATAAGTCCGGGGTGGAGGCCTTGGGACTGTGTCTGTGGAGGGCTTGAGAGGGAGGAAGGCTTTTGGGGAGGCTGTGGAGGTGTTCCTGGAGTGGGGGGTGCTGGAGGAGACCTTGCTGGTGGTGTTTCGGGAACCTAAGAAGTCCTGTGCCTTGTGGGAGGTGTTGGAGGGGTCAGAGGCCCCAGGAGCTGAGGGAGGCTCTGCGGTGAGACACAGAAGGTTTTTAAGGGAAGTTGAAGAAGGAAGCTCTGGGTGGCTTTTGGCAGAGTGAGGTCCTGTGTCTACGTAAGAAGCTTGAGGAAGGCTTTTGGCGGGGTCTTAGTCATTTGTGGAGGGGGGATGACTTTGAAAGTGACCTCAAGGCTGGATGAAGAAGGGCAGAGGAAAAGTTTGGGAGGAGGCAAGGTGGGAGAGGCTGCTTTGCAGGGCTGGGGTCCAAGGGGGACCTGGCACCCACAGAGAGTGCCCACTTTGAGTGAGTGCCATGGAAGGGTACAGAAGGGTTTTTTAGGGGAGTTGTGAGGAAATTTGGGGTGGGAGAAAGGGATCTGGGATAGTTGTGAGAGGATGGCAGGACTAGGAGTAATGGATGCAAATTGGAAGGAGGTAGATTTAGGCTGGAGATAAGAAAGAAATTCCTCTGAACGTGGTGAGACACTGGAAGAGGTTCCCAGAGAGGTTGTGGATGCTCCTTCTCTGGAGGTGTTTTAAGACCAGGCTGGATGAGGCATTGAGCAACCTGGTGTAGTGGGAGGTGTCCCTGCCCATGGCAGAGGGGAGTTGGAGCTAGATGATCTTGAAGGTCCCTTCCAACCCAAACCATTCTATGATTTTGTTGGGGGAGAGGAAAGGGAACAGATGCTTGGGCTTGGTCTCTTAGAGATACTGGGGAAGGGAGTAGTGTTTGGTGAGGCCTTGAGGAAGCAAGGTGGGTGTGAGGGGCTTTGGGGTGAGCGAAGATCTACAAGGGTTGTGAGAGGAGTTTGTTGTGGGGGACAGAGGGGACAAGCTTGATCTGTGAGAGGTGAGTGAGGAGTGATGTTTGGGAAGCCTCTCGGGGGTCAGTTTTGGAAGGAAGACTCTGGGGATGAGTTGTCATGTGAGGCTTAATCCCTCCCAGGTGGGAAGAGTTGGAGGGGTTGGTCTTCATGGAGAACTGGGAGAGGCCCCGAGGGGTGAGGTGGAACAGAGGAGAACTTGGTCCCATGGATGTGGGGCTCACACCTGGGAGAGCTTCGTGCAGATCTTACAGTAGTGTGGCAGACCTTCTGGTGTTAAAGCAAACATCTTTACCAAGCTGCGAGTGCAAACCTGTGTTGTAGAGGTGGAGGCTTGGAAAATATGAGAGAGTTTCTGGCTCTTAAGGAGGTGAGGACAGGAAGCATTTTGTTGCCCAGGAAGTGAGTGGGGAGCCACTTCATAGGGTGGGTGATGTGCTGGTTGTGGCTTTAAGACCTCAGCTCAGTGACACACTTGGGCCATTAGGGTAGTGTTTTGGGTTTAAGAGTGAGCTGGGTCTTTTTATTTCCTCACCAAGTGCTGCACACTGTGTGTTGAGCTGTCAGGTCACACCAGGGAGCTGCTGCAAGGTGCCTGCTGACCACATGCATGTGGTGACACCAAACAGTGGCAGGAGGAGTGACAGAGAAGCCCATTTCCCCCAAACTGGCACTGGCCACCCTGTTGTTTGCATCCATCTCACTTGGAGATCTGCTGGGGTCTGAAAGTTAAGCTTTTGCAGTTGAGGAGCATCAGAATTCATCCTGGTTTTGGCTGAGGAGTGTTAGAATTTATCCCAAATTTATTTTGGCAGTGTTGGCTGTTTCAGGGAGGGGCCGCAGTACTGCTGGAGGAGTTTGGAGGGTTGTGAGATGAGATGCAGCCAGGGAAGATGACGATGACTCTTAGCGTTTTGGGGCTGCAGCCTATTAAATCGCTATTTTTAGCAAGCTGTTTCCTGTACTCAGCATCCAGTGCTGTCAGACTGAGCCAGGGGCAGCTCCTGGTGTTCCCTGGCACAGTTCCCTGGGCTTTTCCTTTCTTGATCACAAGCAAGTGCTGCTTGAGGAGTCTTTGGGCCATTGCACCAAATATTTATGATTTTTAAAAGGGTTTAAAGAGGGAAGTGTGTGAGGGGCCTTTTAGTGGTGCCACCAGAAACACTTTGGCTTAAAATACTGAGTTGGAAGGGCCCTTTCAAGGTCACCAAGGGGTGAGAAGGGACATCCTGCACTGGCCTTGGATGTCTCCAGGTTTGATGGGACCTCCACCACCTCTCTGGGCAACCTGGGCCAGTGTCTCCCCACCTTCAGTGGGATGAACTTCTTGCACAGGGGATCTTGAAATGGGGAAGGGTCGATGTCACCTCAGTGAAAAGTTCCAGATGATGAGGGGGAGGAAACACGGAGGACTAAGTGGAAATATTTTTTTCCCTTTGACAGTGGGAGTCGATCTTCCAAAACATTCAAACCCAAGAAGAACATTCCTGAAGGCTCCCATCAGTACGAACTCCTGAAACATGCGGAGGCGACGCTGGGGAGCGGGAACCTGCGGCAGGCGGTGATGCTTCCCGAGGGAGAGGACCTCAACGAGTGGATCGCCGTTAACAGTGAGTCCTGGGAGGAGGGATCCACCCAAGAATAGAGGTGGGAAACAAAAAATCACTGGGTTTTATCCTTAAGAACACTTAGAGCTATTAAATTCTTATCCTAAGTGTGCTCTGTTTGGGTAAAAGGGAAGTGAATCAGCATGACTGATGACAGATGTGTTAAAGGGGTGAGACACAAGCTCAAACCCTCACTGTGGTGGTTTTTGAGTGATATTTTTGAGTGCAGACTTGCAAAGATGATTAGATTTGTGAGCAGTTGTTTTTGTACTCTAACTAAGCCTGGAATATTTACATCTGGAATTAGGGAGAGAGAGCCTTGTTGGCTGCAAAAATGGTGAGTAGTCCAGGGAAAAAGCAGCACCATCTCATCCACTGAATTCCAGGCTTTTGTTGAGTATATTTTTCTGCTTTCTATTGTTTATTTTGTTGCCCAGAGAGCTTGTGGATGATCCCTTCCTGGAAGTGTTTAAGGCGAGGCTGGATGAGGCAATGAGCAACCTGGTCTAGTGGAAAGTGTTCCTGCTCATGCAGGGGGCTGGAACCAGATGATCTTTGAGGTCCCTTCCAACCCAAACCATTCTATGATTGCTGAGTATGTAATTTAAAAAGCCAAATAATACACATTTATTTTGCTTACAACAGTTCTCTCCCTGGCCTTGAACTTTGTTTCTTTATATCTTGGAGGATGACAAAGTGAGGAAAACACTGAGGCCCCTAGTGCTGAGCTGGGGGAGATCTCCTGGCTGTTAAGATTCAATCTTGATGTTGTAGGGAGGGGAGGTGTTTGTTCTTGCCAAATTTTGCAGCACTTTCCCCCCCCTGGCAGTGATTCTCAGCTGAAGGAGAGCAAACTGGTGCTTGCTTGGCTTGGTGTTTGTAACTTTGAGTAAATGGAACTGGTTTCTTTTCCAGCTGTGGATTTCTTCAACCAAATCAACATGCTCTATGGGACCATCACAGAGTTCTGCACCGAGACCAGCTGTCCTGTCATGTCTGCGGGACCAAGGTGGGGAACTCATTGTGTTTTCTGGCTGTGATTTAGATGTGGAGCTGTTGGAGAGGGTCCTGAGGAGGCATTGAGGGTGGTCTGAGGGGATGGAACCACCTCTGCACCAAGAGAGCTGGGGCTGTTCAGCCTGGAGAAGAGAAGGCCAAGGGGAGACCTTCTGGTGGCCTCCCAGTGCCTGAAGGGGCTATGTGATGGAGGAAGACCCTTGGATGGGGTCTGGAGTGATAGGATGAAGGGCAGTGGCTTTGAACTAGAGCAGGGCAGAGCTGGATAGGATATGAGGGAGAAGTTCTTCCCTATGAGGGTGGAGAGACACTGGCCCAGGATGCCCAGAGAGGTGGTGGAGGCCTCATCAAGCCTGGAGACATCCAAGGCCAGGCTTGCTGAGCCTCTGAGCAAACTCACTGAGTGCAGGATGTCCCTGTCACTGCAGGGGGGGGCACTAGGGTTCCTTCCAACCCCATGCAATCTATGAATCTCTCTGATTGTGATCCCTTGGTGTCACTTAGTGACTCTCAGGAGGCTGTGTGATGTTGGCAGCCCATGTTTTCAGTATCTACTCAGGGGCAGTGTTTGTGGGGATCTCTCTTGTCCTGGAAACTGACAAGATGTGTCCTTGAAATGGCTTGTTGTAAGGAAAATGAAAGATTTAACTTGACTGGAAGTGTCTGGACTTGAAGTCAAAGTCTTAGATTAACCTCTGGATTTGCTGTCTCCTCCAGATGATGTTTTGAGAGCCCCTGGGGGTGGGGGGTTTCTGAGCATGAGGGTAGGTGCAGCACAGAATTGCAGAGTTGGAAGAGACCTTCCAAGGCCATCCAGTTCAAACCTGCACAGTGACAGGGTCATCCTGCTCTAGATGAGGCTGCTCAGAGCCTCAGCAAGCCTCATCTTGGATGTCTCCAGGCTTGATGGGGCCTCCACCACCTTGAATGGCTTGAGTGTCTTTTTGAGTCCTGCTGAACCCTGAGCTGGTACGGTCTTGGTTGAAAGACACTTAGCCCAGCACAGGCTGCAAGAGGGACAAAGTGTGGCATCACAAGGTGTTTCTAGGAGCTGCTGTCCTTCAGATTGTGTGGATGAAAAGTAGAGATGGTAGTGTTCAGGAGGCTGATGTGTAGCTTTCCCTTCTGAGGAAGGGCTGTGGGGGCTGGGTCTCTTGACCTTGGAGAAGACTGAGGGGTGACCTCAGTCATGTCCATAAATATGGAAAGGGGGAGTGCGAGGAGGATGGAGCCAGGCTCTTCTCAGTGACCTCCAGTGATAGGACAGCGGGCAATGAAGTGCAGCTGGAACACAGGAGGTTCCACAGAAATAGGAGGAAGAAGTT
The DNA here is from genome assembly GCA_013400935.1 of Turnix velox. Lineage (NCBI taxonomy): Eukaryota > Metazoa > Chordata > Aves > Charadriiformes > Turnicidae > Turnix > Turnix velox. The sequence continues at coordinate 8,292 of VZTY01003391.1, forward strand.
TGTCACCTTGGAGAGAAGAGTGTCCCAGGCTGCCCAGAGAGGGTGTGGGGTCTCCTTCTTTGGAGACATTCAAATCCCACCTGGTGTGTGACCTGATCTGGATGTTTTTGCTCCAGGATGGGTCTAGAGGATCTCTCCAGGTCCCTTCCAATCCCTCATATTGTGGGATTGGGAACTACTTTGCAGGAGAAGATTGGCATTTCACGGAAAGCAGAAGGAAAGTGTTACAGAGGGTTGTTTGTGCTGCCTTGTTTCCAGGCTGTGGAGAGAAGACTTGTAGATTTGTTGTTTCTTCACTGGTGTATCCTGTGGAGGGAAATCAGGGCATTTTTTTGGTAAAGATGCTTGGGGCTGGTTGTTTTTTTTGGGGCAGCAGTTTGTAGTTTGGCCAGTGGGTGCTGTGTAACATCCTGCCCCACTTTTCTACCCAGAGAACTCTAGATTTTGAAGTTCCTGTTTCTATATTTGAGGTCATTTCCTGTAATAGTTTCCTGTTCAAACACCAGCGTTTGCTTTCACTTGTCACCAGTCAAGTGGCAGGAGTTGGGCTGTGGGGGTTTCCCTCTGCTTTTGAAGGATTGTGCAAAAGAGCACAGAGAAAGTGGGTCACTTTGTCACCCAGTGTTGGTGTCTGCCATGGGCTTCAGAAGCACTCATGATGGGTTTGAGCAGCACACATGGTGGCTTCCAAAAGCCGTGGTGTGAGGGAGGGAGGGAGGGCTGAATGAATTCCTAGGGGGTGTCCAAAAGCCACACTTGAATGAAATCAGAGGGTGAGTGATGGACCCAACACTTCTCTCTGGCCAGTTTTTGTTTCCTGTTGAGGAAATTTTGGTGTCAGGAGGTTCCCATGAAGCTGAAGTTCACTTTTGAGGGCCAAACCCTGAGGGTTGGAGGCATTAATTCTGACACTGTTCTGTTGTGCTGGAGAAACTGAGAAAGGCAAAGGCTCTGGTCCCTTCAGAGGAGTTGGAGTGTTGTGGTGTCCCTCACAGAGAAGGAGGAAGCTGCCGGGAACAAAAAATGCAAATTTTTCTTCCATCTTTGAGGCCAGAACTGATTTTCCTGCCCTCTGTGCAGGTACGAGTACCACTGGGCAGATGGCACCAACATCAAGAAGCCCATCAAGTGCTCGGCTCCAAAATACATCGACTACCTGATGACGTGGGTGCAGGACCAGCTGGATGATGAAACGCTCTTCCCTTCTAAGATTGGTAAGAACCAACCTCGAGGTGCTGCTGCAAGGTCTTGCTTGACCCATCAGAAGGTCTCAGCCATGCTCCTTGGTCTGTTTCAGGTGTCCCTTTTCCCAAGAACTTCATGTCAGTGGCCAAGACCATCCTGAAGAGGCTGTTCCGGGTCTATGCCCACATCTACCACCAGCACTTCGACTCTGTCATGAGGCTGCAGGAGGAGGCTCACCTCAACACCTCCTTCAAGCATTTCATCTTCTTTGTGCAGGTGAGTTGTGACACAGCAGTCTCAAGGCCTTCTTCCCTCTATTTTCCAAGGGGGTTGGATTTTAAAGTGCCTCCTCAAGTCTCTGAACGTGTCCAGCTGGGGCTGGCAGCTGCAGCCTGTGCAGCTGAAGATGATGGTGTTGGGTTTCATTGTGGTTCTTTTGCAGGAAGTGTGGTTGAGTTGGTTCTAAATGTTTGGATTTCCCCGCTCTGGTTTGAGCAGCAGGAGAAACCAGCCCCAGAGGAGAACTTGGGGGTTTGTAGCACAAGAATTGACTCTGAAATGGCAGCAGCAGCGTTTTTTAACAGCCTGCTCTGGAACTGCCTCGGTATTTCTTTGGGTTGTGATGGGAAAAGTTTTGATGACTCAAAGTGCTTAAACAGGGAACTGCTGGGGAGAGTCCAGAGCAGATACACAGAGATGATGAAGGGGTTGGAGCATCTCCCTGGTGAGGAAAGGCTGAGGGAGCTGGGGCTCTGCAGCTCGGAGAAGAGGAGAGTGAGGGGTGACCTGAGTCATGGTTATAAACATGGAAAGGGTGAGTGTCAGAAGGATGGAGCCAGGCTCTTCTCAGTAACTTCCAGTCATAGGACAAGGGGCAATGGGTGCAGCTGGAACACAGGAGGTTTCACAGAAATAGGAGCAAGAACTTTGTCACCTTGTTGAGGGTGAGAGAAGAGTGTCCCAGGCTGCCCAGAGAGGGTGTGGAGTCTCCTTCTCTGGAGACATTCAAACCCCACCTGATGTATGACCTGATCTGGGTGTTCCCACTCCAGGAAGGGACTAGATGATCTGCTGAGGTCCCTTCCAATCCCTGACTTTCTGGGATTCTGTTTCTGAGGTGGCTCCTGTGGGGTCTCTGGAGACATTCAAACCCCACCTGGACACTGTCTTGTGGGACCTGATCTGAGTCTTCCGGTTCCAGGATGGGACTCGATGATCCCTTCAGGTCCCTTCCACTCCCTCACACTCTGGGACTGTGTGTGAATGTCGCTCCCAGCACAGACCCAGAGGCCAGACCTTTCCCAGGAGCCCCAGGAGATGAATTTCATGTTTTCTGGGTTTTTTTTCTCCCCAAACAGGAATTCAACTTGATCGACAGGCGGGAGTTGGCTCCTCTGCAGGAACTGATTGAGAAGTTGGGCTCCAAGGACAGATAAAACGTTCTCCAGAGGACCCTTTTGGTTGCTCCTTCTGCTTTCTACACCCAAACTTCTGCTTTGCCTTCAGTGACACAAGCCCAAGTGGTGTCAGTGTCAGTGGCCTGGCCTCTCTCCTGCTCTGTGGTGGCCTCTGATGGTTTGAAGTCATTGCCTGCAGTGACCTGCCCTTAGTCCTCTGGGTTTCTCAGGCTGGTGAGCCCCAAAGTTGCTGCACTCCATTCCTACAGCAGCTTCCCTCGTGGACACGGCCATGGCCTGCGAGAGCAGCCCAGGATGTGCTTCCCAAGCGGCTCAGCTTGTTTTTGGGTGAGAAACACTCAAGAGCCTTAAGCTCCCCTCACGGCAGCAGCTCAGTGGGGGGGAGGAAAAGAAGTGCCTGGCCCTGGGGGAGCCCATCCCCTGCCTGAAGAGCAGCAGCTTCTTGTTCCAGAGTGGGAACCCCCAGCAATAAAGTCACTCCTTCCTGCTCTTCTCAAACCTCTTTCTGAACCTTCAAAAGCTCTTTCTTCTCGCAGCCCCCCCCAGCCCTGCAGGGAGTTGTCAGTGAGGAGGGAGGGAGTCCAGGAGGAGATAGCAGAGCCCCGTGGGCCCCTCAAACATCTTTATTGAGCAAAGCATCAAGATTTGGGGGTGGAGGTGAAGATGCGCAGCCCGTGCATGTTCTTGATCTCCTCCCTCAGGGCCTGCAACAGAGACAGTGCTGAAGGGGGCAGGGGTGGCACTTGGGGACAGCCCAGAGCTCACCCCCACCCATGGGTGCTGCAAACTCACTGACACTGAATTTCTGCTGCAGCAGCAGTGCTGGGAGGGATCTTCATCATGTACCCACCCCCCCATTGCACAATTAATTTAATTAAGTCAATTCAGCTCCCAAATTGAAGTGAGCAGCAGCAGAGAAAGAAAACAAGCCCCAGGTCAGGTCACACAAATCCACACACACTTAATTGAGAAGAAGTGTGCTAATTACTTCGGGAAAGGAATGAAATTTGCAAACAGAAATTAGCACCGAGTGCCACAAACTCCACTTTTTGGGGAAAAAAATCTTTATTTATTAGTGAGAGGGACACTCACAGACCCGATCACACACCCAACCAGTTTGCCCACAGCCCAGTGTGCGCCACAAAGGGTCATTAATTAAAAAGTACTCATTAAGGAAGGGCAGGCTGTGTGAAAGGTGAGAGAGAAAAGGGGCCACCCCACTCTGCTCACACCAGTAGCACCAGTGGGATGGGAAATGGCTGCACCAGTGCCTGTGGGGAGGGAGGGAGGCTCTAAGTTTGATGCTCAAGCTGTGCTGGGACAAACTGGTGGCTTTACTGGGAGAACAGCAAGAACTAAAGAGCTGGGCTGTCCCTTACTGGGAAGGAAGCAAGAGCTACACTGGGCTTTTACTGGGAGAAAAGCAAGAGCTAAAAAAAACCAGTCATCCTTTTTACTGGGTCTTACTGGGAGGAAAAGAAGAGCTAAAGGCCTAGAAGGATCCTTTATTGAGAGAGAGGAAAGAACTACATTGATTGTACTATTGTGGAGGGGGGAGCAAGAGCTACACTGGTCTGTTTTCCTCCCAGTAAGCAGCCACACTGGTCTTTACTGGGAGAGAAGCATGAGCTGCAATGGGCCTTACTGGGGGGAGACTATGCTGGTCTTTTTACTAGGAGGGAAACGAGGTATGTTGCTCTTTCTACTGGGAGGGAGGCAAGAACTACGCTTGGTCTTTACTGGGAGGAGACAAGAGTTACAATGATTCTTTACTGGGAGAGAGGCAAGAACTATGCTTGGTCTTTACTGGGAGGAGACAAGAGTTACCATGGTCTTCACTGGGAGGGAAGCCAGAACACACTGGTCTTTTTACTGGGAGGAAAATGAGAGGGAGTACAATGATCTTTTACTGGGAAGGGACAAGAACTGCAGGACTCCCTGTGTCCTACTCCCCTGTGTGTGCCCCTCTGGCACCTGGAGCTGAGTCCAGCACCTGTGAGTGTGTGTGTACATGTGTGAGTGGTGTCAGTGCCCTGCACACACACACACACACCCCCTGTGCAGTGACACCTGTGGAACCTGATGGCACACAGGGGTCAGCTCTGGGTGCAGCATGAGCCACACACACCATGCACACTCACACATGCTGTACAAACACACAAATGCACTGTGCACACCCACACAGAAACTTACACACTCAGTGTCCACACAGCCACACCATGCGCTCACAAACCCCCACTGTACTCACACACTGTGCACTCATCCCCACACACTGTACATAAACACACACACTGCACTCACACCTACTGTACACACACTTTATACCCTCACACTCCTGCACTGTGTGCACACACCCACTACTGTGTATCCTCATACCCACTGCACACACACCCACTGAGCTCTCACACACACTACTGTGCACTCACCCCTGTACTGGGCACTCACACTGTAGCCACACTCATGTACCCACTGCACACACTCACTGTGCCCTCACACCCACTGTGCACACCCACACAGCACACTCACTGTGCCCTCATATCCCTACACTGCACACATACACACACACTGCACACACCCCCACACACTGTG
>VZTY01003392.1:9731-28993 GCA_013400935.1 Turnix velox
AGAGCTGCAGGAACACATCCCTGCTGGAAGGAACACCCAGCACCCAGCTGAAGATCCCAGTGCAACTGGAGGAGAAGGAGGGCTTTGGGATAACATGATGGTCCTCCCTGCAGGCAGGGCAACAGTGTGTTTTATACCTTCTGTATCTTTATCTTCCAATTTCACAGAACACTTCAGGTTATTTTAAAGTAATTTCAGGGATATATATTTCTGGAAGAGATATTTCTGGGAGCTGAGCCAAATTGGAAACTGCTACCACCTATGCATCCCTCCCTGCAAGGATCTATACAAACAGCCATTGCTGCACCCTTCCTTGCAGCCCCTGGGGAGAAGGGACATTAGTTGTAAGAAAAAAGAGTATAAAATAAATGTCCCCACAGGGCTCTGGAAGAGCCAGGCACCCAGCAGAGCTGCAGGGACACATCCCTGCTGGAAGGAACACCCACCACCCAGCTGAGGATCCCAGTGCAACTGGAGAAAGGAGGAGATCTTTGGAAAGGCAGAGGGAAAATTAGGCTACAACCCCTCCAATGTCCCCTCAGTGCTGTTCTGCTCCGTGTTCTGATGTGGTGGACAAAGAGGATGGGAGTTATTCACATTCCAGGCTGTTTGAAGCTGTGTCTGATACCCAGGCCCTGCAACAACTGCTGTAATTCCAGAGTCTGGAAATTCCTGGGCTTTTAGAGTCCTGGAATTTCATCCGGGAGCATCTTCTCAGTTGTCAAACAGGCAGCAAATCTGAGCAGCAAATCTGAATTTCTCTGGGCTTGGATGCACTTGCAAGGCATTGATGCAGCTGGGAAATACAGTGTCCAAATGGGTTCAGGGCATCACTGGGGGCTTTTCTGAGCTCACAAACAAATCCAGCTTCTTGCAGTTGATTTGCATTTTTTTTTCTTGAACTGTTGTGCACTCAGTGTAACAGGGCACAGTGCTTTGAAACATGGCCAAAGCTACAAAGCACAGCTGCTTCTCTTTTCTGAGCACTGGCAATGCTCTACAACTCACCAAAAGTACCTAAATCCTTTTCATAGCATCATCTTTTCCCATTTGTTTCAGGATTTTGCTGTATGGCATCATCTTTTCCCAGTTTGGATGTCAGGATTTTGCTGTATGAGCCTTAATCATGTCTACAAGCCACCATGCTGTCAGCATCACAGGGAGAATTTTTTTTTTTTGCTGTAAACCTGCCTCTCTCCTTTATCACAAAAGTAGAGAATAGCTAGATCCTGCAGTGCATAGGGGACCAATTTTCCACAAAAGAAAGCAGAGGATAAAAAGAATTTAAATGCTAAATTAACCCCCTCAACAAAAGCACGGTGCCTTCTCCGTGTCCAGAGCAAATTCTGCTAAGAGAGTTTTATAAGGAAGCTGTGTCAGAGCAGATCCATTATCTGATAGATAAGTAATGGGCTCCATCAGTCATTTTTATCCCTGGGAAGGGGGCAAAGGAGGGAAGAGGAGAGGGAGTCTGTTGGAAGGCTGTCTGTTGGAGGCATTACCCAGACAGTGAGATTGCATGTCTGCACGCTGACTTGAAAAGACACAGATCATCAGATAGCAGAGCATGCCTTTGAAAACAGGTCATAAACATTAGAGGGAAGGGTACAAGGACAAAGGAAGTCACAGAGCCTTAAACTGCTGAGATTATTTAAGTGTGTGTACGTCCATGTGTGTGTGTGTTTCTGCTTATGTGTAAACAAGCAGGAGGGAGAACTCAAATCTGTCAAACAAGGATGGTGAGTTAAAGGTTTGTTTAGAACAATATGGTCTGACACTCCTCTGCCTCCCTCCTCCAAACTGGGCTGGGAACTATAGGAAAATATTCTACACAGGAACCTCTCATAGAGATCATAGAATGGGTTGGGGTAGAAGGGACCATAAAGATCATCTAGTTCCAACCCCCCTGCCATAGGCAGGGACACCTCCCACTAGATCAGGTTGCTCAGTGCCTCATCCAGCCTGGCCTTAAACACCTCCAGGGACTGAGGGGGCATCCACAACCTCTCTGGGCAACCTGTTCCAGTGCCTCACCACCTCACATGGAGGCATGGAGCTATGGGAGGTAACATGTGCCAGGTGACATGTGCCAGGTAACATCCTTTTCTTTAGCAGTAGCTCAACCCATTCCCAAGTGCTGGAAGGAAGATTATGTCTACTCCATCAGTCTGCCAGAATGTTCCTGACCTCTCCTCTCCACACACAACAGAGTCTCCTTTGTGGCCTTAAGGCCACCAAGATGATCAAAGGGCTGGAGCAACTTCCTTCTGAAGACAGACTGAAGGAGTTGGGGTTGTTCAGCCTGGAGAAGAGAAGGCTCCGGGGGGACCTCAGAGTAGCTTCTCAGGACCTGAAGGGGGCTACAGAAAGGCAGGGGTAGGACTTTTTAATAGGATATGTGATGGAAGGATGAAGAGTAATGGATGTAAATTGGAAGAGGGGAAATTCTGGCTAGGTATAAGAAAGAAATTTTTTCCTGCGAGGGTGGTGAGACAGTGGAAGAGGTTGTCCAGAGAGGTTGTGGATGTCCCCTCAATCACTGGAAGTGTTTAAGGCCAGGCTGGATGAAGCACTGAGCAGCCTGATCTAGTGGGAGGTGTCCCTGCCTATGCCTGGGGGTTAGAACTAGATGATCTGTAAGGTCCCTTCCAAGGACCTTTTAGGAAAAAAAAGTGCAGTACCTGGAATTTAAGGAGCTGGTGAACTGTGGCAGCAGCAAGTTTCTAGAAGCTATTTGCAGCTTGCTTTCTGCAACAGGGCTTTACTCCTCTTGTGACTTGGGGTGGGAAATGTGAACCTGATAAGAAAATAAGTCAGCTTCTTCATCTTACAGGAAGACAGAGACTGAAATTCTGTGATTCTGTGAAGTCTTAAAGCAACAAGACACATCAGAGTTGCATCATGCTTAAAACCCAGTGGAAGGGAAGACATTCAGCAGTTTGAAATCACTGAAAGCAGGGAGGTTTTCTGAGTTGTTTGCTCAGTGCTGTGTCTTTTTTAGAAATGTTGCTGTTCCCCTCCAAAATATGTAAGCAAGTGTCATGGCTGGGAGGTAAACAGTGTGCACTCAGTGCTCAGGCATCTGCCTCTTGAAGGACCTCCCTCATGCTGTGGGAATGCAGCCTCCAGCACCCAGAGTCTTGGAGGGACAAATATTTTACATCTTGGTGACCACACGGAGCCCACCAAATACACATTTGTTCCAAAAATCCCTTCTTCATTTTCCTTTGAGCAGATTCTGATATTAAGGATGATCTGACAAAGCACCACACACCACAGTATCCAAGTTCAACCTCAGCTTTGGCCACTCACCTAATCTTGGCAGTCACAGAGGAGGGTCCCACCACCAACTGAACACTGTCTTAGTCCCTCTTTCCTGATGGTGGCCTCTTCTTCCCCAACACAGCCAGAAGACATGAGTGGAAAAGCTCTACTCCAGTTCTTGGGGCACTGAATTTCTGAGACATCTGAGCCTTGAAAGAAAGAGAGGAAGGCTTTCTTTCTGATAAAGAAGGCAAAGAAAAAACAGAGGACAAAAATTAGGGGGGAGGGTTGTGCTTTCATCCTCCCTTCCCCTGCCCAACCTTTTCTTTCTCTATTTTCCTGTCCAACCTTGAATGTAGGAAGAGGTATTGGTCTCATGAGATGTGCAAGGATGCCCCAGCTGAGCAATACCTAAAGAGAGCATCCACTGAAGATGCTGAGGCAGAGGATGGCTGGGCTGGTGAAGGACTATGTTGACTCAAGTTGAAGGGACACCCTGGGGGACCAGTAGCTCTGGCACAATCTGCCAGCATTTCTGTGAACATCATCAAGCTTTCAAGTCTCCTCAGCTCCCAGGCTTTCCTCCCATGCTGCTGGCTATGGTGCAGCCCCCAAAGCTCCTCTGTGAGCATCAGTTTTCACCAGATGTGTGGAGATACACAGTGAGTTGTGCCCATGGCAGCCTGGAATAGCTGCAACCCAAAATCTCTAGAAGGTGACTCCAGGGCACCTCTTCCTCTTCTGCCAGGTGAAGATGAGAGTTCTCAGAAGCAGCAGGACTCTTGTCATGCATAAGATCCAGGAGAAATGAATGCTTAGAGTACTGCAAGTGGCATTTTCCTAACAAATGGGCTTAAGCACCATCTTGAGGGCTACTGCAGCAGTGACATAGGGTGGTTTCAGAGCTGCAGAAGATCTTATAGAATCATAGAATGGTTTGGGTTGGAAGAGACCTTAAAAATCATCTAGTTCCAACCCCCCTGCCACAGGCAGGGACACCTTCCACTAGATCAGGCTGCTCAGTGCCTTGACCAGCCTGGCCTTAAACACTTCCAGAGAGGGGCATCCACATCCTCTCTGGGAAACATGTTCCACTGTGTCACATCAAAACCTGGGGAAAGCCACTTTAGCTCACCTTTAATATTCCTGTCTTTCAATCCCTGGCTATTTACTTTATGACCTTGGCCCAAACAAGCCATTTTCTGCTATAAATATTAAGAACTGAACACTTCAAATTCAATCTGGGTGACCAGGATAGCTCAGCAAAAAACACAAAATCATTTGAAAAACTGTCAGAACCCCCTTCTTTCCCCTGCAGAATCTCTCCATCTCAGCTGCATTAAAATTTTTCATGTCTTCTGGATATTATTATTATTGCCAAGTGCAGTTGTCCTAGTTTCAAAAGGCAGGGATGATGAGATTTATTGCTGTCTTTATAATCTTCATCTTTTGAAGATGCCTCTTGTGTGTCCCTTTAAAACCCATGAGATCATCTCCTGGCTGTTAATGGAAAGCAGCTTCTTTTGAAGGAGGGCAAACTGACATTTTTGTTCCCATGGACAGTGTAAGCAAACATCTAGAAAACTAGATGCAGGTGGATCAATACAGGCTGCTCTTTATTTATCACCCTCTGTCTTCCTCAGTTTATTTTTATGGCCATTAAAGATGCTATCATTGATATACCATTTTTGACTGTCTTCAGATAATTCATACATTGGACAATGCTGCCATTGATATCCCCATAAAATGCTGGGGCACTGAGTGACCTAGGAAAGTGGCACAGCCTTTCTTCTCTGCATCAGTGGGTTTAGCTGGGGATGGATCTCTGGTGAGAAACATTCCTGCTGTGTTTCAGGAGGAGCAAGGGAAGTTTGATCTTTGCTCAGGGTTTTTCTGCATTTTCGAGTGGGTTTGAGTTTTCCTCTAGGCGGGATTTTACCCATTGAGTTTCTGTGCTCTCTGCTTCATTTAAATCATTCCCTTTGGGCTTGTGAGCACCAGGAAACACAGCAGCCCTTGACTGCAGCCCTTTGATGATGGCATTTCAATTAAAGCTCACTACTATTAACAGCATGAGGGGGATTCATGCTCTGAACCATGACATGCCCATAGATGGGGGTTGGAACAAGATGATCTTTAAGGTCCCTTCCAACCCAAACCATTCTGTGATCCTATGATTTTGTCACAAGTTAAAACTAATGGGAGCTGAGAGAATCTGAAGCTTGACATATCCTTGCCCACCCTGACTGACAGCACTGTGTCAACTCATTTGACTGCTGACAAGAGATTTGAACCTGGTTACAGAAACATGGGCATCATGGCAGAGGGGTTGGAACTAGATGATCTTGAAGGTCCCTTCCAACCCAAACTAGTCTATGATTCTATGATTATGCTGCAGTCTTGATTCCAGTTGCTGGACAACACAGGCACCTGCAGACCACTTTTCAGTGATCCACTCAGAGACTGGTAGTGGTCTGGAGGTGGGAAACCAAACTCAGCAACAACCAGTTGCCCTAGAACTTGCTGAGATTCATGGCCTGCTGTCTACTTTCTTTTAGGATGTGAAACTGGACATTGAAAGCCTGATTTTCCAAGCAAGTCAGCTCAGCTATAAACAAAGCAAAGGAGAGACCATCATCCTTATTTTTATCAAAAAGCAGCTTCAACTGTGCTCAGACATCAAAATAAAAGTATGATGCCCTTGTAGGTCTAGGACCAGGTAACTACTGCTGAGTAGTTGGACAACCTGGTCTGTCTAGGCAGCCTGAGACATTTCTCACAGGTTTGGTAAGACTAAAATGAATCCCTTTGCCCAATTAAACCTGGGATAAGCAGGAAATTGAGGGCTAAAGCTTTATGATAGAAGAAAATGTTGTTCTACTGGGTCAGTTGGGTAAAAACACATGGGCTATCTATCTCTAGATACCCAGCACCACTAATCAGCTGCTCACCTTAGTAGTGAAGGCAGAGGTACTGGCATTTACAATTATAGCAGATGACTTCATCCCCCTGAAGTGACTTTAAAAGATTAGAATTCATAGATTATTTATTAACTCTCAGTGGATGTATTTCCAGAATGGGAACAACACATTGCATCAATGTCTAGTTCCCTACTTTAACTATTTTAATTAAGAGGGGATGGTCTAGTGCTGTAAGGAACTCAGCCCACATACCACTGGGCAAGGCTTCCTCCTTGGTCTTTCCTTTTTAGTACAAAGCCCTTGCTCCTTTGAACCCAAGTTAACAACAGCAATCATAACACTGGAATCTTCCCATGATAACACATAAATAACAGTTCTAGCTAAAAGAAGGCTGTTTGTCCACACCATCCAAAAGAGGCAACCCAACAGCTTCCTTGATCTGTTTTGATCACCAGCATCTGATTCACAGGTTGGCAGAGAGATTTGTGTTGTAGTAGCACTGGCAGCTCAACCCAAACACTTCTGCTGCCTAGATAACAAAAAAACATCTTGTGTAAGTCCCAGACAGCGACTGCAGAGCATCCAGGATTGTTTTCTTTCCTTGCTGGGTTTTTCAATAGAACTCTGCCCTACTAAAGCCTTCAACCCACTCCTGGGTAGTAAAATAGCATGCCTTAGAAGTGGTAAAAAAAAAAAGACAAGATGAACATAAACACTGTGTTCCAGACCTCCAAACCAGGTGCCAGTCCAGATGAAAAATGAAGCTGTCCACAGCTCAGAGGACAAAGTTTTCCAAGGAAGGCAGAGAGGGGTCAAGTAGATGAGGAGCCAGACTCATCCACCATGGGAGGAATGCCAGCTCCTTCCAGCAAAGCTGGGGAAGGAGAAAGAGGTAAACACAGCCCCTTGTGCCTGCAGTAGCAAAGAGAACCCTATTGTGATTTACTTTGACAGGTGTGTGCCCCATTTGGGGACACCATCCCAACTCTTTCCAGAGAGGTTGTGGATGTCCCCTCTCTGGAAGTGTTCAAGACTAGCCTGGACATGGCACTGAGCAGCCTGATCTAGTGGGAGGTGTCCCTGCCTATAGCAGGGATGATCTTTAAGGTCCCTTCCAACCCAAACTATTCCATGATTCTATGATTCCCTTTTCCAATGACCAGGAGAGGATCAGGTCTTCCAAGGACCACCAGTCCAGTCATGCTTGTGATTTTATTTCCCCCCACCTTATTGAAAGCTGAAAGCCAGGATAAAGCAGTCTTCTACCTGCTAAGACAAGAGCAGATTAAATAGGATGAAGTGATGGGCTGTACTTCTTGTAAAGTTATCCCCAGAGATAAATGTACAAGGTTGTTATGGAGGCTGTGGTGGTGTCTGCAGAGTAACTAAGGCTGACAGACTGCTTGCATGTGGGTGGCTGTCTTCTTCCCAGCTGTGACCAGCTGAATTATATCACCTGTCCCACTTGATATATTAGGATATGCCCAAACTCGAGATGCATGTTCCTGCAATAGGGAAATTAATGTCCACCACTGGAGGCAATTAATAATGATTAGGAGCAAAACAGCAGGGTTAAATCTGTGCATTTAACAGAGTGTTCATACAGCTTTTTGCTTTTTTTTAATACTATACTTCAGCCACTGTGTTCTCTCAAATTTCTGCTCCTTTTTGGGGAGTGGGGGGCGGTGCCAAGACAACCTTGTCTTAATTAAGGTGTAAACTTAGTTGGAATGTTGAGGTTGTTTCAGTGGGATGTGTTTATTCATGACTTAATCCCAGCTTCAGCCTCCAGGAAGAAGAAAGCATCAAACATACCTATGTGTGAGGAGCCTATAGAGAAAAATGTTCATGTTCATTTCTGTGTCTATTATTATTCAGGAACTCCTGGGATTTGAGTTTGAAATCACAACTTCTCTTTGACTCCTAGACTCACAGAATCACTAAATATCAGGGATTAGAAGGGACCTCAAAAAGATCATCTAGTCCAATCCAGCAGGAACACCCAGACCAGGTCACACAGGAAGGCATCCAGATGGGTTTTGAATGTGCACAGAGAAGGAGACCCCACACCCTCTCTGGGCAGCCTGTGCCATTGTTCTCTCACCCTCACCATCAAAAAGTTTCTTATATTTATGTGGAACCTTCTGTGTTCCAGTTTGCACCTATTGCCCCTTGTCCTATCATTGGATGTCACTGAGAAGAGCCTGGCTCCATCCTCCTGACACTCACCCTTTCCATATTTACAGACATTTACAGACTTTCCTCAGAGAATGTGCCCAAAAGTGGCAGCAAATTGGTCCTGTGGAAAATCCACAGAGCTGAGTTTAGTGCAACCCCTTAATTACCACAGCAAATGGAGAGTGATGGGTTATTAGTTTCTCTTCTGTGGCCAAAACATGATTTCAGGCATCTAATAGGAACAGGATGCTCCTGCATCTTTTAAACCTCCAGGATACAGGAAGCTTTGGGGTGTGCAGTGCTTTGGGAAGCTCTGCAACAAAGCAGTGTCAGAGCCAGGCTGGAACTGTGGTTTTTTTCACAAGATGAAAGTTTAGGGTCTTGATGACCTGATTGTGAAATTTTGCCTCAAGATTGAGGGTCTTGATGACCTGAGCTTTTGCAAAATAGCTAATTATTGTGGAGCTGGGAAATCTCTAAATAGGGGAGGACAAGACAGGCAGATTCCAGTAAATTTGACTCTTTTGATCACAGATATGTTTAATTACAAAGAGTACACAAAGCAACAGAGTGGTAGGTCAAGAAGACCTAATATCTAACTTAGGAGATGTTGTAACTGCATCAGGATAGGTTGAAAGCCCATGAAAAGGGGCTATTTAACTTTGAAAGTAATGATATAAAACCCTCCATCCTCTGTGCTGTAGTTTCCATCAACACTGAAGATAAATCTCACCAAATCCAAGATCCATTCTTGGCAGTCAGGGTGGGGATGGAGATGATGATGGGGAACCATGTTTTAAAATATTCATAACTATTCATATTTCCCATGTTAGCTGTAACTGGCCAAGTTTCTTATGTGATACCAAGGTTTCCAGGATTAATTCTCCACTATTATGCCTGCCTACAAGTCTGCCTTCAGCCATGTGCCCTGTATCTCAAGGCTCAGCATTAATACAGTGCAGAAGAGCTCTTCAAAATGAAAACTTGACAAGTTCAGCACTGACACACCTCACAAGCACTTCAAGTTCATCAGACCTGCACTGCACAAATTAGAATTTTCATGTGAAATCCTTTTGCCCCTTGTGGAGATAAAGATACCTCCACACTTGCTCATGTGCAGGTAGTCTAGGTGCTCCTGCTCTGGCAGGGGGGTTGGAACTCGATGATCTTTGAGGTCCCTTTCAAACCAAACTATTCTATGATTCTATGATCTCTTGAGGTCCCTTCCAATCCCTGATATTCTGTGATTCTGTGAAGTAGGAAAAAAGACTTAAACTAGAGTTTCAAGTGATGCAACAGCCTTTCATCCACACCCTAATGAGTGGTGGGAAAGCCACTCTGTAACTTCCAAGTAGTCAGATTTTGGGGCAGGTTTTTCATGCTTGGGTTTTTTCCATACTGGATCAAGCAGAAAGCTTTTTTAACTTGCATTCAGTCCTGAGTACAGAATTGCCAGACTTTTCTCCACGAGGGAAAAAATGTACTTCCTTGGTGTTTCTACTGATGAGCAGAAGAAGCCTTACAAAAATGCATCTGAAAATAATGAAATAGTCAGGAAGGGGAGAGAAGCTGTCAGATTACTTGAAACATATCCATTTCTGGGATCATAATATCAAAAAAAAATCTGAGTAAAAATAGAAAAGAAGAGCAATAGGCCAGGCTGAATGAGCTCAGTGGAGACAGCAGACATGACACTGCTCCCATCCACTTGGCCCAAGAGGAGTATTTTGCTATTAGTTGTAGACTCCTGCATAAAACATGTTGGTAATGATTACTCTGAACTGCCTCCTTCTTGCAAAGTGGGAATGGGACTGAGAAGACAAATGGAGCTATAAATATTCCTTCAAGACCAAGAAGAGAGACCTTGAAGGGATGAGATACTGCCCCAAGACATCCCCTCTCTTGTGAGAGGGAGGATTGGCATGAAGGCTTTCACATTCAAATTGCTGGTGACCACAAAGAGAAGTGATGATCTTTAATGGCTACAGTGATACTAATTGAAGGAGATACCTACTCTATGCAGTGTGCCAGTTTGGAAGGAAGTGACTGAAAGCAGATAGAAACTACAAAAAAAACGCAAAAAAAGCCCAAAAAACAAACAAAAAAAGAAAATCAGGAAAAGAAATGCACCCTCCAACCATAAGAAAGGAAAACCTGAATTGCTTCAGGTATTCAGCCTAATTATCTGTAAATCTAGCTCCCTTCCTGACACAACACCAAGAAAAGTTGCATAAATCTTCATATGGTCCCATGGGAAGAATGGTAAAAGTAATGAGACTGAAAACAAGAATGAATTTCAATCTTCTTTAGGCCAACTGATCCCAGGGAATACCTGCTGCCACCATGAATCCATGGGTTACCTGCCTCACCTCAGGAGTTGTATTCTTCACTTGCCAAATCAGTCTCCAAACAAGAGCATGGTCAGGCAGCTTTTCCATCTGAAAGTTAATTTTCCCTGCCATTATTATTTTGAGTTAGTTGACTTTCAGCAATTATTCATGCAGACCCAGCTCTTTATTCCTAACCAATTTCAATGCTTTTTTTTTAATCTGCAGTCCTCAATCTTGGGTGGAAGGAGGAAAACCATTATTTTTTAGATGCTGCCCTATTGGAGGACAATAACAAGCATAAAGGGAATAATTGCTTCATCTTGTTGTTGGTTTTAAGCTGTGAAGTGCATCAGGCTGGGCTGGACCCAGGAAAGGAGGAGACATCTGTTCACAGGTCCTGGGGCTATGTCTGCTTGATCTTTCTTTATCTGAGTGCCTTGATCTAAGAACAACGGGTGCTGTGTGCAGCTGGAGGATGGAAACACTGGGACAAAGCTTTTTCACTCTATCCATTGATCCAAGCACTGCTGTCCATGGATCTGAAGGTTTCCAGTGTGTCCCACAAATCCCAGGGTAATCAACTCCCATTTATTCTGTTCTTTGGCTATTTATTTATTACCCTTTTCTTTCCCTGGGGGCCTGAACACAACACACAGGTTCACACTTGTATTTCTCAAACCTCTGTAGCTGGACTAATAACAAAGTGGCCAGCTAGAAGGCAGCTTTTAGATGTTTTTTTTTCTAAAAAAAATTCTAAGTTTTTTTTAATCTAAAATTTTTTTCTAAATAAAATATTTTTTTCTAAATATTTTTTTTTTCTAAAAAAAACCAAACAGAGATTTATTTAGAAAGCTGGGAGAACAGACTGAGAATCGTTCCAGTTCCTGCAAGTGAAAATTGGAATTCATTATTACTGGGCACTAAATGTTGGGATGCTTTTTCCCAGGTCCTTAAATCTATTTCATTTCCATGTTGACAGAGATATTAGGCAGCTGTTGGAAAATCTGTCCCTTCTTTCAGTGCTACAACAAGAAAGCTTTTCCATTTCACTGCCAGGGAGGGTCAATAAAGCTCTTCAATGCACTAATCAGCCTTGAGTGAAGAGCAGGAAAGCACAAGAAAGGACTCTTTCACTTTAGGGTTTGGGAGAAAATTTTGTCAGCTCTCCCAGTTCACCAGTGTCACTCCTGGCCCATGATTGTGATGGACTGGAAGGACCAAACTCATTTTCTGAGCAGCCACACCAAGGGCTGGGATGCAGTGGCAGATGTAGCAGGGTCACAGAGGGAATTTTCTAGAAATCCAGGCTGGTGAGGGGTTTCCTCCTTCTGTCCAGGGGTAGAACAAGACCACTTGGCCATTCCCTTCCCAGTCACACTTTGAGAAACTGCATTGCAGACTTTGGGTTTTCTTCTTCTTTTTCTTTTTTCTTTTTCTTTTTCTCTTTTTCTTTTTCTTTTTCTTTTTCTCTTTTTCTTTTTTCTCTTTCTTTTTCCTTTTCTTCTTTTCTTTTTCTTTTTTTTTTTCCTCAAAGTGATTTGAGGTCTCTTGCTTTTTCATGGTGTGAACAGCATCTCCAAGCAGAGATTGCCTTGTGGCCATCTCCTCTCTCACTTGCAATCAAGCGACATCACTATGGAAACTGCTTGCATGGAAGAACAACATTAGGGAAGGCAGTCTATGCTTTCAGCTCTCTTTAATGCAATACATGTCTTAGTCTCTCCTCCCAAAAGTGGAATTTACTGTCTGGCTTTGCTCTTTATGGGAGCTCTCCCATCCCAGCTGTTTTCCTTCCCTACTTCCCCCAGGCCATTCTTTCCTGACACCTGATTTTTCTTCCTCCTCAGTTTGCTCTCTGAGACCTTGCATCCATCCTCCCTGGGTGTTTTACACTGCCAGCTCTCCCCTCCCTGCCTTCTCCTGCTTGTAAGCTGCACTGACAAGATCCATGCACCCTGGTGCTTCTGCCCTTAATAAAAAGAACTCTCCTTTCTTTTTTTTTTTCTTATACCACTGGGGTATGTTCTCCACCCTCAGCCCAACTACTTCATCACCATTTTAAGGTCTTCTTAAGAAAGTCCACCTGCAGAGGAGAAGGACCTGGCTTCATCTGAGCTTTGAGAGAGAGAACTGTGATCAGGACATGTCTGCATCTCCTGTCAAACAGGATTTGGAGCTGCTGCTGTAGGGAAGTGTTATTGTAGGGATACACCTGCAAACAGGATTTCCTATGAGATGTAGTTCTCACACAGCATTCAGCATTCTACGACCTAGAAGGAGGATTTCTGTCTCTTCATTTACCAGTTGATACTTGAGTTTTTATTTTTTTTTCACATTCCCCACATCAGAGACTGTTGAAAGTGGAGCTTTTTACACTGCTCGGTGTTATCTTCAGATGTGAAAGTGTATTCTGAATCCTTTCTAAGTGCTTTAACTTTCCTTCCCTGGAAAACAAGTCATCACTCAGAACACACACATGGCTGAGGAGCAGAGAACTGACTCTTACAACCTTCAGCCCTTACTGGTGCCATGACACAGATCCAAGCTTCCATAAAGCTTTGTGACCCTGCTTAACTCTCTGTAAAGTGTCTACAACATCCCTTTCTTCAGAGAGGAATTAGAGGGTATAGAGCTCCAAACTCCATGACTGTAGATCAGCACAAAGTATTACTATTATTAATAAATATTAAATATTATTTGTTGGGGTTTTTTTTTGCCTTTATGGGTGATTTTTTGAACAGGACTCATAGGGGTATTTTATAGTGTTTTTCTAATGGCATGCTTGCCTCTCAAAATCAGTAATCTAAGCCAGAATGCAAGAAGAAAGAAATACTTTCTGCTGGTACATGCAAGAAGGACACCAGCAGCCTGACATGAGCCTAAATGCTTTGAAATTGTTTTGCTACTGAAGTTTTCCATTTTCCAGCAGCCTGGAAATACCTTCTAATAGGTCAGGAAACCATTTTAGCTTTTACAACATAATGTGAATTCAGACACTTGGTTATGCTAAAGTCTTTCTCACTTGCACACCCCTTTATGCTTTACAAAAGGATCATATTATAGACAATAAAACTGTTGAGGGTAGTGGGGGAGGGGGGTGTGGAATTGTCACCCCTTTTCTCTGGTGCCATCAAGCACAGAGACAGGCTGGCCACTGCTTTGTAAAGGAAAAAAAAAAAAAAGCAAGTTTACAGTTCCTCATTTCCCATGGCAAGCAGATTGCTTATTTTAATTTTTGAAAATAAAAATGAGGGAGGCGACGTGGGTCTGTAAATAAGAGTGTGCATCTCAATTTTCTGCAAATGCTTAAGTGGTTTACATCTGTTTCCTCCCAGTTGTATTTCTCAAACATGAATTTCCATTTTAAAAAGAGTCATAAAATCACTACTGTTTCTCTGTGGATCTATTAGCCATAAAATAGCCTACAGAGGTTTGCACAGCCATGGAAAATGTACAGTGATAATAGGCTGTCCTGCTGTTACATGGCTTATGCAAACTTTACATTTATCACTGCAGAACCATCTATCCGCAGGGCTGGAGTACAGCAAACAACTGAATAAAAAAGACCAAAAGAAGGAAGATGATACAGGAAGCTCTATATACACATCATTAATCAGACATGATGAATTCTCAAACTGGAATATATGTTTTCACCCAGCCAACCAAGGGGAAAAGGGAAAAAAAAAAAAACAAAAAAAAATGCTGATCACAATCTGAAATGTATAAACTTTACATAAAATTAATCTCCTGCAAACTGATACTGTGCTAAAGGACAGAGAGACAAAGGGAAAAAAGAGAGAGAGAAAAACTCATTTTCCTATCTGTCTGCAGGCTTTCATTTACATCTCCCTGGCATCCGAAGACCAGCAACTTGTGGAAGAAAATTTGCAGCCACTCAGCAACTAGTACAAGTCAAAGTGTGAGGAGTGTGAAAAGGCAGGAGGTGAAACCAGACCCAGGAGGATTTTTAAGTCATAGCCAGGACCAGATATACCACTTCCCAGCTGTCCCAGTTTGGTATCTCCAACAGGGGAGGGATTTACAGCCATCTGAACTTCAACAGGTCAGCTAAGCTCAAATAAAAGGCAGAACTGGCAATACCAGGGTTTCTCCTGAAGGTCTTCACAGATTTGCCACCACAGGCAGAAGCAAGGGAGGATGGAGCCAGGCTCTTCTCTGTTACTTCCAATGATAGGATAAGGGGAAATGGGTACAAGCTGGAGCATGGAAGGTTCTAGAGCAATGTAAGAAAAAAATTTTTTACAGTAAGGGTAACAGAACACTGGACCAGGCTGCCCAGAAAGGTTGTGGAGTCTCCTTCTCTGACGACATTCAAAACCCTACCTGGATGCCTTCCTGTGTGACCTGGTCTGGATGTTCCTGCTCCAGCAGGAGGATTGGACTAGATGATCTCTTGAGATCCCTTCCATTCCCTGATATTCTTTGATTCTTTTAGTTTTTGCATTGCCCTGGGTGGGCTGGAAGGTTTCCCAAGGGCAGCACATGGTAACCCCTACCATCCCGACCTTGTTCTCTGTATTCCAGCCATGCCTCCTGCCACTGTCACTAAGGAGGATGTTTGGAGAACCATAAAGTCCATTCTTCACCAGTCTGTTCCTTGCACAGGAACAGTGAGCTGCAGCTTCTCCAGAAGAAGCAACACACAGAGATTCATCTCTCACAACAAAGCCTCACTGCATTACTCCTCATTTGCCTCAGTTTAATATCAAGATTACCCTCCTCCGTTTATCAGGATGAAAGGAACTGGCTGTTCTTCATAGATGGCAGAAGGTGACAGTAATATCATTGAATGCTTCTTAGCTAAAGCGTAATTGGAATCAGAGAAGAAAAAGGGAAAGAGGGGACAAATAAAAAGGGAAGAAACGTGTCTTCTGGGGCAGTCAGGAAGACCACTGAGAAATAAAGCCTCTCCCCATTTGGATGGATTCCTGACATTTTTCAAGCTCCTAATTTCACAGCATGAAAGTCAGAAAAGCACCCAGTCTGGGCACACAACATTGATCTGCTTGCCTAAACAGAGGAAAATAAAAAAAAAGGTGAATGAAGAGAAATTATTCCTTGAGAGGAACACAAGACACATAGGAGCTGAGGAAGAGCAATGACTTTTTGTACATTACTTTGGAGTAAAAAGCAAATTGTGAAAAGTTTCTCTTAGAAGGTCTACGTGCTTGCTTTTGTAAAAATACATCATCTTTTTCTCTCATCAAGGATCCTGTGGGAAGCATGACAGCAGCTTTTATTGCTCGTAAATGACATGCTGGAAAACATGGGGCAGATTCATTGCTGGTGGAGTTTCATAAAAGTACCTCTGTGGACAAGTTTGGCCCTAAGAGACCTCCTCAGAGCACTGTGTGTTTTTAGCTCAACGAAAGCATCACTGGCAATTTCAGTTTTGAGAGCAGGAGCTGGGCTGTTGACTGTCCTAGGAGAGATACTTAAGCCCCAGTGATGATAAAACACTGCTATATTTCAAGGTGAGTGAAACATAGTCCAAAAGCTCCATCACAGAACATCAGGAATTGGAAGGGACCTCTAGAGATCATCTAGTCCCATCCCCCTGCTGGAGCAGGAACACCCAGATCAGGTCACACAGGAAGGTGTCCAGGTGGGACTAGATGATCTTTAAGGTCCCAAACTATTCTATGATTCCATGATTTATACCCTCAGGTGAGCTCAGGAGGTGAACTGACCCTGTCAGGAGTGTTGGGGTGACTCAAGTTGTCAGCACAGCTTCAGCTGAGCCTAAGCTGATAGAATATCCTTTGGGATATCAAGCTCTTCAGCTGGGGAGCTACGCAGCTCTTAGTCTCAGTCTCAGATAGCACACAGACCTCCTCTGCTTTCCATAATTTGTGCTGCTGAACAGTCTGTAGGTATTTAACTTTTATCTTGGCCATTCATGTGTAGCATTAGATTTTCAGGCTAGTTGCAAAGAAAACCAAGCCAGTTGTCCTAGGGTTTTCTGCAGCTGATCATTCTCCTTCTCTCTGCTTCTTGTCTGGCACCCAAGATTTCTTTCCTTCTGCGTCCAGGAACCCTGACATGTTGTGAGTAATTTTGTCCACCTGTAAACTGCAGCCACCTCTGGTCTGAGCTATGCAAAAATTTTGCCCATGCTTGAAGTGGGGTGAATTGTCTCCACTCAGCTGAAAATGTGGGGGGATTTTAGAGAGGAAAGAGGTTATTGCTAAGACTTTAGTTGGAATTTAACTGTAGCATCCCTATCCCCAACATATTAACATCCTTCATCCAATAAGGTGGGAGTGTTAATGACAGTCATAGAATCCTAGAATAGTTTGGGTTGGAAGGGACCTGAAATGTCATCTAGGGTCAAACCCCCTGCCATAGACACCTCCCACTACACCAGGTTGTTCAGTGCCTTGTCCAGCCTGGCCTTAAACACCTCCAGGGATTGAGGGGGCATCCACAACCTCTGGGCAACCTGTTCCAGTGTCTCTCCACCTGCACAGTAAAGAATTTCTTATCTTCAGCCTGAATCTCCCCTCTTCCCATTTACATCCATTATTCCTAGTCCTGTCATTAAGAAATCTTACCCCTGCCCTTCTGTAGCCCCCTTCAGATATTGATAAGCTACTATGAGATCCCCCCTGACCCTTCTCTTCTTCAGGCTGAAGAACCTCAACTCCTTCTGCCTGTTCTCATGTGGGAGTTGCTCCAGCCCAGTCTGAGCTGTTAAGATGGGTCTGGCTGCAGAAAGACCCCGTCACTGCCCATCATAGAGGGGAAGAGGAACCAGTGGGTTCATTGCACATAGAGGACACTACTCAGAGACATGGGATATACAATGAAGAACCAGACTGTGAAATCAGATAATTCCTAAATGACACCTCTTTTTGGTTGTTTCTAATTCTTCCACCTTTTGGGCTCATGGAGGGCAGGTCAGAAGCCTGAGTTACTGCTCAAATCTCCTGCTTTTTAAGACCATCTGAAAGCAAAACTCTGTAAGACCTCCAGAAGGGAGGAAAATCCTAGCTCAAGTTCCTTCCTAAGAATCATTTTAAACTGCAAAAATACCTTGCTGCTATTCAACCTAGTTAAAAAAACCCCAAACCAAATGAACCCCAGCACCTTCTAATGACAGCAGCTCCATAACATCATCACTGATATGAACCTTAGGACAACTCTCTCCCTGCTGATGGCACTCCATAAATAATACTTCTACTCATTATTAGAACCTGAAAAAAAAAAACTCCAAGGAGAGAAATGTCATGTGTCTGACTCAAATTATATTACCCATCTGAAAGCTAATGCTCCTGTTTTTCTCCTCATACTGCAGAGTATATTGAAAAGACCCACTATATGCTATCAGTAAGGACACCTATAATTCTTTTCCTCCAGGAATCTTTGCACTTTCCAGACTTGCTGAATGCCATAGTGGGAAGGAACAAGTTTAAAAAACAATTAGTAGGACATGTGGTGCTCATTCTTGGCTGAAACTGCACATTCTCGTCTGCCTGAAAATACTCAGCAGTCGTTTATGAAAAATGTTTTGGAGCTAATGAGCTATATTTGCATTCCCCTCAGAAATGGATTCAGAATTTTTCATCTAACGCTGCGCCATGAAAAATGGATGTGTTTTCCACAGAGGTAATTTGAACATAAACCACCACATCAATGGGAAGACAACCTTTGCAGAAACTTTTTTAACTTAGCACATTCCATTTGTTCTCGCCAGGGGAAGGTCAAACTTACGTGAGAGATGCAAATTTCATGCACAAAACCTAGATGCTGATGAGATTTGTTTTTTTGCAGATAATCTGCAGCGGAGAAATTTTTCATAATGTCACCACAAAATAAATTAAAATGTTCATCTTCATATGGCTGGTTCCATTGCATTAAAATAAATGTTGCAAGCTCATTTAATTAGTATAGTTAGGAATGTCTCTTCCCTGCTCCACTGACTCTCCAAATCACAAGTTAATTTGTCAAAATCAGACCATTGTTTTTCCTTCATTCTTCATTACTGAAAAGACAGCCCCATTTAAATAAATGTTTATGCTACAGAGAGCAGAGCAGTGAACAACCCCAAATATTTTTCTAAGCCCATGTTGGAAAAGTTTTGAGTGCAAAGACCTAGAGTGTGTGTGTGTGTCTGTGTTGTTATTGGATATTTGACTGGCTGGAAAGGTAGAAAATTGAGCAGTCTGCTGTTACTGATGATGTAGTGCACACCATCTCTCATGCCAGCAGCTTACACTCACTTGGAAGCAGTTTTCTTTTACGTTTTCAAAGACAAATGATGACAAAAGATACAATCTCTATAAATTACCCTCATCAAATCACTCTCTTCCAGAACTCTTGGTTAATCAATTAGTCAGCGTTACCCAGTTCTTAGGAATATCACTTCAGAGCCCCCCAGGGAGTTGTTCTCTTCCAAGAGTGAATACTGAGAGCATTTTCTTAATTAAAAAAAAAGATAATAATAAGAATAACCAACCAAAAAATATCAATCAATGAAATCAACAGCATATACAGCAAAAAAGAGAACTCAGGTAACCATATGGAACTGGAGAATCATAGAATAGTT
>VZTY01003393.1:0-20455 GCA_013400935.1 Turnix velox
ATGCAGCCCAGGATTGGGGTGGTCTTCTGGACTGCAAGCACGCACCTTTGAGTTGAGTTTCTCATCCACTGACACCCCTAAATCCTTCTCTTCAGAAAAGAAGAAGAAAAAAGGGAAAAATAAATTGTATCAAAGTGCAAAACAGATGATACCCCCTCCCAAGGAAGGCTACAATGAAGAAATTTTCTTCTAGTAAAATACTGTAGTAAAATCAGACTTGAGCACGGGAAAACAGACTGGCTGGGGCTTCAAGTGAACTTCTAAGGGGGAACTTCTTAAGGGGGCTATACTAGATTAAGTCAAAATTTCCCATTCAAATTTATTTTCTTTCCAAACAGCCTGTCCTAAAAGTCAAGCTATCATTTTTATTATCTGCCCCCTCATTAGTTTTCCCCATACCAATTTCAAATGGTCTTTTGCCCCAGACACACCAGAATAAGCCCCACGACCATCATTTTCTCCACTCACAGCAGTCTGTAGCTGCTTCAGTTTCAATTCCACCACTGTAGATCTGGAAATGGGAGTTGTGCTCCATTCCCTGTGCATGTCTGCTAAAAGTAGGCAGGGACAGATGGTGCCCCTGAGCGGCTGCCAGGGGACATGCCAGGCAAGGCACAGCCATGAGAAGGGATTTCTCTGTCAGCCCCTTATGCCTGTTTAGGTTATGGACACATTACTCTGACGCCGTGGATCTGGAAGTCTTTCCTCCAGGCTTTTCCAAAGCCCCAGGAACTGCCCTCATCCCTCTAGAACACATTCTCACTAAGAGCTGGAGAAGTTTACCCCTAAAAGGCAGTGCAGCACATGGGTGGAGAATCCTCCTCCACCCTCTAAGCAATAAATCACATTATTTTACTAAAAATATCCACAGACATGTAGGTTTCTACATTCCCCTTCTCCCTATCCACCCTTCCCTTGCAGTTTCTAGGAAAAGCAGAGGTGCTGCCCTGCCACTGCCTTCTCGCTGCTCCCAGTTTGCTTTCCAAGTTTCCCAGCGCAGCAGCTAGGTGGCAAAAGTTTAGCACAGCCTGGGAAACACCATCCAACTCTTCTAAAAAGGAACAGCCCGTAGATTCGGCTACTTTTTATTCTAAAACTAATCACACACGTAAAGAAAACTCAAGGTGAACATTCCCAGCTCCCCCCAAGAATCAGACCCACCCCCCCAGCAGTTCACTCACATCGTATTTCTCCGTGGTTTTCAGATGTAGAGCACGTTTCCACAGATTCCTTGCACAGCCCAAATCCGGCAGCAAAACTAAGACACACAAGGCTGCAGTGAAGATTTTTTTACAGAAATGCATCTCTGGCAGCACCCTGGGATCCACTTTCCTAAGAAGAAGCCCGGCTTTTGGGATCCAGGCAATTCCGAGTCTTGGCAGGGAGAGGGAGAGAGGGAGGGAGAGCAAGGGCTGAGCACTAGTGAGAGCTTTTCCCTGCGCAGCTTCTGGGAAGGAAAAGAGGAAAAAAAAAAAAAAGAAGAAGAAAAAAGGGAAAAATAAATAAATAAAAAAAAGCCCACAAGTAGAAGCCAGGAGCTGCTGTTGAACTTCTTCAAAGTTAGATCAGGTTCTCAGCTCACAAGTCCGCACAAAGCACATGCTCTCCTTGAATGATAGAAGGGAAGATTATTTGGAAAGATTATTTTTAGACCTTTGTTCCCAACATCTGGCATCCTCCGAGAGCCCCATTCAAAGCCAAATCGTGGGATCAGATGACAGCTGCCGCAGGGGGAAATAAAGGTCTCGGAGCGGTGGGCTCGGCAGCTTGTAGCAAACAGCTCACCCAAACTTTCCAAGCTACTCCCCTCCCCCCCTCGTTGTGAGCTTCCCACCGTGCCCCGAGCTGTGGTTTTGGGTCGTGTTTTGACAAAGTGATAATTTCATCTGAAGATGGCTTGAAGGAAATTATTTAAAGACACGATAAACATCCAGGGGCTTTAATTAAACCAAGTTGACGTTACCTTTCTGCAAACAGTTTCAAAGGAGAGGAAGACGTGGTCATTGGGGAACAAACAAATCCATATGAATGGGTGGGGAATAGGGAAGGAAAACGGTTTACAAATGACATAACCAAATGGAAAGTGAGGAAGGGGACATGAGTCAGCCCGTGCCTGACAATGCGAGAGAGTCAGAGAGGCTGGATGTAGGGTATTAGACACCTACATGCACATTCAGACATCCATGTGAAAGAAGAACATGAACAGAGTCAGGAGATCAAGCTCAAAGAATCTCAGCATCCTGCCTGGGATGGGGACAGAGGCA
Organism: Turnix velox; assembly: GCA_013400935.1. Taxonomy (NCBI): domain Eukaryota; kingdom Metazoa; phylum Chordata; class Aves; order Charadriiformes; family Turnicidae; genus Turnix; species Turnix velox. Next base: position 2,265 of record VZTY01003393.1, read on the forward strand.
GGTACCAAAGAGCAAGTATGAGAACAGAGTAACTGCTATATGCATAGAATCATAGAATAGTTTGGGTTGGAAGGGACCTTAAAGATCATCAAGTTCTAACCCCCCTGCCATAGGCAGGGACACCTCCCACTAGATCAGGCTGCTCAGTTCTTTGTCCAGCCTGGCCTTGAACACCTCCAGAGAGGGGGCAACCACAGCCTCTCTGGGCAACCTGCTCCAGTGTTTCACCACCCTCACTGTAAAGAATTTCTTTCTTATGTCAAGTCTAAATCTACCCCCTTCCAATTTACATCCATTGTTTCTGGTCCTCCCATCAGTATCTCATTTAAAAGTCCTACCCCTGCCTTTCTGTAGGACCCCCTCAGGTACTGGTAAGTTACTATAAAGTCCCCCTGAGCCTTCTCTTCTCCAGGCTGAACAACCCCAACTACTTCAGCCTGTCTTCATAGGGCAGTTGCTCCAGGCCTTTGACTATCTTCGTGGTCCTCATCTGGACATAAGCATAGATACAGATATACAGAGACCTGGGTGTGTAGCTCAGTTGGGAGAGCATCAGACTCCTAATCTGAGGGTCAAGGGTTCAAGTCCCTGTCCAGGTATGAAGCTTGCAAGAGTTGGGATGATGGTTGGACTTGATGATCTGAAAGGTCCCTTCCAACCTAGATGACTATGACACTATGTGTTTGTGTGTCTATATGCATGCAGACATTTACTTTCATAGAATCACAGAGTTAGAAAGGGCTTTCAAAGGCCATCAAATGCAGTGAGCAGGGACATCCTGCACTAGACCAGGTTTCTCAGAGCCTCAGCAAGCCTGGCCTTGAACATCTCCAGGGGGTTTCCACCACCTCTCTGGGCAATCTGGACCAGTGTTTCATCAATCTCACAGCCTTCAGGAATGTCAGAAGTGCCACCTGCAGAGCTCAGCACCTACAGGGCACTGTCATCTCCAGCCAAATAACACCTGAATGTGGACTGAAACCAGCAGTGCTGGAGTCAGTGAGAGGCACACTCAGACATCTTGAGCACATTCAGAGAAGAAAATAACACTGCCATAAGATGTCAGCTGGTGGCTTTATTTCTTACTGCTTAGAGAACTTTGTGTAACACATCACGAAGCCTCCAATTCACTTTAAAAACAAATCTCCCTGTTTGTACCAATATTAATATCTGCACCTTGATAAAGCACTTTTGAGGCACAACCAGATGCTTCCACCAATGTTTTGTCTCCTGTGTGACAGAGGCGACAAATGACATGGCTGGCTGCACAGAATAAACTAATTTTTTTCCTTTTCAACTTAATTTATGTCTTTGTGTTGATATTTCACTTATCTGTGCTCTTTGCTGAAACCCAAGCCAGCAGGAAGCAACAGCTGCTCACGATAAATCTCCCTAGCTTCATTTAATTTTTGTTGTTTGTTTCTTATATTTGCAATCTGGACTTGGAGCAACTAATTCCCAAGATTGATAACTGCTTCAGACGCCATCCACTGGCCTCTCTTTTGGCAGATACACAGCCCTGACATTTACCCAGGAGAAAGTAAGGTCTGCACACTACAGTTCAGGGATACCAAAGAATCAGAAATTCTCCTGCATAAGTCAACAGCTAATCATGGTTGTACCACTAACGTTATAACACTTTGGCCTCCTGTACACAACCACTTCACCTTGACTTCCCTGAGCACTGTGTGCAATGCCTGGACTGGATTATCTCTACTATCCCTGGGGAAACTGAGGCAGGGGGTGAGTGATTTGCTGAAATGAGACCTTCTTCCATCTGCACCACCAAACTGCTGGAGTTACAACAGCCTAGGTCAGGGATCCATCCTTCAATACACTCATTTAGCAAGGAATTATTCACCCCACCTGTTTCCATTCCTCATGTTTTTTTACCCCCTGTATGCCTCAGAAGCTAGGCAAGGACTTCTTAGATTGTTTTATAGGGTTAAGAAAGACTTCTTTAGCTGTCAACACTGAAAAGAATGTATTTCTTACCTTTTCTAGTTATTCTTCTTCTTGGTAGTCCTTACAGGGCGGTGTAACCATAGGACAAGTGCAGGACAGGCTTAGCTCATCTCATACCCATGCTGACCACCCATTTGGAGCTCGGCACGCACCTAAACTTCAGTTCACACAGTTATGGAGGCTCCTCAGTCCTGCCACAGAGCAATTCATGTGGCATCAAGTTCACTTTTAATTAGCCCTTCAGGAAACCAAAAGAAAATATAAAAGAAGCAGCTTTGACTTTGTGGCTCCAACTATTAGTTTAAAGCTTTCTTAGCAGCTATGAAATTGCTGTAAGGAATCAGACAAACCCTTAGCACACAGCCACTGGCAGTAATTAAAAACTGAAAATTTACTGCTAAGCACATTTCTGAGTTGTGCTGCTTTAAATGCTAGGCTTTTTATGAGGTGTGATGCTTTAAAAACTGCTATTTTTATGAGAAAGGGAGAAAATTAACTATCATTTTCTCATAGACTACATCTTATCTCTACACAACAGTTGGGCCACAGCTATGAACTCCCTCAGGAGATGGTTACATCCACGTGGAGCTGCTCTACACCTGTCCTATGGACAGTGATGCTGGCACAAGACATCCTTGTTTCATAGAATGGTTTGGGTTGGAAGGAACCTTAAAGATCATCTAGTTCCACCCCCCTGCCATGGGCAGGGACACCTCTCACTATACCAGGTTGCTCAGTGCCTCATCCAGCCTGGTCTTAAATACTTCTAGGGAGGGAGCATCCACAACCTCTCTGGACACCATCATGTAGATGTAACTATCTTAAACCTATCAGTGAGTGGTTGTCCCTAAATCATGAAGCTATAGATCCTTTCCTATGTCCTTTTCTATAATTTATATTTTTATATTTTAATTCTATAATCAATATTTTTACCATCTATGGATTGAGCTGTTAGCACTTTAATAAAAGTCTTAAGCTTTGAGAACATCACTCAACCCAAATCACATCAAGACAACTTTTTTCCATAGTAATGTTTGACAAAATTTTACTTTCTTCCCTTTTGTCTCTGTTCCCTTAAATTTACATTGAGCAGATCAGAAGCATGAAGTGTTAAATATTACCTTACTCTACCCTGCTCATTGTGAGGGTAATGAAACACTGGAACAGGATGCTCAGAGAGGTTGTGGATACCCCCTCCGTCCCTGGAGGTGTCTAAGGCCAGGCTAGACGAGGCAATGAGCAGCCTGATCTAGTGGGAGGTGTCCCTGCCTATGGCAGGGGGATTGGAACTTGATGATCTTCAAGGTCCCTTCCAACCCAAACTATTCTATGATTCTGTGTCTTGGCTAGATTTGCCTCCTGCTTGTCTGAAATCTTGGGCTTCCAACGGGCAGGCAGTTTGAAGGCAGGAGAAAAGGGACAACCACAGAACTGCATCCACACTGAGCCCAGGGAAAGCACAAGGAAAAGCCACAGGTCTCACCAGCACATCTGGCCAGGAGCAAAATGCACAGGAACCAAGGAATGAGTAAGTTTCCCACTAATGAAAACTTACAGGATGCTTAGTTGTATCATTCATAATAAAACTTCTTTTTCCTATGTGCCCATCCAGGAAATAGGCAGCACAATCCCAAGTCAAGATATCTCTATAGTTCCTCACACAAAATTCTAGGATATTAAATGAGATCCCTTCATACATCATCACCACTCAAGGAGTCATTTTCTGTGCATTAATTTGTGGCAAATTCCCATTCCATAAACAGTTTAAACTAGGCAAATTCTACAGTCACATAAACTGCTGCCTGACAACAGTATGAGAACGTGGTTGAGACTTGAGCATCTCCTCAGGACCTTCAAGCCCTTCAGCATAATTTTTTATAGTGAGGAAGATGTATCTGAATATAAGAGCAGGCATTTTGTCAGGTTAAGAGAATAAAATCACTTTTGGATCCAGGATTCAAGCTGCTTGATTAGAATTAATCAAACAATGATTTTTTTTTTAAGTGTTCTCTGGAAGGTTCTAAGTGAAAGTCCCAGGGTGGTGTCCATGCAGCCAAGCTAAAATGCCTCTCTCAAGCCAAAAGCAAGTGAGGTGGGTCAGCCTCAGCCAAGATTTCCCCTTTCCCAGAAGAAAGCAAAGATTATGTCAAAAAGAGAGTTTCCTCAAGAGCACACAGCTCCAGCAGCCTGAGGTGACTCATTTTAGCTTGATATAATCAGAGTAGCTTCATGCCAAGGGCTGCTGCAACTCCTCATTCGTAACACAGACCTCCTGTTTCCTCACCAGCATGGTGTAGCTTCTCTTGCCAATAGCAAAGGGCAATGATTTTCTGGGATTTAAGAAGGTCAGAGATTACTGACACTACCTGATGAGGTGGGAAGGCTACAGCTGCTCTGCCTCTCCCCATCTCCTGCACACCTAGCTGCTGGTGGCCAGCACAGGGACCTAACACTCAGGAACAGGGTTCATGTGGCCCCTGGGGTAGACCTGCTGGTGTGTGCTGGATCAGCAAAGGGTGACAGAGCCCTTCCCAGGGTTTCTTGTGGATCAGATAAAGCAACAGAACAACCCTGCTGTGACAAAAAAAACAACTTTCCTCTTGGCTGCCTTGTGAAGGCTCACCCCTGGGAGCTCCCCTGTCAGACCTCCACTCTTCTAGAGTTTTGTTGTAAATAGGAGCTCAGAAAAACCATAGTCCCAGCTTTCCTCAGCTAAACCTACCATGTGACATTCAGGGAAACTTATAGGAATGATGGAGGGCATCAGTTTTTATCTGTGTGGCCACATCTCTAGCTTTTGCTTTGTGTAAAACATCCTAAAGCACTGATACTAGAATTATTACTTTTCTTCCTTGCCTAAGAACCCAGCCAGCTGCTGGGATCTCCCACTGGCAGAAAAAGGAGTTCTTTACATGTGTCCATGCAGGTGGATGAACGTGACAATCAACAAATAAAAGGAACTGCAGCATCTCTTGAGGGGTGACACTAAAGTCAGATGATGTATCCCCCCACCAAGGGAGTTATTTTAGGGCCAGATCTACAGGAAGGCACCAAATTTGGAGCTTCAGTATGGATTCATTCCTGCCCTAAGCAGGAAAAGCTAGTTATTGTGTCTGAGCCAGATGTCTGCCACCAGTGGACTCCACTGGGAATTTATAGGACAAAATAAAAGATCAAAAGCAACTCAAAGCACGGGCAGGTGACTCCCTTTAAGCATCTGGCCTCAAGCCCTCACAAAGCCTGACACAGGTCCATGGTAAGTGGCCCCTGACCATTTAGAAAAGCCTATAAAGGAAAATACAAAGTGCTTCTGCTTTTAACTAGCTTTTTGGTATATGAGATCTACATTAAGCAGATGAATATCATTAGGGAGACGTGCTCATGTGCACTGCATCCCACTAACAAAATTAGTGGGAAGTCTTCAAATAGATGATCAAAACATTCTATTAATTAGGAAGTGGAATGGCTCTTGGTCTAGGGGAGAGGCTCTCTTTTGGGGTCCAGTGTGTGGCCATGCCACCAGAGTGATGCTGTGTGCCCCAGGGAATCCCAAACAATTCCTCTGGGTGGGACAACCAGAGATGTGGTTCCTGCCTACACATTCCCTTGTGCCAGTTCCCATTGGGACACTGCTGTCCCAGAGTCTTTTGTCTCCAAAAAGGCCTCTGTGAGCAGTTAGTGTCCCCACAGGAAGGCAGAAGAAGAGGTTGGAGGGGCTGGAGGAGGAGCAGGGAAGTTTTCCCTCTCAAGACAGGGGAAATTGTTCATGTTTCAGATGGGGGGAATGTACCATAGCAGGTCTCATTCCAGTTGCCAAGACAAGCCAAATCATGCTCTGGAAACCTCAGAGGAATCTTCCTGGAGAAGATTTCACCCTAAAATTCATTTTAGGATTTCACCCTAAAATGAGAAACATGGGGAGTTAGTGTGTTTGTGGGTTCACAAAGATTTTTACAGCCTTTTCTCATGCTCTGCCCAGCAGCAGAAGTCCCTGGGGGCAGTCCCTGGAAAAGCAGAGCTGTGCTCTGGGGGCTCTCAAGGGTGGGGAACACAGAATCCTACTTGAACCATAGCAAGGCAGAGCTAGGGACCACACGCCCCTCTCAACATGGACACAAACTACATAACAGGCACATGCCTCACAATTTTACACACAAGATTGTAAGGGGGTTTTAGTGGCTGATTCTGTGCATCCACCCACAAAGACTTGTCAGGATCAAACAGTTTGAGATCTGCCTGGTTGTACCCTCAGAGACAGTTTCCCATCACAATGTCCCATCTACATCTAGAAACAGCAATTCAAGGGACAAAGTGCCCATCAGAAGCACCTGCAAACACAGAGCAATGCAGATGAAGGACCAGATGTAAATCACTAATGTGCTTGCAGATGATTTCCTTCATGAGATCTTTAACCTCCACATCCCACATACAAGTGAACTCCCTTGCTCTCTGCTGTGGCTGCTCAGAAGCAATGAGCACTTTGGCAAGGACATTAAGTGATTTCCCAGGTCCAACCACAAAGCTTAAGAGCTCAGAAAAAAACCTGGCTCTTCACATCAGCTCTGAGGATGTGCCAAAAGTTTCCAGAATAGCTGGTGATGTGCATGTTGAGCTGAATTTCTCCCACAGCCCACTGCAGGAAGCAGCAACCAGGCAGGCACCTAGCAGGGCTGGGAGCATCACTACAGCTCACATGGGTGCACTAAGACTTGTAGTCAAGCTTGGTGCTTCTGAATTCCTTAGAAAACATGCAAGGATCTCTTCCGAAGGAACTCAGGAGTCACCTTTGTTGTATCTTCCCATTGCTTTTGAGGGTTTTGCTGTAAGAAGGCAGATAGTTTTCCTTGTCTTCTGTTATCCAAGGAATAGGGTTAAACAAGCTGTAGAAAATCCCACTTGCCTTTGACCTCTTGATAAAAGCCTTATCTAAAGCTGGTTGGAGATAGACAGCAGTACTTCAAGCTGTTGCAGACTGAGCTTATCTGGGACTGCTCCCTTTTATGTCCTTCGGCAGAGTGTCTGGAAGTCAGTACATGTGTTTCCATCACCAGCCTTGTCTCTTCCATCCAGCAGCTCTGCTCAGTAGGCTGGATCTCATTCACTGCCTGCTGCCCAGTCTTTGGCTTCCAATCCAGCACTCTCCCTGAGCATTGTCTTGGATCCTATCTTGGCCTGGGGATGAAACAGTTAGATGGCATCTCAAAATCAGAGATCAAGAGATGAAAAATTTGCATTAGCAGAAGTTTCCTGCATGGAAGTTCCAAAAACTGCTCACTGACATCCACATGTGCCCCTAAACACCTGAGGATAAGCCTTCTCCAAAAGGCCTCAGGGCAGACAGACAAATTTAGGAAACTTTGGTGTGTCAGGAAAGCATGAGAACCTCAGGCAGTGTCCTTTTTTGATGTATGTACCTCTAATTAAGAGGATGCATCTTGCAGCTTGTATCTTGGCCAGCTTCAATCCTCAGCTCAGCAAGAGGCTTCTTTTCACAATCAGACACAGCTTAATTATTTGAAGGTGCTGGAAGTAGTACAATAGAAGGGGTTTCCTCCCCTCGTGTCTCCATGTGAGGTCCTGAGCAGCAAAGTTTAGTATTCCAGCTGAATTCCTTCTGAATGGTTCAGCAGGCGGGGAGACACACATGGAGTTTCCACCTTTTATCTTGGGACAAAACTTTCCATCTGAATAGAAGCACTTTAATGGGGAAGTTATTGTCCTCCAGTGAGCCACTCATTTTCAGGATGACAGTAACTTGCATTTTGCCACAGATGTTGCCTATTACAGTGTTTCCCACTCCCAGCACAAAGGGGAAACATGAAGGTACTTTGGACACACCATGCCTGGACCACAGTCAGTCCATGCTTTGTATTCACTGCCACGTTCAGTTTGTTGCCACACTCCTTTCTCCTGCAGCATAAACATTCAGGCAAGGCAGAGAAAGGAGATGAGGGAAGAATGTTTACATGAGGGGGGAAGAGCAGCATGAAAAAATGGTGACATCTCATTTACAAAATCAATGTTTCAAACGTATCACAGAGAATTAATGGGCATCCAGACTTGTGCAGCAAAACAATCTGGATGCTGTTGGCCAAGCACAAAACACAAACTACACACCCTACTAGCACCAGAAAGAGATTATAAGTAGGATTGAAACCCAGACTGTATTCCATACCTGGATTCTGTCAGTACTCAGCACTGAGTGTGGTTGGAGAAAGTGGTCACATCTTGCAGAATCACAGTGTCAGGGATTGGAAGGAACCTCAAGAGATCATCTAGTCCAATGCACCTGCCAGAGCAGGAACACCCAGACCGGGTCACACAGGAAGGTGTCCAGGTGGGGTTTGAATGTCTCTAGAGAGGGAGACTCCACATCCTCTCTGGGCAGCCTGTTCCAGTGTTCTGTCACCCTCACCATGGAAAAGTTCTTTCTCAGGTTCCTGTAGAACCTCCTGTGTTCCAGCTTGCACCCATTGCATCTTGTCCTATCATTGGAGGTCACTGAGAAGAGCCTGGCTCCATCCTCCTGACACTCAACCTTTACATATTTATAGATATGGATGAGATCACCCCTTGGTCTCCTCCTCTCCAAGCTAGAGCCCCAGCTCCCTCAGCCTTTCCTCAGAAGGGAGATGCTCCAATCCCTTCATCATCTTCATGTCTCTGTGCTGTGCCCTCTCAAGCAGTTCCTGGTCCTTCTTCAACTGAGGGTCCCAGAACTGGACACAACACTCCAGATGTGGCCTCACCAGGGTCTGCAGAGGGGGAGGAGAACCTCTCTCATGAGCTTGCACTCCCAGCTCTGCATCAAACAGCTGCTTTTACCATTCGCCACCTGAATTTTCTAAGATTGAAAATGTTTATTTCAGTTTCACTTCAATGTTCAAGCAAAACAATATATAACTATGTTATATAAACTTTATATTTCCATATAATTATGTGTCTGCACATACATTGAAGCTTAATCTCCAGCATGTTTCTTGTTCATTCATGCCCCTCTAGCCAGCCCCCTCAAAATGTAAGGGAGCAACATCATCAAATCTCTCCCTGATACTGGCTGTTTATTATCTTTAGAGTGGGTACAGGCCTTGTCAGAGTTTAAATTCAGATTTCTTAAGTTTTTCCCACTTAGGATTTACAGGATTAATTTCTCCACTGTCTACAGTGCCCAGCAACTCTGGACAAGTGCCAATGCTAATCATTTCTAGTAGTGAAATATTATGTCCAAGCTGAAACATGACAACCTGAGTCTTCTGTGAACAGATATCTTATTAGTAGGAGCTGGAGAACATTCTCTGAATGCCACAGAGACTACTGAACACACCAGACCCATGGGATAATAAGGTTTCAGTGGGAAGTGTGCTGGGTTTTTTTGCATGTTTGGACCATTCTTTTGCAATGTTGTCATAACAAGGGACAAGCATCTGTAGTTGATTTGGCATGATTTCCACATCCCTTGCAAGTCTACCTGTCTTTGAAAGCCACTAAACCTATTCTTGAGTGTACCAACCCTAAAAAACACAAAAAACAACAAAACTCCCCCCACAAACCAAATCAAATAAAAGCTCCTTTTTCCTGCTTAGTCCTCCCAGAGTAGCAGCATTATTTAATCATTCATATTTTCTGCATTCTGAGAGTGTTAAAGGGAACTGGAAGAAGTGAATAGCTGAATACTTTTCCATCATATCTCTCCATCTTCTCTTTAAAGTCTTGAATTTTATTTTTTTTTTGTTCCAACTCCCATCCAGCAATCTCTTTGGCAAGAGAAAGTTCAGATGTGGCTTGACTCCTTAATTCCATTATTGGCAGACTGTGGCATTCCTTTGTTACTCTCTTGATCTAATTCCCCTGAAAAAAACTGTAAAAAGGAGAATGGTAGATTAATTTAATCATAGCTTCTTGTGTGGTTAGATGCCAATTCCTTTATTTGCAACATACATCTGGCTTCTCTGAACTTCATCTCTTCCACCCAGAGTGAAAGGCTCCTCCTTTGTACATTGTTTCCATGCAAGTAGAAATGAAGCCTAAAGTCCCTGTGTTGGGATGAGTGGATTCAGTAGCTGGATTCAAAGCATTCATCAAGTCCTTCACAGACAAAACATCAAGCCAAATCCCACCAACAGCCAAAGGACACCTCCCACAACTCCTTGGAGCAGATGGAGGCACAGGCAGGGTCACTGCAAGGAGGATACATTGAAACATCAAAAGTCAGTGTTGGAAAAATGAGTCTACTTGAAGATTTTTGGGCACCAAGGTTTGCATCCATAGTTTGCTGAGCATGTTATGCATATGTGAAAGGGGAAAATCCTTCTCATGACAAGGTAATGAAGACAGATGCTGCACAGTATCTTTCATCAAAGGCTTCATTTCAGCAAAATCTGCAGTTATTACCAACTTTCTGTCTCAATTAACTCAACACCACTGCCAGAGAAACCCAGAACATGCTGTTTGCAGCAGGATACATTTACTTCTTGTGCAGACTTAAACAGCTGTTTCAGACAGCAGCTGAGAGGTTGGGGCATTTGCAGTTGAGCTTTTCCAGACTTTTCAATGAGATGCAATAGAGGAAGTGTCAGTTGTGTCTTTTCATCTCTGGACCCACATCCCTCATATGCAGCCCCTCCTGTGTTTGTCTCAAGGGGAAATATCACCTTCTCCCATATTAGCTTTGTAGAAAACCTATCCAGCTCCATCTAAGTCTGGATTCTTCCACTGAAACATAAAGCTTAGGCAGCCTTTGCAAATCAAGGCAGATCTCTACTTCCTTCAAGCATCTTCCAAACAATTACTTGAGCAGATGACCATTTAGTCTCCACAGTCATCTCTGTCACTGTTGACAAAGCAAGCACCAAAACCTGGCTGAAGTGGGATCCTCCCAGCAAATAGCTTAGGATTCATCACTGAGCTGACTTGAGGTGACATCTTGTTTGGAGCTGTGGTCTTGAAATCCCATAGAGGCATTTTTCCTCCTGCTGTTATTAACTAAGCAGGCATATTTAAACATATCAATCAGTGGACAGACAATAATCATGATTTATTACAAAGCAACTCTTCAATCTTAACTCACTATGGAGAAAAACAGATTTAAATGTTGTTTGAATCAATAGAAGTTACTCAAATTAGGGGAGAAAGAGGACTAATGAGCCACTCCTGCAGTCAATGCTATAGGAAGGCAAATTATATCCGTGAGAAAAGACTGGAATTTAGGTCAGAAATTCCATAACACAGGTCACACATGACCTAGCACAGCAGCCAAGCCCCTACAGTCCTCCTCTCTCTCTCTCTCTCAGGAAGAAAACAAGCTGCTCTCTCTCCTCTACACCAACATAGATTTATAATTCCCTGTAACACAGTATCACCCTGATTGCTCTGCAAGTAATTGTTTGCTAAGAGATAATTACTAAGAATACAAACAGCTTCTTTCAAGTGAGTATTTGTCAGATCAGGCTGTTTGGGGAGAGTCATGGTCAGCAGTTTCCAAGTGGCTGTTGGGAGAAACACAAAGTCCCAGGAATGCATAAGCAAAAGCATTAGACACAACACCTCCACTGGATTTATTACACAAAGCAGTTTCTGGAACCATGGAAAAATAGGAATAAATAATTGGTTTTCCCCAAGAAAGGAGAGTAAATATTGCCAATTGTCACTACTGATAAACACCTCAACTAGCATATTTTAGGTACCAATACCCACTCTTAAAAAATCTTTTTGCCACATATTTGATCAGTTTCCAGATTTTCAGGGAAAAAAAAATCCCATGGACTTCAGCTCTCTTGTTCTGGAATGATGGTTTCAAATAGAAAGGATGAGAGCATGCCCACGCATTTAACCAAGAGATATTCCAGACAGTTCCACCTTCTCATTATATTTAAACCACTCAGAGTGGTTTAAATTTCTATACTCAGTGGAGAGCGAATGCAGGGAGTAATTTTTGGTTTCTCTGAAGCACCAGCAGCATGTTTTTGATTGAGGGCTTTGTAGAAACATAGAATGGTTTGAGTTGGAAGAGACCTTAGAGATCATCTAGTTCCATCCCTCCTGCCATGGGCAGGGACACCTCCCACTACACCAGGTTGCTCAGTGCCTCATCCAGCCTGGCCTTAAACATCTCCAGATAGAGGGTATCCACAACCTCTCTGGGCAACCTGTTCCAGTGTCTCACCACCCTCATAGGAAAGAATTTCTTTCTTATATCCAGTCTGAATCTCCCCTCTTCCAATTTACATCCATTATTCTTAGTCTTTCCATCACATATCCTATTAAAAAGTCCCACCCTACCCTTTCTGGAGGCCCCCTTCAGGTATAGAGAAGCTACTCTGAGGTCCCCCTGAGCCTTCTCTTCTCCAGGCTGAACAACCCCAACTCCAGCCTGTCCAGATCAGATGTTTGGGACCCCTATGAGAAGGGGGACTTGGTGAGAGGTGAGAGAATGCCCTTATGCACTGCCCAGGAGATGAGGGGTTACTGGCAAATCCACTAAGACCACAGAAAGAGCCCCAAGGAGCCCCACTGAGCCTGCAGATCTACAAGGAATCTTGGCCTTAGCCTTGCATATCTTGGGTCGTGAGTAATGTCTACACTTCTGCTCCTGCTCTGATCTAACAAATGCCAGGCTACGTGGCTAGATCATTTACCCTTCCCAGTATGGGACTGGTCCAACTCCCACTGGAGCCAGCTGGAGCCCTGCCACTGAACAGAGTTTGATGCTGCTGTTTGTCCTTGTAGGGTGCACGCTGCCTCCCTCCCACCGTGCTGGGAGATGAAGGTCAGGAAGAGAGGGCAAACCCTGGAGTCAGCAGCAATTTCTCAGAGGACAAGAAACTCCTATTTAAGGCAAGGAGAAAAATGGAGAGAGGGTTTTACAACCAGGTCTGAAAAGGGGCAAGGGAAAAAAAACCAACATGAACAGCTCAAACCAAAGCAGATGGGTTTTACCTTTCTGTCAACCTGGATCTTGAAAACCATGGATGGCATTGCCAAGGTACCTCCAAAAACATGTCCCTGGGAAAGAGTTTAGTCTGCTGACATGGCCAGTGAGGAGTGTGATACTGGAGAGGACTCACTGCAGAGCAAGTCTGTTCCAGCTGCTGTACAGACTGAGAGCGATGATGGTCCCCACCCCAAAGCACAATTAGCACTTGGAACTGCAATTATCCTGTGTTCCCCAGGCTGGGAATTTTGACCCACACTGGAGGCACAGACTGGTAGAAAGGGAAGAGTGAAAGGTTGGAAGAGCAGTGATGATTACCAGCAGCCCAGTGCTGACAGCAGATGAGGGTCTGAAGAGGCAGAGATGAGCAGGGCTTGTGTTTACAAGCCTCAAGAGCTTCTCTGATCCAGAGCACTCTGAAGCTCAATGCAATCCCACCCAAGATAGGGAGAAAGTGTTTACAGCAGAGTGAGAGTGAAGCTACACTTTATAGAAACCAAGCTTCATTAGATAGCTCCACATTCATCCATCTGCACTTGGCCTCCCTCTTAGTAAATGTGGATTATAGGATTGATTTTCCTGTATATGTTTGGCTCTTTGCGTGTATGGAAGAAAGCAACAGAGGAAAGAAAAAACTCTGACCCTTTAAAGAAGTATAAACTCAAAAAACTGATAACAGCAAAAGAACCTGAAATTATTTCCAATTCATTTTTTCAAGCAGTAACTTTCCAAGTTATGTCCCTCCTGCTTCAAATTTCCCACCTGGCAGCAGATCTTCATCAGGGATAAACTGCTGAGACCAGTGTACTTTAGGACACAATCGTGTTCCCATTGCAAGAGAAATTGTTATTGATTCTCACAGCACAGGGACTGCAGCATCTGTGCTGAAATCTGTGGGTTTCACACTCCACAGGGGAGCAAATATTGCCTTCAGACTGAGTTTTCATTGAGAATTTTATGCAAGGAAACATTCCAGTTGTTCAAAGGCTGCATTAAAAAAAATTCTGGTTCTGCAACATTTTTAATTCAGAGACAAAATTAATACTTACCCTTTCTACCCTTTCCTCATGCGAGAAACAGCAATATGGAAAAAAAGAAAATACAAAAGATTTTTTATAAAATCTAAGAAGTGAGGTCTCAGGGTTAAGGAGCTCTGGAAACCAGAAATCCTTCAGATGTATGTCTGGGTGGTTTTGCCTGAATGGGAAAGTTGCTTCAAGTCTTCTAAGTGACAGGGTTTGGAGAAAGGAAACAAAGACTGTTGATAGAGATGAAGAAAAGCCCCACATCCAAGAACAAAATTGGAACTGAGACTCCACCTCAGGGTAGCAGAGATACAGAGTGCCTTTTGTTTCAGGAGAACCAACCCCTAGGGATTCAAAAGCCAAATACTTGACCCCTGAAGAACAAACATAAAGATGTTATGTGTGTTTTGGGTTTTCTTAATCACTGCAAATATAAGGACCACACATAAAGATGGAGATGCACGTGGCTTTCTTGACAGAAGACATGGTAACTCTGCCAATTGATGCCCATCAAAACCTCTGACAGGCCATTCATTGCCAGTGTTTCAAAGTATTTCAAAATAAGGAGAAGATTCTTTACCTGCCTCCACTCTGTTCTGTTCTCAGTGTTTTTCTTTTTCCTTCTGCTTTTTTATAACTCTTTTCCCTGAGCTGAAAAAAAACCCCCAGCTTTCTCATGTCCATCTTCACAGCCCTGGGCTGCCTGAATTGCTGGTGCATCAGGAGGGAGAACTGGCAGGAGCCCCCCTTAAGTGCCAACTGAAGTTCCATGGCAATGAGACACACACCAAACTCTTCCTTTGAAGGAGGACAAAAGTTTGCAGGTTCTTTCCAAGAATGATCCTGTGGAATTGCAAGTTAAAACAATTTTAGAGATAAAAAAATACAAGAAAACACAAAAAAACCTAATCAGTTGCTCTTATTTTCTGTAGATACATTGCAAAGGAGTATCATACAAGTACAATTATCTTAAATCCGACATAGACCATGAAGGAAACAAATAATGATTTCTTTCAGAGATTAGATAACCTTGCAGACTGCCCAATAGCAAACAGGCAATATATCTCAAACATCAAGCAAATTAGCAAACTACTCAGGAAATAAGAAGATTTTATGACTGATAGAGGTGAAAAAAAGTTTTTTTGCTTGTTCTTCAGTCAGCCTCTCCAACAAGCAATTTTTGTCCAGCTACACCTTCAAGCTCTGCCTGCTGGTTTGAAAAAGGAGAAAAGAGGGTTTGTGTTTTTTTTTCATGAAACACACAGCTCTTACAGCACAGTCTTTCCTAAACTTGACCCTTGAGGTTTTTGGAAATCAGAATTCCTCAAGAGCTGCTGATCCTCACACACATGGACTTGGAAGCTTAAATATCTGTGGTGCCCTGGGGCTGCTCTCCAAATGCGATGATCAGTCCCAAAAAAGCAACATTTTTGCTTTAGGAACTGACTGTCTGTCACAAGAGCAGCTTTGGAGAGGTGGGAACTTGCAAGCATCCCTCTGGCTTCTGCTCAGTAGAGATTTTTTTCTGGTTCATTAAAGCTTTGATACATTAATGGCCTGTGCGTGATTTCTAACTCTGAACTCCCGTGGTTCAGGGCTAGAGCTTGTTAGTGTAATTTTCTAAAGATTAGCAAGCATTGATTCCACTGGGAAGCCTTGGGGAAATGTTGTTAATCTCTTCTGACTGCCGTGGAGCTGCATGTTTATAGAAGGTGCCCACTGGGGTTCTCACTGCTGCTGGGGAGCCACCAGTCTTAGGGAAAGTTTTCCCTTTGGAAAAACTGCAATGAAGAGCCATTAGCTAATGGGAACTTCACTGGGACAGACACCTCATTTTACTTCTCCCATGGTGTCTGAGCCCTGGAGGCTTTCCATAGAATG
This sequence comes from Turnix velox, assembly GCA_013400935.1. Classification (NCBI taxonomy): domain Eukaryota; kingdom Metazoa; phylum Chordata; class Aves; order Charadriiformes; family Turnicidae; genus Turnix; species Turnix velox. The sequence goes on from VZTY01003393.1 coordinate 18,066, forward strand.
GTTTGGGTTGGAAGGGAACTTAAAGATCTTCTAGTTCCAACCTGCTCTTCCCTTTCATAGACAGGGACACCTCCTACTACACCAAGTAGCTCAGTGCTTCATCCAGGCTGGGCATAAACACCTCCAGGGAGGAAGCAGCCACAACCTCTCTGGACAACCTGTTACAGTGTCTCACCACCCTCACAGGAAAGAACTTCTTTCTTCTATCCAGCCTAAATCTGTTCCTCTTCCAATTTGCATCCATTACTCCTAGTCCTCCCATCCTACACCCTATTCAAAAGTCCTCTCACAGCCTTTCTGTAGCCCCCTTCAGGTATTGAGAAGATCCTCTGAGGTCCCCCCTGAGCCTTCTCTTCTCCAGGCTCAACAACCCCAACTCCTTCAGCCTGTCCTCATAAGAGAGTTGCTCCAGCCCTCTCATCATCTTCATGGCCCTCCTCTGGACCTGCTCCAACAGCTCAATGTCCTTCTCATGTTGAGGGCTCCAGAACTGGACACAGTAACTCCAGTTGGGGTCTCACCAGAGCTGAGTAGAGGGGCAAAATCACCTCTCTTGACCTGCTGGTCACACTTCTCTTGATGTAAACCAGGACTGGGTTGGTTTCTGTGCTGCAAGTGCCCACTTCCAGCTTATGTTGAGTTTCTTCTTCACTGACACCCCTAAATCCTTCTCTTCAGGGCTGCATTCAATCCACTCTCCACCCAGCCTACAAAGAACATGGACACATACTCAGCTCTGCCCCCCTTAGTTAGATTTCACTAATCTAACTCCTATTCACCTCAACAAGCTCAGACAGGTATGAATTGGATGGAATTTTACCTGATGAAAGGGCGTAATATGTATTTTAAATAAGGAATTCATATTATTACGAAGTGAGAAAAAGAAAACCAAAGGAATAATTCAATTTCCCAGCCAAGATGTGGAAAGTACTACCATTAAGGAGAGGAAGTAATTCAATTTTCTGGTTACAAAACAGAACATTCTTGGTAGAATTAATGAATGAAGGCTGAATCCTGTGTTTACAAATCAGATCTTGCAGTGCACAGGTGGGAAAAGACAACAAAAAGCCTAATTCTACATGAGGGCCACCAAGGGAGGTGCTTGGATACTGGCTTATATTTTTAATAACTTTTTGTCTATATGAGCCATGAAGTCAGGGATGTGAAAGCTGCATTTCAGTGCACTGTACTGAATACAGAATTATTTTCACTGATTTTCATCTGCAGGCTGGTGTAAAGATCTGCAGAGCCTTACCTCAGAGATAGTTGTGTGTCAGCAACAGGGTAACAGTGAAACCTAGAAAGAGAAAAGGCAGACAAATTGTTTGCATAGACTGGGCATTGTTTTTCTTATCTCTAGCTAAACAGGGGAAGTAGATTTGTTGGATCCTGACAAAAATGCCTTTTGTATGTTCTAGGGGAAGGAGACCCTGGGGGATGGAGAACAATAAGCTTCCTTTGACATGGGGATTGATTACCTCCAGGAAGCACAGTGTGCTCAGAGTGATTGAATTCCAGTATCACTTTTTCAAGATCTTCTAATTATATTAGAGAACTCTAACATGGTCCTTTAAATGGCCACCATCTCTTCTACCACACTAATGAAATAAGCATGACTTAAAATGATGGTGGTTTGTTGTTGGGTTTTTGTTTGTTTTCTTTTTTTTTTGGTCCTTTAAAAATAATTTTAAAAGGGCTCAGCAGCCAGCATGGAACACTTTCCTCTTTGACAGCATTTATTTCTGGGGAGTTGCCTGTTTGCCCCTGTGCCAGCTCATGGAAGAACTTGAACTCAGGTATCCTCTCTTGCTCAAGGGCTGCCTTTCTCATTCAGCACAGGGTATGAAAAAAGCAAAGGAGATTCATGGCTGTTTACTTATAAACTTAAAAGCCCAACTCTAATTTATGGGATATTTCCCTTTCCTGTCATCAGGGCCAGACCTGAAGAAAGGCTGTGGACTGCTTGCTGTGGTTATCTGTGGTTTGTGTGTAGACACCCCTTGGATGCTGAGCTACCAAGGGCATGTTTCCTGCACAGATGTTGCTTTTTTCACTCAAAGTGATGACTTCCAGAGATCAAAAAAGCTAAAAAACCATCCGCAAAGCACTTGTGGCTCAAGGGAAGAAAAAGCAGCTGCCAGCAGCACCTTTCCCTGCAGGAGCCTTGCTGTGACCTCCATCTCTGGGAGGGAGTCACTGAGGATGGACAGTGCATAAGATGGCTCCCACATGGAGGTCATAATGAGCTATGACAGAGAAGTGTCAGGAGAAGGAGAGTTTTAAAGATTTGTTAGTAAAGACTGTAGGAGTGGTTTAAAATATCTGCATTACTTAAAAAAGAACTCAAACTGCCAGAAATTCCCCTCCCCCCCCCCCTTTCTTCCTCTCTT
>VZTY01003393.1:20479-42982 GCA_013400935.1 Turnix velox
CCCCCCCCTTTGCTTCCTTGCTAAAACAGCAATACATCACAATATAATAAAACTGGATTTTTTCCTCATTTTTTTGTGGGGAAAGTGAAGATAAATCTATTAGTGACTGTTACAGCCTGAGGAGCTGCTCAGCTCTTCTGTGAGAGCAGAGACAGGACATACATGTAAATCATCTTTCCTTTTCCAACCGACCTTTTGCTACACAGAGGATTAAAATCTCTGCTTTATTTACAAACAGCAGCTTGCTGAATAAACTATTGAGGGCTGCAACTGTTGATAGATGTTTAGGACATCTGAAACATCAAAGCAAAGGCTATTTATGAGAAAGGGTTGGAAAAATGTGGCAGCTTGTCCCTCTTCCTCTCCAGCAACACACAGCAGACACAGCTCCATCAGTTCAGCTGCTGGGAGTGTGTTTTAGAAGTTTGGGCTGCAACTTTTATGGGCTTAAGATTAAGTATCAAACATAGTCTCAATGGCAGCACACACAAATCTCCTGATTCCTCAGAGCTACAGTGCCATGTACCTCTGCACAGTGAATAAATATGGCAGCACAGGCACAGGAGATGACAAGGAGGTGGGACCTGGGCTTTGAAGCATCAGGAGTGGATGGATGTGGAAGGCACCACCACTAGCACAGCCCTCTGGGCTGTCTTACCCCAGCAATTAAAAAGTTCAAATGGCTTTATCAATAGCATCAAAATGATATAAAATCCCTGCTCATTTCTAGCTTTAATGTTACCAACAAGATGCCTTTATACCCTCAGCTCTAAATCAAAGATGTCCCCTTGAAATGATTTCCCTCATCTTTCTCAGCTTGCAGATCCCACAAATAACCTCAGCCAGGATTTTTCCCCCATCATTTTAGATTTTCCCCAGTCCCTTTTGAATCAAAAAGTGGTTTGTTACTTTTTATTTAATTTCATTTTGCCTTTTTTTCCCCACAGCCTCTTTTTTTTTTCCTCCCTGGCAGGTTGAAAAGATTAAAAGAAGCAATTAATTTCTCATATAAAGTATTTCACTGAAGGCTCCTTAGCCAAGGACTGGGAACACTTATAATAGATTTCAGATTCACATAAGCAACTGCTGTGTATTTTTCTTCTAAAAAAAAAAATAACCCCAACAATAAATATGCAAATCAAAGCTATCAGTGGCTTAGATTCTCATCAGAAACCATAAATAAACAGGCAATTTGTTCAGAGGAAACACATTTTTGGAGAAACTTTCAGCTTTCAACAGGGCTACACAAGTGTGAAAGAGGAGAGAAATGTAGGCAGTTTCCTCTTGCTACTGATATTTCACTTTGACACTTTGCCATTTAGCAGATAAATGATTTTCACCGAAATGGGAATACTCCTATTGATGAGAGAGGATGTGCACAGCCCAGGAGAGGGTATTTTCATTCTCTCTTTGGCTACTGACCTCACAAGGTTATTTTCTACAGTGAACAACACTCAAAATACAGCTCTCAGAAGGTGCTTCGCCAAATATAGAAACTCAAAGCAAAAAAAAATTAGGCATTTCTATAAAAATATATCAAGTCATCAACTTCACCAGGCACAGCAACCCTTCAGCTTTGTTTTGCAGTCAACAAAATATTTGGACTAATTAGTTGACAGACACATCTTCTGCCACTGGTCACCAAATGTTGATATTCCATGGTGTTTCTAGTTCTTTTCCTTGTCAAGTGGCCAAATAGCTCAGATCTGGAAGAGAATACTTAATTTCTGGTATTCCCCAGTTACTGTAGGGAGAAACAAAACTTGTAGCCACAAGTTTAACATCACTTTGACACTTGTGGACATGCTTTCTCAAGTCCTCCCACTTTCCTGCACCTCAGGTCCCACATCTCTTCTTTTGAGCTTAGGTTGAGCTATACAAAGAGCAAATGAACCTATAACCTCATGGAGCCAAAAAGGAGACACTATGTCACACATGATCCCTTCCAACTTTCTGAAAAACTCAAGGTCTTTATCTTGCTCACCTTAGGTCCTTCTGTCTCCATCAGAGATGACTAGTAAAGGGCCTCCCTGTTTTCATGTGAAGACTGTTTTTCACCATTCTAAAGCAGTCTCAAGAAGAAAAAAACCAACAAATTACAATTTCAGATGAAGGTCACTCTTTGGAGGTGCTTAAGGTCAGGCTGGATGAGGCATTGAGTAACCTGGTCTAGCGGAAAATGTCCCTGCCCATGGCAGGGGGTTGGAACTAGATGATATTTAAGGTCCCTTCCAACCCAAACCATTCTATGACTCTAAGGGTATAAAAGCAGAGCATTCTGTTTGCACACACTTGACCTTAAATGAACAGAAAGAAGGTTCATATGCTTAAAATTACAGATGGGCATTAGGGTTTTGCTGGTTTGGGATCCTGGGCCACAAAACATACAAAGGAGATCTGCCAGGCTTCAAATGAACCACAAGGGCAAATTTAATCTCCTTAGAAATGTGCAGCTGACTTGATACAGATTTTCTGGTGCACAGATCAAAGACACAGTTGCATACTGGGCTAGCTCATGTGCCCACGTGTGAAAGAGATGGAGAAAATTGGAAGAAATGTAAGAAAACAATGCCCTGGGTTTCACTCTATCAAAGATTCCACACGTTTGGTAAAGAGACTCTGTCTGTTAGCTGGCAGTGAGGACTGAGGAATGTAGGAATTTCATTGCTATGCTGTGACTCCCAAACCTACAACTACTGGGCTGAGCAGTTTGCTGCCAAATTCTTTCATCTCCTTAGAGAAAATAGGTTCCTCCAGCCTCCTGGGAGAACTATCTAGGCAGAAGTGATTCCAGATGGGAGAGGATGGAATGGCTTTTACATACACATCTGCACAGCGTAGGACAACACAAAGGGGTTTACTGAATTAGGTGGTAAATTCTGTGTCTCTGAGGCTGCTGTTAAAATCTAAAAGTAAAGGAAAAAGCTGGTTTTGAGATTTCTGGTCTGTTTGAGTGTATCAGCACACAACATGCTGCATTGCTCCTTGCATAAAGGAACCACAGACATTCAGTAGTATAACTTTAAATGAAATCACCTACCCAGCTGGACTTCATCAGCTGCCTTCTTGTCCCAGAGGAGACAGAATATAACTTTGAGCCTACCTGGACCTCTTGATCTAGGGGTTGAAATGTTTGTGGGAGAATTCAAGTGGCAAGATTGAAATGTTCTCAGAGGAAGAATTCAAAAATTCAGTGTTTCTATGAGCTGCTATAAACCAGGATTCCATATCCTTCCCCAGACAGGACTTTGACAGCAATCAATAACTAGAAAAATGAAGCCAATTGTTGGCAGTAAGATTTAATATCTCTTCAATAGGGTAGTTTGTTTTATTTCTGTCTCTGGCTGTCATCTGCTGGGACAAGTTCTCAGGGAAGTGAAACAAAATCCAATTTTTGCTGTGTCTTCCATGGTAGGAGCAAATCTGTTTTGCTCCATAAGATGAGATTACCCACTCTACAGAACAGCTGCTCTGTCCTCTGTTTGTCCCCCATCCCCAGGTTCTTGAATTCCTCTAAAAGGTTAAATACAGCTTTGCTTTGACCTGGAAAACAAGGTATGGCTAACAGATTTTTAAGGATTAACTTTTCCAAGGTGCATTATAGAATCATAGAATAGTTTGGGTTTTGAAGGAACCTTAAAGTTCATCTAGTTCTAACCCTCCTACCATAGGCAGGGACACCTCCCACTAGATCAGGCTGCTCAGTGCCTCATCCAGCCTGGCCTTAAACACCTTCAGAGAGAGGGCATCCACAACCTCTCTGGGCAACCTGTTCCAGTGTTTCACTAATTATTTAACTCATTACTTTAGTGCTGGCTGAACTGTCAGATTTGGTTGCTGTTGTGACACTTGGGATCTCCAATTAGACCCAAGGGATTCTGCTAGGCAGCCAGGCAGAAATCAGGTAGTGCTGATGCTGAGCACTGAAGCTTAATAGGCAAACTAAGCAAAAACAGAGGCTCAGGGGTCCCCCAGCCACTCTGCATGACTAGACATGATGAGATTTGCCAGGAGGTATGTGATGGGGGCCAGCAGTGAAGTCTACATGATGAGATTTGCTGAGAGGTATGTGGCTTGGGCCAGCGGTGACGTGTAGGTGTCAAATACTTGTCCTTGCAACACCAAGCAAATCCCTCAGCTTTGTACAAAGGCAGGGGCAAAAACTGGCAGTGCCCACTTAGCTGCTGGCTCCATGGCCAACACCTGCCTCCTGCTGCAAAGTCACAACAATTCCTTTGCATCAGTGACATCCTGGCTTTTTCAGTATTAGATGGCAACAAGTGGCATAGAAGCATCTCCCTGCCAAAAGCAAAAGGAGATCTGAGAGCCAGAGGTGATGCTGTGGGTTATTCTGGCTGCAAAGATGCTCCAAAGCAGCACTTGCTGAGCTAGGGAGTGATGATGCACCCATTCCAGGGGTTGATTTACAGTGGTTTGCAGAAACTTTCTATTCTTGGTGTTTAATGAGACAATCCCTGCTTAATCCCTGACTCTGCCATAATTACCAGCTGAGACTGTTTATTCTGAGATTTTCAGAGTTCTAACTTGGTATCCAGCCCCCATGTCAAATGCCACCACAGGAAAAGGTAACATGATTTGCCTTCCAGCAGAGGACAATCTCAGCTCTCCTCCCTCTCCATCCTGCAGCACCTTGAGGTCTCTTGACACACACAGTGCAAGTGACAAAGCAGCACACACTTATCTGTGACCTGACAGTAGAGGCACAAGACTTAGTCTCTTGAACAGTTTTAAATATGAGTCCCCACCTTAAAACAAGTATTATTTCCAACTGCAAACACTGGTAAATTCTATTTTTATTCCTTGGTTGCCCTTGAGTGCAAGATTTTGCAAAGATTACAGCTGAGAAGAGGTAAAAAAGAGTAGGAAGGTGTTCATTCACTCCTATAGTATAGAATCCTAGAATGGTTTGGATTGGAAGAGACCTTAAAGATCATGTCATTCTAACTCCCCTGTCACAGGCAGGGACATCTCCACTAGACCAGGCTGCTCAGTTCCCTGTACTTGCCTAACTCTGTACCATTCCTCTGTCTGAAAATCTTAACTGTTTCCAAAATGCTGAACCTTGAGACACCTCATATGCTCACAGCCCTGTGATTCTGGCTCTCTAGGGTGCTGGTGCCTTGCTTTCCCCTACACTTCAACAGGTCACACTCAGCCTTTCAACTCACAGTATCACCTCCAGAACAAGAGCAAGCAGATAAATAGAAAAGGCAAAGAGAAAGAGGATGAGCAGCCAGCCAGCCTTTTCATTTGTGTGAATTCAAAGCAACATGCTCAGAGGATAATGAGCATGATGCACCAGTCAGTTCAGGGCCCCAATGAAATAAGCTGAGGCAATTCATTTATTAATGTTTAAAACAAGGAATAGAGGGATAAAAAGCACAGAGAGGTGCAATTATTTTGACAGATGCTGCAAATAATTCCTGATGGAAGGACTGAGCTAATTGTAATGCAGCCATTCCACAAACAGGCTCCGCCTGGGGACTTTTTGTGCTTTGATAAGGGCTGTCCCTTCACTGAGACTTCATCCAGGGACTTTTGAGAGCTCATCAAAAATGGAATACCATTGCATTCTACTCTCACATATGAAATGGGGAAGAATGATTTTTGGATTAGTGAACTAAGGCAGGAATTTAGCATCTGCCTGAGCTCCTGACTATTTTCCTGTTGAACACATGAAAGGCACAGTCAAACAGATACTAACATGGCCTAGACCATCCCAGTGATGCTGTATACCTCCATGGTGTCATGGTCCAACAAATGAAGATTAAAGGCTTATGGATCCTTTTCAGTCAAAGGTAATCACTGATATTCTCTGAAGATGGAGAACAGCAGGTCTGGAGAATTCAGCTCTTCCTCAGAGCAGATACCCATGATTTATGTCATCTCTAGCCTTTAATTCCTTTCATGAGTCAAACCATATTCTCCTCCTTTTTCTTGAGTATCCCAAAATGTCAGACAATAAAATAAATCCTTCAGTTCCCCAAAATCTACCTGCTCCGAGATCTGAGCTTTAAACACCAAGTCAGGTTTGCTTTGTGCAAACTCCTGCAGCAGGGACTTAGAAGTCAGGGCTCAAACCTCCTGCAATTTGCCATTTGGGGATGAATCTAGAAGGAAGTGTTCATTTGGAGTAAGGTCTAATTTTGTTTGGAAACACATTCTATTTACACAAGCTCTTTGCAGCTTAGCAGCCATGGTTAAGTCTCCTGTAACCCTACACAGCACTGTCACATCTCTTTGGATAAGGCACTGGAAGCTGCTTTTCTCATTACAGAAACTTGTCTACTTTCACATTTTTTACTAACCTATCTTTTCTAATTATTTATTTCTTCTATTTCCTATTAGAATTGACTCTAGCAAATGCAGCAAAGGATGAACGAGGTAGAAAGAGATGCCTGGCACTTAATGCTACTCAGCAGTAACAATCCAAAAAGCATCCTAAAGACTCTAAAAGCCACTCAGAAAAAAATAGACAACATTCATTTAATTTTAGTGGTGCTGTTAGTGTCGTCCTCAAATGTCACAGCATTCCCTCTTCTTTTAAAGGCAATTGAGAATCTGACTGCAATTCTGTCAGCCATTTTGCTACAACTGTTAATTTAACTCAAAAGGATGAGTGTTTTTATTGTGCAGAAAACATCACAATAGAAACACCCTTACCCCAGAACACAAAGATCCTCCACCTCACTTTATGATTAGGCTGGAAAGTGTCTTTGTCATGATATTTAATAGGCTTAGAACTTTTTTTAAGAATACAGTTGTAAAAGAGGGGTTTTTTAAAATTACAGTACTGAAATCCTCCTGTGTATGATGCTTTCTTAATAGGGGGAAGGTGATGTACAGTCTTTGCTGCTTCAGTACAGCTGCCCAGGTAATGACTTGTGAAAACAAATGGATGTGCAAGCTGAGACTAAGGAGCTACCTGAGAAACCCTGCTTCCAAATGACCATTGAAGTTTCTCAGTGTGAAGACCAGGTGCCCATCAACACCTGGGTCCTTAGCCCCAGCTCAGCAGATTGGTCCCTGTTTTGCTTCACTACCTGGGACACCATCTATTTTTCTGCCTTTTGCAGCATTGATGACTGGAAACTAAAAGCTTTCCACTGACTTTCCCATCCCTCTGATTCAGATTTGCCTCCACAGCCATAAACCACAGAAGAAAATATGAAAAATGAAAGGCAATGGGATTTATTTTATTTTTATCATGCAGTGGTTCTTTCTAAATGCATAACCTGATATTTATGGCCTGCCATTCCTATCACTGAGCATCCATCTGAGAAGACACTACACAGGCATTAGGAGGCCTGTTAACACCAGATGGATAGATGAACTGCTTAAGACAAAGGGCTTCTCACAGAAATCCACATGCCTGCCCTACATCAAAAGAAAAATCTATCCCCATTTCAATGACAGACAGAAGCAGTGCCCCTCAGCAGTTACAGCTGCTGCAGTAACACAATACCATATATAATGGCTTAGAATAAATTTCTACCGCAGCTACTGCCTTTCCTCACTGTACAGCTGAAATGGAAGGACGGACTGTTCTTCTGATCACCTCACAGTGACGTCCCACAGATGACACAGACTTTGCTGGGATAAGTGATTTTTCTACAGAGATTCAAACAGCCAAACGAAAAGGAATTACTGAACAGGTTTGTAATTAGCACTACAGGTTAAGGGCACACATATCCCTTATGTGCACTCAATTATATTTACAGCTTAACTGGCAAATAGTCATGGTGTCCACTAAATACACACAAAGCACTTCACAGAGAACTGGTATGAAACAAATTATTTACTAAGTCTCAGAGAAAACTACAGGTGGGAGATATCTGACTTCTCTTTCTCTGGAGACATTGCCTGGATGCCTTCCTGTGTGACCTGATCTGGTTGCTTCTGCTCTGGCAGGAGGATTGGACTAGATGATCTCTTGAGGTTCCTTCCAATCTCTGTGGTTCTGTGGTTCCGTGGTTTCATCACATCTAAGGAAATGCCCTATTACAAGCCCCTTGGAGCTAATGGAAACTTTCTATGAGTATTCTCAAAGTTAGTCCTGCCCTAACAAGTCTGGCTCTCCAAACTCCTCTTCTTCTACCAGGTCCCTCATCATCCCACAAAGCCACCAAGCATTCATCTCTGAGTACAGCATCTCTGCCCTAGGCTTTCATCTCTGAGTACAGCATGGGAGCAGCTGATAGAGACACATTGCAACCCACACTCAAAAAAGAAGCAACCAAGACAAAAAACACACTGTGGTGCCATGAAGAGAGACCCAATTATGTCCTTTTTTCATTCACATTAACCTTACAGATGAAACAAGAAGGTATCCAGATTAAAACTGATTATGAAAGAGTAAAGTGGAACAGAGCAAGAAAAATCTCATTGGTTGCTGTTGCAACTGTGAGCAAAGTGAGAAATGAAGAAATGAAATATGTATCTGCCCCGCTGACATGTCACATGAGTTGTCACAAATGAAAAAATCAGTTTATACCAACAGGCAGGCATTTAGGCACACATCTATTCACCCACACTGCACTTTTCAAGCAAAGTTTAAGCAGCTTAGGGGGGAGAGAAAGAAAAAATAGTGGGAAATATGTTGGTTGAGAAGCAGAGTGCTTAGAGAACTTCTGTTTGCAGCAAAGTGCAGAAATAAACTTCTTGTAGATACTGCCCTCGTGCTGCCTTTTAATTGAACTACATAGATCATGCAGTGCTGCAAGAAGGAGAAAAACCAACGAGGAATCTCAATGAGTTTTAAGAAGGAGTTAGGGAAGTCAAAATCAAGCCAGGGCTGGCTGAGCTGTAATTATCACAGGCCTGAGCAGAAAAACATCAATAGATTTTCACATCCATTGCTTGTGGCAGCTCTTAAAGATGCCTCTGCAGACCATCCCCCTCAAGCCAGACCCCACATTCATTATTCCTTTCTCATACATGTTAGGGATGTCATTATTAGATCCCTCTTGCCTGAGCCCCTATATCCACATGTGTGGGTAACACCTACAGATGTGAATCCAGCCAGGATTGCCCAAGATGTCTGGTTTTTATAAGAACCACTGAGCCCTTCTCATTGGGGACTGATAATTCTTCTCCTTAGATCCAAACATACATTCTTAAAAGACTGCCTTCAAAAAAAGGCTGGCTGGCCCCAAAAATAAATCATGTGGTTACAAGCAGGCACCTCTGAAAATTTTACCCACAGAAAAAGGAAACTGTTATGTTTTCTAATAAACTATTCACTGTTATGACAAACTTTGTTAGTCTCAAGGTCTGCTCCCTCTCCCCACCTCTTTCCACTTGGCTTTGCCACTTGATAAAACAATTTTTGCTTGTCCCATTGAGTGCAATGATCTGATAAACAAATGGACACTTGTACCTGCTCAGCACCACAAGGTCTCAGCTTCAGCTGGGGATCCCAAAAACTGCCAGATAATAATTATGATCATCTTCAGGAGAGTCCAAAACTCAAAATTAAAATTTGAGTCCCACTGAAGTCAATGGGAGCTTTTCCAGAAACTTTGACACTGGCAGGATTTCATCCAACATTTCTTTCACATTAGATTTAATTAATGGTCAGTAATGAGGAGCTCTTAAAATTCTCCACATCTGGGGAAAGAGAAACATGATTTGATTAGATTAGAGTGTACAGCTATAATTCACAAATTGGATTGTTAGAACTAGTTTCCCTAGGATTTTTTCCCCTTCTTTGCCAGGAATAACACAATTAAACTCAGCGTCTCCACACATAACTCAGTCAGGAATGACTGAGGTGAGGTGGAGTTGAAGGAATCTGCAGCAGACTACTGAAATGGAAGCCTGATGTAAGGTCCTCATTTCAGATTTGATGAAAGTCAGATTACTTCACATATGGTACTTCACAAATTATTACAAATTAACCACAAGTCGCCCAAGAACATGCCTGCAGATGGGAAATACATCAAGAGGAAATTAGGCAAAAAGTAAACACCTTTTTTCTTTCAGCAAGTCAATGATCACAGACAATTTTCTTGCCAACAGTATCCTCTTCTGAATCAAATGAGGTTGCACTACTGGGAAATGAGCATCCCTCAGAAAATCCAAGCTGTGAGGACACCAGAAAAGTGTCTCTGGTCTTAAGACAAGACCCAGAGAACCCAAGGTGGTGACACCTACTCTCTAACTCCACGTCATGCCATTGCCTCCTCAATCCAACTACTCATTTATCACAACAATCAAATCCCATGTTATTTACCAAGTCTGCCAGATGCCTCCTCTGGAGATTTCAAGGTGTTAAGGTATTAGAAACAGAATAGAAGACAGCATCTCACTTATTTTCTTACACTAAGCTGCAATCAAAACGTACCAATACACACACACAAGCAGATTTCTGCATTGGTTGTCTTAGAAAAGGCATTCTGGTGAGAATCCACCCAGTGGCCTCCTAGCTCTATGCAAAGATCTCCAAGCACTGGGAGAGAAATAAGTAACAGTGGAGAGAGATCATGCAAAAGATGCTCACGTGGAGGATAAAGCTCAACAAGAGGCTCGCACATACTTATAGAGGAGAGAAAAATCAAGAAACAAACAGAAGGATTTCAGAAACCTGGAGTGTAATTTTCCTATTTCTTTCAAAGAAAATGCCAGCAAACCCAGCTTGTTTATATTGGTGGATTCCATAGGAAGCTGTTTCTTTGATTTCCCAAACAAGAATGTTCTTGGTCAGGAAAGAACAAAGACTGGAAGCTGAGCTCAACATAAATACTGTGACATAAACCCAAAGTCAGACATGAGCTATAATAATGGCTGGAAATGTGGATTTTATTTCCATTTGCTTTCCTGAGTATGTGCTCCCTGGTTTTCATTAACATTTGGAAGACATCATGCTGACTCCAAACCGATTAGAAGGGGAAGCTAGTAAATGTAACATGGATTATGGGATCACTGTCTGGATTAAGCTGACCAGAGAATGGCTACAACCTTCACTTTCAAAACACAACAGATTCCATTTGTGGATGCAAAATAAGTGAACAGCACAGTTACAGCTATATTCATTTACCCAGGACTATTTTTAATTTCACATCCCAGAGGGCTAGTAAATTGCTTACTATAACAAGCATTAAAAGTGAGTAGGCTGTAAAATTCAGTGATTTGGATGGATTTAATTCCAAACTGCTTTAAAACCACCTAATTTGTGAGCCCTGGTCAAGAATGAGAGAGATAACAGATCATGGCCACAAGTCTGTTGCAGCCTGGAGAAGGAAAGACTCATGGATAAGGAAGATAACTGCATAGACAGCCTTCCTCAGAGAAAATTCCCATTTTAAGAGTGCTCCTGCCCTTCAAACATCCTTACTAGATCTGTGGGAGTGTGGAAAGACAGCATCCATCTCACTATACAGCCAAGTACGTGTAGTATTGAGTTTCTAACTTGCTTTTGCCCAGTGAAAACCAGAATGAGCCGTGACATTCAGCATAACCACAAGATCAAATGTCATAAATAGCCTTAATTCTGCCCTGGAGGTATCATATTTTCAGCCTCATCAAGGTATAATCGTGTACACTTACCAATGTCACATCCATGGGGAAAAAAAGTCAGCTTAACATTTTACACACACTGGGAGATGCTGTCAAAGAGAACAGTGTGGGCTGCTGAACACAATGAGGCTGCCAGTTCATTTAGGAGTCTGTTACTGGCACCAGTTGAAACCACAAAACAGCCACTGACCTTGTAGAAGCCTCTTTCTGCATAAAAAAACCTCATCAAGAACAAATTTAAAGACTCCACTCACCCAAACAGCTCCTGGAAATACACAACCTCCAGAAAACAAGGTGACACTCGGTGCTCTGAGGCTGATGAGCACCAAGCAAATGTTACTCTAATTTCACATTATTACTAGAAAGAGGCACTCTGGTACACAGACATCCTTGCATTCTCAGCTTCCACTGTAAATTTGGAGACTTGATCCTAAAATACACCACAAATCACATCAAACTTTTCAGGATAAATAGAAATGTGCTCCTGAGAAAGCTTCCCCATGTGTATACATTAAGTTTCCCCCAGTACAACATTAATACACATTCATTAATCTTAATCCAGTCACTCTGGGAATGTTGAATAAATAACCTGTATGTGCTACAGCCTCTTTCCCAGAGCACCCTAAGGAGCTGTATATATATGATTTTACTGATTCTATAATATTATAGAATTGTACTCTGTCACTGTCTGGCCAGGCTGTGATCCAGAGGAAGTGAATCTCTGCAGAGCCCTATTCTGTTGAAACAGAGGAACAGAACTGTTACAAGTGAAGTGCTGGCAGTGTCCTGGCCTTTTCTCAACATCCAGGTCTGAGAACAAAGATGTTTGCCTCCAGCAGCAGGGCAGGGAGGCTAAAACTTGAAAAATAGCTTCTTTTTTTTCCACAGGACTTCTTCAGTGCAGTGTAAGAGCATCCTTCTCTTCCCAATTCTTTTTAACTCATCAGAGAGCAATCAACTCTCCTAATGGAAGTGATGGCAAAACTACTGGGAGCACAAGCCTGGCCCACAAGAATATAAAGAGTATAAATCCTTCTCCCACTTTCTCTCTTAATCTCAACAAAATCCCCTTACATTATGCTGAATTAGATAACAGGGAGGGCATTAATATTCCTGCAGATAAGAAATAAGCTGCCCTCAGCTAAACAGCCCCTATTATTTATATCCATGTGAGTAATGAGCATGGTTTAGAAGATGCTGGCTACCCTGGCTTTCCTTTTTGCCTTTTTTTTTTATTTTTCTTTAATCTATTTGCATATTTCAAATAAACTTGTGAGGCTGGGGAGAGGAGTTATTAGTGTAATGGGAAAAGCCTGATGGAACAAAGCTGATCCAGACCGTGGATTGAGGAATATATTATATAACTATAAAATGTTGCCCAAAAGCAAGCAAATAGAGCCCTGGATCTGCAGAGATGACATCACCATCTCTTAAGAACTTAATTCCCACAGATCCATTGTATCTTGTTATTATTTACAGGGAAAGCACTGAGTGAGATTGTCTTCAAATTGCACACTGTGTGACCATTAGGCTTATGAAGGAATATAAGGAAGCCTGTAATGGCTTCAGTAACTGGGTTTGCCACCAGCTTCTCTTTTACTACCAACGCTGCTGAGATGTAGAGTCCCTTCCAATCTATCTGCCTCCGTGCTGGCTGTTGTTGATGGCCAAGGTTTTACAAGCAAGACTCCCTTGTCAGGAGAGAAAGTATTTGAATCATAGTCAAAAAAACCCTTCAAATATTTTGCCAAGTCACAAGCGGGAGCATCAAAAAAGCTGAAAGGTTAGTTTGAACTGTAAGTAGGGATGACACAACCCCAGGTCAAACAAAATTCATGGAGCAATTCAACAACAATGAGATAACTAATAAATCAGCTGCCCAAATCTGCATTTCTGAGGTACAGGTCTGACTGGCATTTAAATTAGCAGCCAGTTAAAAGTTCAGGGCTCAAATGATCCAACAAAAGATTCCTTTGACATCAGATAGTCTGTACAGAGTCAGACAAGGAATTCCTTTTACCTACTGAAATCAGCAGGATCTGGACAAACTACCTGTGATAATTCCTTTAATAAACAAGACTTTTCCCACTTTTTCTGAACATGCTTGTTTTTAAATTGTTTGTTGTATCCTTGTCCCAGGAAGTGAAGGGAAATGGACTAATGGGAAATAAATAACTGTTATTATTCGATTTGTGTGTTTACACACCAAATAATTTCCTTTCCCTGAGTGGAAATCTGTTGTTTCCTTGCTCATAGACTCACACAGGGATTGAGACACAGAATGTCAGGGATTGGAAGGGACCCCAAGAGATCATCTACTCCCATCCCCCTTCTGGAGCAGGAACACCCAGACCAGGTCACACAGGAAGGCATCCAGGCAGGGTGTGAATGTCTCCATTCTCTGGAGACTACACAACCCCTCTGGGCAGCCTGTGCCACTGTTGTGTCACCCTCACTGTGAAAAAATCTTTTCTTATTATTTCTGTGGAACCTCTTGTGTTCCAGCTTGCACCTGTTGCCCCTTATACTGTCACTGAAGGTCACTGAGAAGACCAGTGACCTCCATCCTCTTGACATTCACCTCTTTCCATATTTATCAACACGAATGAGGTCACTCCTCAGTCTCCTCTACTCCAAGCTAGAGACCCAGCTCCTTCAGCCTTTCTACAGAAGGGAGATGCTCTAATCCTTTCATCATCTTCACAGCTCTGTTACTCCAGGTTGACTCACTAACGTGCCTCATTCCAAGCTGCAAATCGCATCCCCTCTCACTGTCACCTCCCTTCAGCCTTCAGATTTCCCAAGAGACCAACCTGCAAATTTCCTCTCTCCACAACTCAAACTCAACACAAACATAGCTGCGAAGATTTCACAGCATCAGGCAGGGAGATCACACTTAATAATTTACATCTCCATTGTTTAAGGTAAAAAAAATCTCTGCCAGATTGATGATGCTCAGCTCTGGCTTCAAACATTGCTAATAGGGTCCAGGGTGGCAAGTAATGGATGCAAATTGGAAGAGGGGAGATTTAGGCTGGAGAGAAGAAAGAAGGTCTTTCCAGAGAGGGTGTTGAGACACTGCAACAGGTTGCCCAGAGAGGCTGTGGATGCCCCTTCTCTGCAGGTGTTTAAGGCCAGGCTGGATGAGGCATTAAGCAACCTGATGTAGTGGGAGGTGTCCCTGGCGATGGCAGGGATGTCGGAACTGGATGATCTTTAAGATCCCTGCTAACCCAAACCATCCTATGATTCTATGGAAGGTCAGAGGAGCAAAGGGAAAGTGTCTTTCCTTGCCTCCTCCCCCAAACACTGCCCTCTCCCTTTGCAGGATAAGTCAGGGCACAGACTTGATTACTCTCCAAGCCCTGGAGAAGCTTTTTGCACAGCCAGGTGAAAAAATATCCTGACAGACTGCTCCCAGTTTCTAATCCTGCAAATCAGGACCAATAATCGTCTTAACTGTCCAGGAGATCTATTTTTAATGAGTGCCACCCACTATGTGACTTTCGGCTCCCCATTCCAGATGGGAAGCTATTGGCTGGTGGCTAAAACTGGACTTTCACTGGGACTGTATAATCCGATGGGATTATTCAGTGAGACACTTCTCTTCTTACATAACTGAGGGGACCTTTCTTATAATTCAGGATGGAAAACCTCTTCTTCTCTAAACTCACCCTCTTCACACTGACACTCATATTTCAGTAAAATATACCAAACTCAAATAAATAGGCTCAAATTTTAGGGCTTTTCTGTAGTTGTTGCAATTAAACAACAAATAAAAATATACTTAGCTTTTTGCCTAGATTCAAATTTTCCTTGGGAAAACCTCTTCTTCTCTAAACTCACTCTCTTCACCCTGACACTCATCCATTTCAGTAAAATATACCAAACTCAAATAAAGAGGCTCAAATTTTAGGGCTTTTAGATTTTCTGTAATTGTTACAATTAAACATCAAATAATAATATACTTAACTTTTTGCCTTGATTCAAATTTCCCTTGGGAAAGAAAAAAAAACCCAACAAATTTTAATCACAGCCCAAATCTTATATAACCCTCCAGGATATGATTCACAGCACAACTGCATGGGATGACAACTGCATCTTGAGAGATACACACATAGACATTATAATGTTGTCTGCCAGAATATCAATTTCTCTTTGAAACATCCAAACTCAGGCTGCCTGCCTTTGACTGAAGGAAGAAATCTGTCAATGTTTTTGAAGTTCAATATGAAATACCTCCCTTGCGACGAGAAGTGAGTGGGAAGATTTTTCCTGTTCCCTGAAGAACTGGGAGATTTTTGGAAACGTTTCATGATGTGCATGGGGACAATCTATCAACACTTTGCAAATCTTCAAGGAACAGAAATTGCATTTCTTGTCATGGATTCTGTGCCACCTAAAAGTTTCTTTCCTGTAATTTGAAAACACTTTGTTCTATTTGAAGCACATGCATGTTTTGAGAAGACCTTGCCTAAAAGATTGAAAAAAAAAATTAGCTTCTAGAAAAATCACTAATTTTTTTATTCTGAAAACCATTTTTTTAATCATTAGAGGTATGTCAAGGAATTCCTTTAAATATTTGTCATTTACAAGGGGAAAAATTCTGTTATTTCTAAAAGCTATTAATTAATCTAAAGATTTTTCAGGCTATTTCTTTATGAATCAGTAGTTCTGTAGACTCAGTTACCTGTTCTATAATATCTCAATTAAAATAATTAATCTTAGTATGATCCAAAGTATATTCTTTGTCTTTGTATTACCAGTGCTATATCAAGAAGAAAACAGGGAACAGTGTATGGCAGCTGGTTGTTATCCATTTAATAAAGTAAATATATGTTCCTATCCAAGAAATTTACAAATATTTAATATATTCTTCACTGTTTTTTTAAGGAAAATACTGAAACATGATTTTAATTTTTGGAAATAGGAAGTTCATGGAGACAAAAGCTGTCCCAAATGTGACTGTAAGGTTTTTGGCTTTCCCTGGTACTCTTCAAATCCTCAGTCTAAAAGAAAAATGGAATTTCTGTACAGCCTTTCTAAAAGGAAAATATTTTCTGAAAATGACCCTCAATAGATAGTCAGAAGTGTCAGAACTGAGAGATTGCATAAAGAAAAGTACTAATAAAATAGATGTGACCAAGTTTGACTTTCATAATTGAAAACAGAAAACATTTCAGTGACTACTTGACTACACCTGCACTGTATCATTCCTTAGCATCTCCCTCCTGCTCTATCATACCTAGAATTTCTGCACTGATCTCCACACTGCTGGTACCAGCCACAATGATTTGGGACATGCCTTATCTATCCAGAGCTGCAGGGAACTCATACAGAGCTACTGTCCTAACATGTGGCTTCACCCAGCCAGCCAGGGGACACAGAGAGGCCAAGAGATTACAAAAATGTACTGCCTGGGAAACCAGAAAATGGTGAAAATGCAGCATCACTTGATGAAAACAGTTCATTCAGTGATTTAAACTGCTTCCTCTGGATTTAACATGGTTTCAATGGCAGCTTTTTCAAGCAGGGGAGAGAAGAAAACCTCATTTCACATTCATTTACATTTTTTTAAAGTACATCTCAAATAGCTCATAGGATTTGGGCAAAAATACAACAAAGGCTGCTGGAGGATTGGAGACTGGCTTTAGAACTCTTGACCTTCTAAGACCAGTACTTCAACATTTCTGTATGTTGATTAAATTCATGATATTTTTTTCATCAATCCCGTGGTTCTGGTTGAAAGTTCAGCCTTTGTCATTACCACATCTCAATGATTACAAGGGATTTCAAGCCCATGGAATGTTCATATCAGCTCCCACAAATCAGTCCCAAGGATAAATGCCATGAGATTGCTTTGTGTGCTTCCTCCTTGATTGTCTCTACATTAGGGAGTTGGAGATTTATTTCCTTTTTTCTTTTTTTAACTCTTGCATTTTTTAAAACATTTGGGAGATTTTGAAAGGTCAAGTAAAATGTTTTGCCATGCTTTATGTTTAAAGTCATTAAAAAAAAGGCTGGAATGGACAATGATGAGATGGAACAAGAGACTACGGATGTGCAATCAGTGCTTTGCAAGCCTGGCTTGGGAAGGGCTGGAGGCTTCTGGTTGTTACAGAGCTGTCTGAACGAGCTATCACATACAATATCCTTTGTTACTTTAGGACAATCCCTAATGGACTGAAGCCCTACATCACTGTAATCTGATTTAAAATGAGAAATAGCCATAAGCATCTGCTGCATCACCATCCAGTTTGGCTTTACTAAACTCCTGGATGTATTGCAATGAAGAAATCACCATCTGTTACTGAGGTCTCGCCCTTTTCATCTTCAGTGCCTCTGCTAACAACCTCCAAGAGTAAGAAAATCCAGAGGAAGGCTCAGAGGTGGAGCAGGAGTAAGACCAGAGCTCAGTGGAAGTCATCCCATTGCACAGTAGGTTAAAAACACTCAGGAATTCACAGCTACTCACACACTCCCACGTAACTACAAGACAAACTCTGGCTCTGGAGTCATCCCACAAACATCTGTGCTATTTGCTACACTTCCTCCTCCAAAGATCATGGTGACATGGGTCATATTTGGAAGAAACTAATGACTTCCCTGAGCTAAGAGGGGACTGAGGTTATACTGACTGTGAATCCATACTAGGAAATGGAAATAAAAGAAACCCCAGCTGCAGTATGGTATGGCATATCTTCTTGCTTATTTTTCTACTGTGAAAGAACATAAATTATAGAAGATCCATCAGCAGCATTTCCTATGCCATTATAAATATTAAGGATTTGGAGAAAGTATACTATTTCCTGACCTTTCTGTCAGGCTCACCCACAGTGAAACTCATCACCAAGAGCACAAGCAGCACCACAGACCACTTCTAGGGTTCTGGAAGACCTGCTCTGACTGGCCAAAGATTTTTCCTAGCATTTCCAGTCAGCCTCTAACACTCATTCTGGATCCCAGCTTTAATTTTCCAGTGAACTCGATGATCTTTAAGTTCCCTTCCAACCCAAACTAGTCTATGATTCTATAATGAGAGACATAAAGTTATCATAGGTATTACACTGAAAAGAAAAACAAGCCAGAGAAACTTCTCAGCAAACTAAAAAAAAACCCAAGCTATATACTGAATAGTTATCTATACACTGAATTAAAAATAAAACACATGTACAATAGGGAGAGAAAGGAGTGAGTCACTTGCCTTCACTGTTTTACTGCCTGTAAACTGGTTGTGCTGTACAGAATTTATTATTCAACCTCCCCAACAGAATTTCCTTAGGATTTCAGACAGCACTCACACAGTTGCTTCAATCTAAAAATCTCTCTGCTAAGTAAATTTACATAATCCAGTGACAGATTGGACCCTTGCTGTACAGACAGAAGAAATAATCAAGGAGGGGACAGAAAATCCCAGGCACCTCAATGACATCACTGTAAATGAAACCAGTTGCTTAAAATACACAGAACAAGTCAACAAACAGCAATAATGTGGTGACCTGTGGCACAAAATGGCTTCATCTCATTTATAACGTGGTGCTTGGCTTCTCCAGATCAGGTTAAATCTTCTTTCATCTTTATGGTCAGGGATGAAGGGAATGCAAAGTTGACATGAGGCATTGAGCAACCTGGTCTAGGAGGAGGTGTCTCTGTCCATGGCAGGGGGATTCAGAACTAGATGATCTTTAAGGTCCCTTCCAACCCAAATCATTCTATGTTTTGGGGAGTAACAGATGTGTTTTATGTGTTTCACACCTCATTGTATAATGCTTTGGTAATTGAGTGGGATCTTCTATTAGTAAAGGATTAGAGATCAAAAGTTTAAAAATATTAGGTATAATTTTTAAACAAACAAACAAAACATAAAGTAAAAATAAAAAATCCAGAATATCAAAAAAGCACATTTATTTCTGTAGAAATGGAGTCAGTCACTGGCTCCATATGGTATAAAAAGTTCTGAGACTGGCAAAACATACACCATGCAAATTCTCACTTGTACAATATTGATGCCAGGACAGACAGAAATTGCAGTTCCTGTGCTACACCTCCCTCAGTAGGGTCTAGGAAAGGCTGGTGTTTTGTGCCTGATGGTTCCTTTGATTCTGTGCCCAATGATAAGATGTGATATACAGATGAGGAAAAGAATCCTGGTCCTTGATGGGAGGACCAGAAACAACAGATGTAAATTGGAAGGGGGTAGACTTAGACTTGACATAAGAAAGAAATTCTTTACAGTGAGGGTGGTGAAGCACTGGAACAGGCTGCCCAGAGAGGTTGTGGACACCCCCTCTCTGGAGGTGTTCAAGACCAGGCTGGACATGGTACTGAGCAGCCTGATCTAAAGGTGGTGTCCCTGCTTATGGCAGGGGGGTTGGAACTTGATGATCTTTAAGTTCCCTTCCAACCCAAACTATTCTATGATTCTATTACCTGTGTTACCTGGCACACTCATAGCACAGGCAAAGCCAGCAGCTCCACACCAGGAACAGCTTCTGCAGCATCTTGACACCCTCCCTTCCTAATGAGAAGTCACAGACAGAGGACTCTGCTCCCCACCACACAATTACACTGAATCCCAGACTGTAACATTTATAGCTTTCAAATGCCACCATACAGAAATCCTCCCCATGTTCACTAGCACGGGATCCTCAATCTCCATTTCTATGGAAATGTCTTGTGTAGATAATTAAATACAGGAATGGTGACATTTTGCAGCTCAACCTCCTTCTCCACAGAGCCAGGTCCACCCCCAGAGAAGCTGCCTCTCTTCCTGATCATGCATACAAGAAGGGAACTGAAGATGATTTTAGCAGACTGATACATGATGAGCATTTTAACCCAAATCTTGACTTGGCTGAAACAAGTAACAAAGTTCAGGAGCTTAATGAAGTCCAATCTCATCCCACTTCACTGCATTCCCAGTCTGGGTCTATTACATTTGGCTATGATGCTTGGAAACAAGAGTGTTTCCCACAGAAGAAATATTCAGCCAACAGAGAGGACTTACTTAGGTGACTTTCCTTCTCTTTTAGATAAGGATGGGAAGTAATAGATGAGCAGACACTTCTGTTCAAATCTACAACTGGTGTTTGTCATGTCTGTCCCTGCCCTGCAGTCACTGCTCTCAGTGAGAAATAGGCCTCCAGCCTATTTGGACAGAAGTTTAAAAAAATGCAACTAATGTTCAGTGCAAGGGCTTGGGAAATACTGATATGGGTTTGATTCTTAATATCTTGTGACAAATCACATACTGCCACTGTCCTCCAGGCAAAGGGAAGGAGATTGGTGCCTGTGCAACAGGTACCTGGCACTGACAGACACTGTTACTGAAAGAAAATAATTGAAAATGTTTTCTTCTGGACACCACTGACTTTGCATTCCCATCCACCTTCCTCCTCTTGTCCTGCCTGAATTCTGGATTTTATTTTGTAATCTTGCCTGGTTTGTGCCAGGCTTCTGCAGCCTTAGGCAAACATTAGCAGATCACTCCCTGTTTCTATACCAACTGATTTTCCAATTCTTAACTGAGCTATTTAGCACAATGTCACAGAATTACACTTTCATCTAAGAAATAACAAATATATTAACAGGTTGTGCCTCTCTTCTCTTGTTTTTCTTCCCCTGATCAGCAGGACCTTATTCAGTGCCTTATGGAAAAGATGTTGCAGAAAGGTCACTGCATCCCCCAGATACTTCAAATGTTAATTTGCTTTTCTCCCCTCATTTTTCCTCTATCCCACAGGATTAATTTTTTTGCCTTATTTTCACAATTTTGCTCTTTTTTCTTTGATTTTCTGTTATTTAATCTTTGTCCTTTGCCTTCAGCTGCAAGTGCCCTGCAACACCCCCCAGTCCTTCCAGCTGCTTTTTATTTCTCTGCAGCTGGAGCCAGGATGAAAGAGGAGGGATGAGAGTCCTGCCACTGTGGGGTGGAAAACAAGAGGGAAACCAGGTGCCAGAGGTGGGAAATCCCACTGAGGACTGTAAGGGACAAGATCCTTGAAGAACAAAACACAGCTAAAAACTATAATAACAAACTGAGGGTGAAAACATCCATTTAAAATTCAGTGCCTCCTGGATTCCTTATTCCTTTAACATCCTTTTCAGAGTTAAATCTCTCAGACAGACAACTTTGTCACTAACTACTGTTAAGTATCCTGATTACACACCTCCTGAAGGACCCATCAGACCCTGTTTCCACAATGAATAAATTATTTACTCCAAACTGAAGCAGCAGATGGACATACAGATCTCCAAAGATGTTAATTCCAACCCTCGGCCTCTAGTCTGTTTGAGGCAACCACAGTAATGAAAATAAATGCCTTGGACCTGACAGAAAGCAGGCGTTTGATTACATTAACAGCCACTTCTCCAGCCAAAAGTGGTAACAAATTAAATGGCCATCTGAAATGTTAAATAATAAACCCATGTATGCTGGCACAAGCTGCCATCTGTGGCTGGCTCGCTGAAGGTTCAGTCTTCAAAGGCACTGAATGCCTTAGCATGTGAATGAATGAGTGGTTAAACATTTTACTACCAGCAAAGCCCAAGAAAAAGACTCACATAATAAACATTCAGCTGTACTTAACTACTTTGCTGTAATAAAACCAGAAAATTCAACTGGACTTTTAATATATACATGAACATTTGATATATGTGTGTGAGCAAGCACCTCCTTGAGTCAAGCAAGCAATGAGTCACTTCAAATTCACACTAATAGGAATAATATCCCACAGTAGATACAGATAGCCTGTATTATTTTACAGCAATTAATATTTAAACCTGAAGCAATAAAATAATGTTAATTTAGAGAAAAGATTGGACATGAACTTCTAACACTATTATTTCAGCAAACCCCACAGGCAATGTTTCTTGGATGATTTCACGTTTTAAGGCTCACAAGCTCCTGTGTAAACATTTGCTCTGCACAGAAATGCAGTGGGAGAAACACAGAATCATAGAATG
>VZTY01003413.1:0-15778 GCA_013400935.1 Turnix velox
GACATAAAATCTGGTTTTCAGCCCAATAATCCTGCTGTGGGCAGGATGTGGGGGGATATGTGAAGCAAAGATAGTTAGTGACAAAAAATATATATTAATAATTAGTTTTGGCCCTTTATTCACTATTTGATACAGATGTCATGTACTTTTCCTCCCACATAACTTCTTTTACAACTGCAATTACATAACATCCCTGGGCAATGACACAGAGGAGTAAAAATAGTCCCTCTGGAACAGCTTTTAGATGATCTAATTCTGAGATTGGTGGTGTGTAGAGAAGTTGTAATGCAACCATTTTCCTCCTCAGCTTATTTCTTCCTCCAGTGAGTTGCAGTTTGATGGTGCTGAGTTGCTTTAACTGCTCCCCAGCAGCTCTCATTTCTTTCCTGAAAGAAACTCATTCTGTCGCCAGTTAAAAACTATTATTTCTAATAAATTTAGAGAACGAATTCAAACTGGCACAAATGTCCCCCACTTAATTCTCAGTCTAGCCATGAGCAGCAGCCAGGAAAAGTGCTCCCTACCATTTTCTCTGGGAGCCCTGATGACAAAGTCATTTTCTGTCTGCCACTAAGATGCTTTAGACTTTTTGCTGGGAAGAAGAGCAAACTGTTAACCACAAGTTAAGGTGGTTTCTTGATTCCTTCTGTCGTTTTGGAGGGAACAAACTGACTTGTGTCTTCAAAATAACTGCCTTTGACAACACTGTAGGACCTTTGAGATGTCTTCTGCTTTCTTGACTGCTCAGCAGATCCTGGTGTCCACACAGGGGTTGGCACATTCAGACCTCATTCCAGCAGATGTTTGTCTTTCTGTTCTTACACTCTTGATGATAAAAGAGAAGGAAAAAATTAAAAGAACCCAAAAGGATGAAATTGCAGAAAAGCTGCAAACCAAGTTGAGAAGTGTCGTCGTTTTCTCTTTCCAATAGATGGCACCAGATCATCATCCCTGGTTGAACAAGTCGGGAGCTCTGGAATATTTAAAAACACGGGCATCGTTGCCCTTTTATTTTGCTCTTTCCGACTGTGAAATCTGGACGGAGAAATCAGCAGACTGAGAAAATATCTGAAGCCCTTGGAATGTGGCAGTGCTGCCAAGTACAGCCACAGGCAGATCAAGGAGAAAACGTGACCCAGGGCAGGGAGATGGGGGGGGAGAGGGAGGTTTGCTTTTGCCTAAGGATGGTCAAAAGTAAAAAATGGGACTATTTTAGGGAACTACTGAGAAGGAATTGGAGGGAAGAGAATGAAACAGGAGGATTCTAGCTCAGATAGAGGAGCCAAGGAGCAATGACAGTGTACCTTGTGGAGGGAGATAGATCAGAGGTCTGTCCAGCACAGCATCCTCCTCTTGGAAGAGGTGAATCCTCAGTTTTTTCTTTATAGAGAAGATCTGCAATGAAGATTTCTGCTTTCTATAAAGCAGAAAGAGGGAATTAAACCAAAACAGAAGTCTCTATTCTGAAAATACAGTGGCAAAAATCTCTTGCAAATAATACTTGTTTTCTTTATCCTGAGATGAACCCCTGTTCATCCCTGAAAAAACGATGTCTGCAGCTCTGTTACCACCATATGGGCCACGGGGAGAGATGAGCCAGGCTCCCATCATGTGTTCCAACAGAAGGGAAATGTTACTTCCTGGCTGCAAGGAATGGTCAAAACTATATTTGGATGGCAGCACAGTATTATTTTTTAAGGCTAAGTCCCAATTAAAGCCTAGAGGCAAACAGATTCTTCATGATTTTTACCACTTAAGTATTTTTAAAATTCCCCCTTCTAATCATTTTAGTCCTACGTACCCCTTACTTTGTTTTTACCTCAAAAGACTTGCTATGATTTTTAATTGGAGGGTTTTTTTGAGTCCACAAGCTGCTTTCCTACTGAGTGTGGGGAAATAACACTTCTGGGGGGTTTTGTAAGAGCATTTCAATACTTGAAGAAGACTTATAAGAAAAATGGAGAGAAACTTTTTACTTGGTGACAGAACAAGAACCATCGAAACCTATTGAGAAACATCAAGAACCTCCATAAAACCACCAAGAAACATCAAGAAACAATGAAGAAGCTTCAAAAAACCATCAAAAACCATCAAGAACCCAAGAAGAACCATCAAAAGCCATCAAGAACCCCTGAGAAACTCTGAAGGATCTCCATGAAACCATGAAGAATGGACAGTTTCAAGTTGTTGGAGAAAAGGTTTAGATTGGGCATAAGGAATAGCTTCTTTGTGATGAGGGTGGTGAAACACTGGAGCAGGGAGATGGTAGATGTCCCATCCCTGGAAATGTTCAAAGTTGGGTTGAGGCTGGACTAGATGATCTTCAAAGACCCCTTCCAACCCAACTCATTTGATGATTCTATGATAAAGGAGAAGAAGGGCTGATTATTTCAGCAGCTGTGATGTTTTATGCTGGCAATAAACTCTGAAGGACACTACAACATGTTTGAATCCCAAGATAAGAGTCATAAAATGGTTTTGGTTTGAAGGGACTTTAAGATCATCTAGTTCCAACCACCTGCCATGGGCAGGGACATCTCCCATTAGATCAGGCTGCTCAAAGTCTCATCCAGCCTGGCCTTAAACACCTCCAGAGAGGGCAATTCTCTGGGAAACTTGTTTCAGTGTCTCATCAAACTCGCAGTAAAGAACTTCTTTCTTAAATCCAGCCTAAATCCTCCTCCAGTTTGCATCCCTCACTCTCATGTGACCAAGAAGGGATGTCATCATGATGAGAACTTACAGTGAGAGGCTGTCTATGGACTTGTGCCCTGCAGACAGCAAAAGGGTACCCCAGCTCTCAGTGTGAAGATTCCAGAGGGATGCTGACTGGTATCCAAGAACTCCTGCCCTGCCCTGATGGGAGATGTTCAGCACTCGATTCCTGCCAAACATGCCAGAAATCCAGAGCCTGCCACTCTGCTGTCACTGGGAGAGGGGTGAATTATTGTAAGAATTTGATTTGCAAGAAAAAGAAGAGGGAATAGAAATGACATTGTGGCAGAATTAGCTCTTTTCAGACAGCGGAGGGCGCTCAGCGCTTTGAAAATGAAGTTGGTGTTTCATGGTTGGAGCCTTCAGATGCAAGGTTGGAAGGCACTGATGCTTGAATCAAAGATATTTCTGCCAGTGATCAAAGCCTGGGCTCTAACACTGAAAAATAAAAGGCCCAGAGCTGGTTGAGTCTCTGATTATTTTAATTTTAATGCCTTAACTTTAATGGCACCTTGAAGGAACTCTTTGATCCCACATTTCCTCTTCTGAAGCAGCCGGGGTTTATTTATTTCTTATTATTTCAAGTATCTCCACAAAAGTAGAACTGGAGAATGATGTTAGGCTAATGAAGCTGGATATTTATGTTCCAGGCTTCTTTTTGCATTCTTTTTTTTGTCATCCTGTCTGTATCCTTGCCTTTGGGATCTTTGGGAATTACAGAATCATAGAATAGATTGAGTTGGAAGGGACTTTAAAGATCATCTAGTTCCAACCCTCCTGCCATAGGAGGAATCACCACCTACTCCTCCAGCAAAGGACCTCACTTGCGGTGTTTCATGGTCTGAAACCACACGGTTCTGCCTTGTGGTCACATCTGCTCAGTTCTCCAGAGACATACTGATCTCATTTCACCTAGAATGAACCTGGATATTTATGTTCCAGGCTACATTTTGCATTTTTTTTTCTCATCCTGTCCGTATCCTTGTCTTTGGGATCTTTGGGAATTATAGACTCATAGAATAGATTGAGTTGGAAGGGACTTTAAAGATCATCTAGTTCCAACCCCTCTGCCATAGGAGGAATCACCACCTACTCCTCCAGCAAAGGACCTCACTTGTGGTGGGTTCTGCCTTGTGGTCACATCTGCTCTGTTCTGCAAAGAGACACACTGACCTCATTTCACCTAAACCATGTTACATTATTTTTCCTAGGATTATTTTTTAATAGAAACCAGATTTCTCTGTGTTTTCATTTGTCTTCTGCTATTTGCTGCAGCTTTTCTTAGCTTCTTAAAACCCTCCTGTGATTTTTGTTTCTTCACCCCTCTTTATTAGCAAAATCCTTAAGTCTCTTAGTGCTTCTAAAGCTCCTTAGGATGTGAAACAATGCTTTTGATCTGTTCATGAATAAAAATTAGTTTATTTTCCTGAAATACATTTAGTACATACAGTTATTTAAGTAATATTTGTCCTAAAGTCTTGCATGGTTGGATACTTCATATCCTTGAGAAGAAAGATCCATCTATTTATCACAGCAATGATTTTTATACTTGCTTCAGTGCTAAAGGGACAACTAAGGATTTTCATGTCAGTCAATTATCATGTTTTTTTTCCTCCACTGAGACTTTGATTTGAGTTTTCAGGCAATTAAATTAAATTAAAACACCTTTTACTTGCAAAGCCAGTTGATGTTTGGCATCTAGCTCATCTCTCTGTGCATGGTAGAGGACTCCAGGCAACTTCTTTGCCATCATTCCTGTGGTGCTCACTGTTTCACATGCAGACACCTCTTTGATTCTCCTTGTCTGGGGGAGAATTCTCCCTGATTCTTCTGGCTGAGGGTAGAAAGGAGAAGGTTTCCTGTCTTCAATTGTGTGCACACCAGAGAATGAAAAGTCAGGCTTGTGTTTGATTGCATTTCTTCATAGCTTCTGTCTATAGAAGGAGGTTATTTATGCAAAACACACTGAAAAGGGAAGGAAATTTAATGATATTTAGGGATCTACTTTTGCTGAAGGGATTGGATACTAATTTAAGATATTATTTTGACATAATTATTAACACATTTATTAACATTGTGATGACAGAGTAAGGCTCAAACTACAGAGTTCCCATCCAAGACTCATTGCCTTGCTTTAGCCTTTTCTTCCCCAGAAAAATCTGGGCAAAATCTAAACCAAACCCAGGGTAAAATATCTCTAATTACTGCCACCATTCCTAAGAGTGTTTCCATTTGCTTCTACTTGCAGTTTTTTTCTGTATTGCATGTGCTGACACCATGATAAAACCCTATTGATCTCTACATGGCCAGTTCTGACTTCTGCAGAGATTTTTTTTCCTGATAACTTTGCATCTGAAACCACCCCCCTGTGTTTCCAGGCTCTGTTCTGGGAGAGGATTTAGCACAAATCTCATTAAAAGCCTCAGTAGTTCCTCCTCAAAGACAAAGCTGGGCTCTAACACCACCATGGCTGGAGTTCCAGCTGGATGCAGTGGGTTTTGGCAGCACTAGTGGGCTCCAGAGCAGAGAGAGACCATGTGGAGGGTGTTTTTAGGATCCTGGGGGATTTTCTTGTAGGATTTATAAACTATGGGGTAGCTCAGAGCTAGGGCTGGGAGAGCTTATGAAGGTGAAGCTCTTAATAGGTGTTGTTTGAAATGAACGAGTCATTCAGACTACCTGAGACTGCATCCAGTGAAGTAGATTCTGGTGTTGAGGAAGATACTATTTGAGATTGAGAGCTGGGCTTTTTTTTTTTTTTTTTATTATTATTGTAAGCTGGGAGAACTTATAAAGGTAAAGTTCTTAATAGGTGTTTTCTCTGCTTTGTTGTTTGAAATCAAAGGGTCATTCAGACTGCCTGAGACTGCATCCAGGGAAGTAGATTTTGGGGTTGAGGAAGAGGAAGATACTATTTGAGAGTGAGAGCTGGGCTTTTTTTAATTATTATTGTGGTGGTTGTATCCCATTTTCCACCTCAGTCTGCACCTAATTCTCAGATAAGCCAAACACTTCAGGTTTGTGGCTTGTTTTGCCTGTAAGCACTTCAGTGCAGTATCTACATACCAAATCTTGAAGGGCTTCCTAGTTTGCAGCCAACTCACATGAAGGAATAGTTTGCCCAGAGCCATTTAACTCATCTTTGAACCTGGGAGATGAAGAACATGTTGAGTGAAAGCAATTAGAGGAATGTGAGAAGGGAAAAGTTTGTACGGATGGCTTTTCACAGGTTAAATGTAATTCATGGACCACTTGGATTTCACTTTGGAAGCAGAAGCTGTTTTCTCCTTCCTTTCCTTGCCATTGTGCAGCACTTCTTCACCACTGAGCTCAGGCAGGATAAATCAATAATTCTCCAGCATTAATAATTGAGCAAAACAGGCAGAGTAAACCCCATCTCACTTGAAACCAGAGCACTCACTTCCTAGCTTGAGCTAAGGTATCTGAGAATTAGGTGTAGGCTGAGGTGGAAAATGGGATAAAACCACCAAAATAATAAAATAAAATAAAATACTTTCTTGCTGAAAGTATATAAGGATTCCTCTCTTGAATAATTTGGGATGCAGTCAGGCAGAATGCTCTGGAAACATCTGTAGTTTGTAGGAATGAACTCTCTGCTCTTTTCAGTTTTCATCCTAAAGTCTAAATGATGCACTTTTTGGAAACTGATCATATAAAGTGTGCAAAGAAGACCCTGATAATGAGTAGCTTTTAACTTGGGGGGTGAAAAAAAAAGTAATAAATGTGTCTGGCAAATGATGCTTGGAGATGTTTCTGAAGGGCATTTGGATACTCCCACAATGGAGGGTGAGAACCCCACTAGAGTATGATGCTGTATAACATGTCTTGCTGAAATTTTGTCAAGACTATGATGCTCCACAGCATCCCCTGGCTAAAATGCTGTCATCTCTGGAAAAGAATGAAATAGATTCTATGCACTCCTGGTAAAATTACACAGTGGCTATGGAAAGGTGACTCTTAATCCAAATAAACCTTCAGAAACATCAGATTGCATGGTGTGTTCTTTAAAAGTGCTGGATTTGAGAAGCTCTGTGTCTAACTCACCTCTAAATATTGAGAACTATCCCTCTGAGGGATTGTCTGGCTATTGATGGAATATCACTAAAGGCATAAATCATATCTGAGACAACCAGGACTCAAGCAGCAAAGAAATCCAATGAGAACTAATGGCAAGCTGTCAGTCATCCAGGAGATACATGATAGCATCTCTGCGGAGCCAACAAACACAAAATACAATGTAAAGATTTCCTTTCTTTAATGGCATCTCCAGGGATCCTTCTGCAGAGTGGCCAGGAAAAGTGTTCTGAATCCTAAGTAGTGAGAGGAGGTAGAGAGCCTGATTTTAAAGTGTTTAAATATGGCTGAGGAATAGGAGCATCCAGTGCAGCAGTGCTTTGAGATGAAGCTGAATGTTCACTCTGGCAGGGATTTTGGGATTCCCAGTTGAGGACCCACCTGTAATGCACCAAAGCAGTTATTCCATAAAGAATTTCAGGCCATTTCTATAGGAAATAAGAATCACATGCCATTTCTTTAAGAGATAGAGTCATAGAAAAGTTTGGGTTGGAAGGGACCTTAAAGATCATCAAGTTCTCACCCTGACTCATCAGCTATAGGTGAGGTTTGATAAAATGGTGCCTTGGACAGTTTCTGACCCTGCTTTCAGGGTTGCTTTTGTTGAATCATAGAATCATACGATGGTTTGGGCTGGAAGGGAACCTAAAGATCATCAAGTTCCAACCCCCCTTGCCATAGTGGGACACCTCCCATTACATCAGGTTGCTCAGTGCCTTGTCCAGCCTGACCTTAAACACCTCCAGGGATTGAGGGGGCANAAACCCTTTCTGTGTGCCGGAATCCCACTACTATGTCTCAAAACTTTCTTTGAATGGCTAAGACAAGCTGCAGTTGTGGACCTTGTTTGAACTCTGGATGAAGTGACTTTCTGAGAAGACCGGCTACTGATTGAGGACCAGAAATAATGGATGTAAATTGGAAGGGGGTAGATTCTTGACATAAGAAAGAAATTCTTTTGGGTGAGGGTGGTGAAACTCTGGAAGAGGTTGTCCAGAGAGGCTGTGGATGCCCCCTCAATCCCTGGAGGTGTTTAAGGCCAGGCTGGACGAGGCACTGAGCAGCCTGATGTAGTGGGAGTTGTCCCTGCCTATGGCAGGGGGGTTGGAACTAGATGATCTTTAAGGTCCCTTCCAACCCAAACTATTCTATGATTCTATGCTTGCTGTTCAGCAGGTTGGAGTTTGCAGCCTTTCCCTCAAGCAGCAGAACAAGATCAAACCCTCATTTTCATACCCTGCAATGGTCTTATTATTTCTCCTCAATGGCCTGCAGTGCAATAAGAGCTGCAGCGTGGAGAGATCATGATATTCATACCCCAATGAAACCAAAGCTCATCTGTATTTTCTCTCCCAGTCCTATCTTTCTTCATTGGCTTTCTGTGCAGCAGCTGGCAGGATGTGAAAGTCCAGGAAAACCCTTGCAGAGCCAGGGGAAACCCAGGAGGCAATTAATTAATCTTGAAAGAGCTCTCTCTCGGTTGTTTAATCACCAGAGACTTGAATTTCTATGGAGTTTGGGTGATTGTGCTTCCAACTTGCAATTGGGACTGGGGTTTCATGAATAACTTCTTTTAGGGAGCAGCATTTTATCAAAAGTGGAGTGAAAAGTGAAGTGAAAAGTGAAGTGAAGGAGCAATGATGTGCCTGCCCACTGAAACAAGGTCTTGGGGGCTCTCCCTATTACTCTTTGAGACCAAGAGAAGCCACTAATGTTGAAAAAGAAGCTCCAACCATGAACATGCAGAAGGAGAGCAGAGCCTGATTTATCCCAGATAATCCCCTCAGATGTGTGCAGGCTGGAAGTGTGCAGCTGGAGGCAAAAACAAGAGCATTCAGCTCATGCCAAAGAGAGGTTAGGGGTGAGGAATTCCTACCTGAGCAGAGAGAAACTTCTCAGGGAATTTCCCCTGGCCCCCCTTCAAAGCTCTGCCTGCTGCATTGTGACCTGTGAAGCATTTGTTTTGACTTTAATTATCTCCTTCTTCCCCTTTTTTTTCCTCTCTGCCTCTTTTTTTTTTTTTTAATTCTTTTGGTTCTTGTCTGTTTTGTTTCTTAAAGAGAGATATTCCCAAGATTTCTGGAGGCTGCACACACATTTCTTGCAGCTCTTTGTTACCAAGAAGACTGCCAGTGCTCCTCATAATTGCATGATTTGATCACTCCAGCATTTCCACCTCTTCCCAGAAGTTTTATTATCATAATTAATTTCCCTGGCTCTTCGTTGCTGCTCTAGGCATTTTCCCAAACCTTTAAATACACTGTTCTGAACACTTCACTGCTGTGTTTCTTTTCCTTGAGTTGTTAGGAATAAATTCTTTCCTACAACAAACCAGGTGAGCTCCATTCTTGTGGTTCCTATTCCTGCAGGATTGTGGTACCCTGTGGATGGAGCTCACACACTAGGGATGGTGTTATCCTGAGTTTATAGATGAGAATTTGGAATAAAATGGATCTAGAACTCATATTTTACCCTTCCTTTTTTCTTAATGACTGGACAAGGCACTGAGCAGCCTGATGTAGTGCCCATGGCAAGGGGTTGGAACTCAATGATCTTTAAGGTCCCTTCCAACCCAAACTGTTCTATGATTCTGTATTTTAAACTATTTGGCCCTTTATAATCAACCCAAGGTGTCATAGGAAACCAGTAGAGGAAAGGAATCACACTCTATTGTCCCAGTTCCAAGTCCCTACCTGCTTTTTTCTCTCTTTCAGTGCATTTCTGTTGCCTTTCAGAAAATGTTCTGCAATTCCCAATCCATGAAGAATTCATCTCTTCCTCAAATGCCATGAAGGAAAGATGAATCAAGAGGGAAATGGTTTTACAAACAAGGGCTCCTCTCAGGGAATTGTCTCGTCTCACTTCTGGATATGGGATAGAAGAAGATCTTTTGCTTAAGAGAGGTCTGAATTCTGATCTGGACTGTGAAGTATTAATTATATCATGTATTCATCAGATCTATGTATGGCAGCACTTGTCCACACTAAATTTCTTGAATCTCAGAGGAAGGATGTAACAGATGATCTCAAATAATACTGAATTTCAACAGCCAATTCAAATCACATTAAATACGTCAGTTTCAGCTTCACATTGACTTCTGTGAGATTAATGAAATTATAAACTCTGAGCACAATCCAGCACCACCCTTGATAGTGTGATCTGTCAGCTGCTGAGCTGTAGAGCGGCTCAAACTTCTGCATGTTCCCAGGCACTGTTGTGTACTTGCATGATGGAACTCATGCCAGCTCTTTTGTTAAGAATTAACTGCGTGGGCTGCAAAAAAATCTCATGAATTTTGACTTTGCACCTATTTAAATCCAACCTTCTCACCTTTCCACCACCACTCAAAAGACTCACAGGTGTCCTCAATCTAGAAGCAAACCACTTATGTTGTTTGCTGGAATGGGTACAGCAGTTCTAAAAACAAGGCTACTGATCATATAATAGTTCAGGTTGGATGGGACCTTAAAGATCATGGAGTTCCACCCCCCCTGCCATAGGCAGGGACACCTCCCACTACATCAGGCTGCTCAGTGCCTTGTCCAGCCTGGNNNNGAAGTTACTCTGAGGTCCCACCTGGGCCTTCTCTTCTCCAGGCTGAACAACCCCAACTCTTTCTTCATAAGGCGGTTGCTCCAGCCCTTTCATCATCTTGGTGGCCTCCTCTGGACCTGCTCCAACAGCTCATTGTCCTTCTTGTGTTGAGGGCTCCAGAACTGGACACAGTAACTCCAGGTGGGGTCTCACCAGAGCCCAGTAGAGGGGCAAAATCCCCTCTCTTGCCCTGCTGGTCACACTCCACTTGATGCAACCCAGGATTTGGTTGTCCTTCTTGGCTGCAAGTGCACACTGCTGGCTCATGTTGAGTTTGTCATCCACTGACACCCCGAAGCCTTTCTCTTCAGAGCTGCACTCAAGCCACTCTCCACCCAGCCTGTATCTGTGCTTGGGATTGCTCTGACCCAGGTGCAGGACCTTGCACTTGACCTTGCTGAACTTCACATTTTCCCTTGTTTCCCTTTTGCTGCCTGTACAAGCCCTTCTTGAATCTTCTTGAATCTGCTGGTGGTGGGAATGCTCTTTGCCAGGCAGAAGCTGAGCCAGAAGTCAGGTTTCAGCCTATGCAAAACTCGGCCAAACCTTGTTACTCACTTGGTTACCAGCACAGGCACTGAAAGGCAAAACTACCTTGGTGGGTAAATAATTTTCCATACACTCTCAGGTTATAACTGAGTACGATTCTGGCTGTTCTGGTGTCCTGGATGTCAGGAACTGTGTCTCATGACTCAGCACTGTGACTCCTTGGGTGGTTTGATGCAAGAAAGCTGTGAACAGTTTTCTGGGCTCTTCAGTCCCATCAGGACATGCTCCTGAGAGTCACTGGAGAGAAGTAAGTAGTCACCATGCCCTTAAAGCAGCTTGCCAGGCTTAGACACTGGTGGGATCCCATACTGTGACTACTGGTACCCTAAACAGTAAAACCTAAACCCTAAATGTTTTCACTTCATTTACTGCAGTTTCACTGCTGAACTGGGGAAGGATTTTTAACTAGCAAACAGTTCCCAAAGAAAGAAAGGACTTCAGAGCACTTCACTTTACATTATTTAAGCTGTATGTCTGTGTCAGTCTGTCTCAGCTCACACATAGTGAACAAACCTTATCTCTGCAGATAAAGCTGCCTGACAAATGTGTATCCCCTTGGGGCTGTAGCAGCAAAAGCAATTTCCTTCTTTACAACAGAGCTTTCACAAAAAAAACCCCCTCCTGATTAATGACAGAGCGAAAGATTTAGGGACAAAGTAGGAGTGTGGAGCTGGCAGGGGTCCACATGGGGTGGTCAGGAGCAAGAGGAGCCCCAAGCAGGGCAGGAGATGCTTGTGCTGCCCTGAAGCAGGAGGTTCACCTTCTTTCCACCCATTTTTTGGGTTGTCCCTGCCTCTAGGCTTCCTGGTTCTCCTGGGATATGAGCAGGACATCCTTATTTTGGGTCTCAGCAAAGGCAAACTCAGCCCCCACGGCCACCTCCTCTTGCCTGAGTGAAATGTGGCCACTTGTTGCTGAAGCTTCTTGGGAGGAAAATGCCTGGATTGCAGAGAGAAGTGTTTGTAACAACAGTGTTTCTTTGTTTGGAGGAAAAGAGGCAAATTTAATGCAGGATACAAAGCTGACCTAGGGGTGAAACACATCACTGAGCCTCCTCAGAGCCTGCCCTCCCACCCCCAAACCCATCAAATCTTTGATGCATCAGCATTTACAAGTGAGAGAGAGAGTAAAAGTCCCCTCAGAAATTGTTCCAGGGAGAAAACAAAGCAGCAGCAACAGCAAAGTATGGTTAATTGCACCAGACACTGATACAGGACAATTTACTCATTTCCTTTCTGCTTTAAAAATGTGATTTTTCTTTAGAAATAAGATTTTTATCAATACAAGGACAGCCCTGGAAGAGCTAATGAAGTTTAGAACTGAGTGAAAGACATCTTGCTCTGCTGGCTTGTTCACAGCAACTTTTTCCTCTCCTTTCTTTTTTTTTTAAAGGGAAGTTAACACCTGTGCCTGCTTCACTAAAGCCATTTTTCAAGTTTGCAGTTGTTCTCAGGGGAATGAAGTGACAGATTTATGCAGAGCTGCAGTTTGGATCCTCTCTTGCCCTGGAGCAAGGCTTTTATCTGAGCTCTTTTCCACCCCCCTTTCACGAAGGGATGGTGAAGAGGAGGAATGCATCACACTTGAAACAGGCAAAGGGAAAAAAAATATATTTCACAGCTGTTTCTAGCAGCTGGGATATATTTAATCAGAAGTGGACATTAACATACATCTCTGTGAAAGAGATATTTTCCTTCCCCTCATGGCTGTGTTTTCACCTGTGCAGCACACACAGGGCTCAGAGCAACAAACTCACAGCAGGAGGATGAAGGAGCTGCAAGAGATTTTTTACTCTCATCCCCAATAACTCCTGGAATGGGGTGGTCTTTCAAGTAGTGAGGATAATTCCTTTCAGCTTTCTGCCTTGTGAAAGCCTCTCCTCAGTGTTTCAGTGCAAGACCTGAGGTTTTCCCTTACCCAAATCCTACGAGCCTCTGCACAGTAAATATTTCATCAGGGTCTCTGCAGGAAGCAGCTCTTTTCTAACAATTCCATTGGAGATGGGAAGAGCAGAGAAAGTTTTTCCTGCTGCTATGTGCACATAGATATAAATTATCATCATTAAAAAATCATAGAATGGTTTGGGTTGGAAAGGACCATAAAGATCATCAAGTTCCAATCTCCCTGCCCTGGGCAGAGACACCTCCCACTAGACCAGTTCCAAGAAATGGAGCCAAGATCCAACAATGGAGCATCCACAGCTTCTCTGGGCAGCCTGGGCCAATGTTTCATCACCTTTATAGTAAAAACTGTCTTCCTGATATGTAATCTAAATCTTAAAGCTGCTACCTTTTCCTTAATGCTGTAAGAAACTTGTATCAATGTGACCTACCAGGCTTAGATTTTTCTCCATTCCCACCTTTCAGCCAGATATTAAGATCTTTTTTTTCTCCATTCATAGGAACACAGTCTTCAAGAGAAGAAGTTGAAGGAGTTGGGGTTGTTCAGCCTGGAAAAGAGAAGGCTCAGGGGGGACCTCAGAGTAACTTCTCAATACCTGAGGGGGTCCTACAGAAAGACATCTTTAATAAGATGTGTGATGGAAGGACTAGAAATAATGGATGTAAATTGGAAGGGGGGAGATTCAGGCTGGATATAAGAAAGAAATTCTTTCCAGTGAGGGTGGTGAAACACTGGAACAGGTTGCCCAGAGAGGCTGTGGATGCCTCCTCAATCCCTGGAGGTGTTTAAGGCCAGGCTGGACAAGGCACTGAGCAGCCTGAGGTAGTGGGAGGTGTCTCTGCCTGTGGCAGGGGGGTTGGAACTTGATGATCTTTAAGGTCCCTTCCAACCCAAACTATTCTATGTACCCAGTGAAGACACTATTGAAGTATTTTCCAAAGAAATCTACCCAAAATAATTGCAGAAAATGTGATATTTCAGCCCAAAGGGTTAATGCAATCCAAGGAAGAACCAGGCATCTTAGCTGTCAGGCAAAAATAATCCAGCAAATCATTTGATTTGGCTTCTGCTTGCAGCCTTCTCTGGCTCCAGCCTCACCTGCTTTGTACATGTGTCATCAGCCCCTGAAGTGGTGGCCCAGGGGACAGCTGTGTCCCTGCCTATGGCAGGGGGGTTGGAACTAGATGATCTTGAAGGTCCCTTCCAACCCAAACCAATCTTTGATTCTATGTTTCTTCCTTGGAAATGCCCCCATTTCCCACAGATCTGCCCCTTCTAAGGCTGTACAGAATGTTCATGGACTTCCAAAGCCAGAAAGTTGGAGTCAAACAAGGTTTGGGGAACTACCAGCTTCAGTGGGATTCTCCCCTTCCAAATCCTCCTTCTGTATTCAATGAAAAATGGATGGTTAGTTGTGTTCCTTACTACATCCCTGGAAAAAAGTCAGATATTCCACTGATTATTGCAGAATCAATGGGATTCTCCTCTCCAAAACCTCCTTGTGTATTTAATGACAGAGGGATGGCAGACCCTTGTGTTCCTTACTACATTTTTTTGGAAAAAAATCAGATATTTCATTGGTTATTGTAGAACCAATGGGATTCCCCCTTCCAAATCCTCCTTGTGTATTCAATGAAAAATGGATGGTTAGCTGTGTTCCTTACTGTGTTCCTTACTGTGTTCCCTGGAAAAAAATCAGATATTCCACTGATTACTGCAGAATTAATGGGATTTCCCCCTTCAAATACTCCTTCTGTATTCAATGAGAGGGATGGGAGGTTGTGATCCTTACTACATCCCTGGAAAAAAGTCAGATATTCCACTGATTATTGCAGAATCAATGGGATTCTCCTCTCCAAAACCTCCTTGTGTATTTAATGACAGAGGGATGGCAGACCCTTGTGTTCCTTACTACATTTTTTTGGAAAAAAATCAGATATTTCATTGATTATTGTAGAATCAATGGGATTCCCCCTTCCAAATCCTCCTTGTGTATTCAATGAAAAATGGATGGTTAGCTGTGTTCCTTACTACATCCCTGGAAAAAAATCAGATATTCCACTGATTATTGCAGAATTAATGGGATTTCCCCCTTCAAATCCTCCTTCTGTATTCAATGAGAGGGATGGGAGGTTGTGATCCTTACTACATCCCTGGAAAAAAGTCAGATTTTCCACTGATTATTGCAGAATCAATGGGATTCTGGGATTCTCCCCTCCAAATCCTCCTTGTGTATTCAATAACAGACAGATGGCAGGTTGTGTTCCTTACTACAATTTTTTGGGAAAAAATCAGATATTCCACTGATTGTTGCAGTTTGAGGGAAGAAAAATGAGCTGAAAATGAATCCTGTGATGCCTGACCATGGAAAATATTTAACTAAAAATACTTTAAATTGCTTGAAGTCGTTTTGTAAGAGAACTGTCATATACCATGAGACAAATTCACTGGAAAGAACATCTGTAATGAGGAACAAATCACACTGACCTTTGCTATAGGGCTTGAAAGCAGGTTTCTTGGGGGTTGTGGGGACTTGTTTGCCCTCCAGCAGTTGAAGAATTAAGATGTTATGTTTAACATAAACAGGGGAGGTTTAATCCCAAATCCTCATGTGAGAGCACTTTGTGTTCTCTTACAAGTTCAGTAATTCCATAAGCAAGATGGACAGATGGGTTATTTTAGACTCAAGGCAAGCAGGGGAGGGACAGAAGGAACATCAAAGGGAATTAACTCATCAGAACAAGAAGTCAGGAGTGAAAACTGAGCAGAGTGAGTGTGAGCTCAATTGCATTAACCATACATCGTACCAAGAGCTCTCATTATGGAAACCTCTCTCTGCATTTTTTTTGTTTTATCCAGGAAAACTGCAAGAAGAACTGTGTGGGCTCATCCGAAATCAGGGCCATGCAGCTCCCTGGACATG
>VZTY01003415.1:5646-23975 GCA_013400935.1 Turnix velox
AAAATCTTTATGGTGAGGGTGGTAAAACACT
Source organism: Turnix velox (assembly GCA_013400935.1). NCBI lineage: Eukaryota > Metazoa > Chordata > Aves > Charadriiformes > Turnicidae > Turnix > Turnix velox. Next base: position 5,678 of record VZTY01003415.1, read on the forward strand.
GGAACAGGTTGCCCAGAGAGGTTGTGGATGCCCCCTCTCTGGAGGTGTTTAAGGCCAGGCTGGACAAGGAACTGAGCAGCCTGATGTAGTGGGGTCGGACCTCGATGATCTTTAAGGTCCCTTCCAACCCCAACTATCCTATGATTCTCCACGAGACCAACAACCCGACAGATCTTCCAGTTAATCAAGATGAAAACTCACTTAGGTGAGAGCGTGACAGAACGGGCCCGAGTTTAGTTTAACCTGTATTTAAAACAGCACAGCTTTTAAATGGCAGCGGGTCAAAGGACGCCGCAGCCTCACCGCCTTCTTCTCACTATTCCCCGACTCCAGCCTCAGCCCCTAGCGCTGCCCACCACAAACCTCCCACACCATCCCCCCGGCCCTGCTCCCTGCGCCCACCTAGCGCCAGCAAGTCGGCAGCGATGGCCTTGCCGATGCCGGTGCCGCCGCCGGTGACGATGGCCACCTGGCCCCGGAACAGCCCCGCTGCCAGCAGCCCCCGCGCCGCCGCCATCTTTCCGCCCCCCTCACACAGCGGCCGCCCCCGCCATGTGACGCGCGGCCCCGCCCGCTCCGGGGCTCTGTGCGGCCGCGGTGCGGTGGAGCGGTGGTGGCGGTGGCCGGGAGGTGGAGGTGGCCGGTCAGAGTCCGGTCACTGCCGTCGCCTGAGGAATGGCACAGCAAAAGGCGGCCCCGTGGGCGGCAGGTAAGGAGGAAGTAGGGGTGGGACGTTTCTCCATCGGCCGGTAGCGCCCGTTGTCTTTCCCCGCGGTGGAGGAGAGTTGGGTTCCTCAGGCAGCGCCCTGGTGCCTCAGAGTGGCCTCTGCAAACCCTCTACTCCCCAATACTCTCAGCTGCTTTAAGAATGGGGATGGAGAGGGCGAGGGGAAGAGGAATGGTGTTGTATTTTTATTTTCGGGTCACCTTCCATAGTGAGGAGCTCGGGGAACCGAGCCCCAGCCAGGAGTCAGTGCGATGCGCTGGAGGTTTCATAAATAGCAAAAAAAGCTGGTGGGGCTCTACCAAAGAGCAAGAATCCTTTATCCAGGGATGGACTTTGTTGGGAAGAGGCCACCAAATCCTCTTTGGTGGGGAAGAGGCTGAGGTGATGCCATTTACCATCTCCCTGACATAGCCCTTTTGTGCTAAATTCCTTTATGGTGCGGTTTTATTCACTTCAGAATGATCTCAGGTAGCTGAGCATTAGTTGCTCATTTGCTGTAGAAGGCAGCTAACGTTATTTTCCTTTTTTCCCCCACTGTGAAGAACGTCTTTGTGCGTTTTAGGTGATTTTAACCAGTTCTGATGTGCCCTGGAGCACGTGTGTGCACGTTTGGTACCTTTCCAGCCATCTCCTCTGCCCTTTTCAATAGAAGAGATGCTAGAAAGTGTACATCTCAATTTTTGTCCTGTTATGATCAGTAATGTGTGAAGAGGAAAAAAAAATCAAAAAAAAAAAATAAAGTGAGAGAATAATTGATATATTTACTTTTCTGAAAACACATTCCAGGTTTTATACTTTAAATCAGAGAAAAATGTAAGATATCATATTTATCCTGAAGCTTAGTGTGTTTCAATGAAAGCTGTTTGATGTCCTTGTAAGTGTAGAGAAAGGGAGGCATGGAGAAGTTAACAGTGTGTCCAGACTCAAATCAGTAAAGGCTGATAAGACTGAATTGACTTCTGCATGGTGGCTTAAGCCAGAGAGACAGCCATCAGGCAAAGTTTTCTTCCAAGTGGGTTGATGATTGCAGAATTATGTTTTAGAGCATGATATTGCAAAATGTGAAGCTCTGTGGGTGCCACTGCAAAATAATGTTTTTGCCCTTTTAATTATTATCCACAATGTGGAGACTTCAGAGATCCCTATTAGCTGTCTCTGACTGCCCTATATATCTTAGGCAGGCCATATTAGAGTGATGATTAATTAATCCCAGGGAGAAGCACTCATCTGTGCTACTGAACTAGATCTTTATGTTCCAACCTGCCTGCCATCCTGACTGAGCTCTGGGCCACCAAGGCAAATCCAGTGGGCATCACTGCTCACACCACTTGATTTCAGCGTTCTTCCCGAAGAATACTGACCAGTGGGGCTTTTTCTCTGTCAGGATAAATTGCTTGGATTTTGGCATTTCTCTGTAGCTGCAGAAATGCCATAAATAAGGATCTGAACACAATAAGGTTCTGTGAGTGGTAAATGAGGAGAGAAAGGTATAAAGACTGGAGAGTAAGGAGATGAGAAATGGGACATCCATTCCTTCCCACACAATGCAAGGTAGCTTCTTGAACAAATCTATCCACAAAGAGCAGAACTGAGATAACCAATATTTGCAGATGTTCTCAGCAAGGTATTGGCTTCTATTCACTGTTGTGTAGGTTGCCTCTAAGCCTTAAAGTCAAAGTGAACCTTTGTGTAAATCTATTTTGCTCCAGTGGTTGAAATTCAAAATTATATAAGCTGAGAAGAAGAAAATCTTATTAAATGAAATATATTTTAACCTACTCCTACACTTGTGCTTTCTGGTTCACAAACAAATGTTAATTTTCTTTTATTGGTAGCATTAAAATACATTAATCTGTCACTCTGAGCAGCCACAGTGGTAAATTGAGTAAACAGAAGGCTCTTACATATTTATGTTCTTCTATAAACATAATGTTCAGATTCTTAATTTTTATGTGCTGTGTCGGATTAGCTGATTTTTTAAATTTTTTTTTAAAGCATGTTTCAGCTTGCAGTTGAATGAAAAATCTTCATTTAAAGCCTCTGAGTAATCATTTTTATTTTTTAAGTTAAAAACTATCTGATTTTTTTTCCCCCTTGATATTTCCATCACTTGAAACATTAACCATTCAAAAATCAGTGTGCTGCATTTAGGAAAAAGGATTCCTCAGTAGGTTTTTTTCCAAGTTGTCATCTCAAAGTTGTGGATTAACATATGTCATTCTCCAGTATCTACTTTTTCACTTATAGACTGAAGAGGAAAATCTTGATTTCCTGTTTTTGCAGCTCCCAGATTGTGTCTTTGAACAAGCTAGTTCATTTTCTTGTGATGAATAGGAAACTGTGTTTTCAGAAAAAGCTACTTTTGTCAAAAGCTGATTTTGTGCTTTGCCAGCCTATGGCTCAGCTATTCAGCTGCTGACATCTGCCAGTCCAGTACACTGCCATGCTTTAAAAATCCTGGCACTGTCTTCATTATTCCTTTCATCCTGCCATCCTTCAGGGGTTTTATGCCCTCCCATGGCTCCTAATCCACACTGTCAAGGGGGAATGTCTCAGAGCTGTTAAATCCCAACCTGATGGGAGGAAACAAATGGTTCCAAACAGGAGAGAAACCTCCAAACCATGGGAGAGGTATACCCACAACCAGCAGTCTCACAAGGAGGTGAGAGCAGAGGAGATGTAATGAAAAGCATTTCAATGCAAGAAACCAAACTTTAATGTCAAAAATTACTTCTGGTAGAGGGTTTCTGCCTTCAGAACAAAATCAGGCTTGCACTCCAGCAGCCTCTGCTTTCATAGACCTCACTCTTAGTGGATGCTCCTGGCTCATATCTTTCTTTTCCTAGGATACCAAACTGCACAAAATGTAACAGCAGTGATTTCACACACAAACACACACCCCACCTATTTCTCAGAATGCCTGGACTGAGCAAAACCCAAATGAAAACAGTTACATTTTTGTTCCCTTACCTTTCTGGGCCTTTCTATAGGATTATGCAAAAGACCTATTTGAAAATCCCTGCTGCTTTCACCTGCTGTCTGTGCGTTCTCTCCTGTGGCTGGGTTTTTTTTTTGGCTTTCATCATCTTCACCCAGGAGGCAAAAACCTTTCTTTTTCACAGCTCTTGGTTTCCATGTCAGAATGCTTCTTGCTGAGCCCTGACTGATGGTCAGGCTCTTTGCTTGATTAATCTCTTTAGGGACTTCCTCCTGGAAAGTTACTTTGCTCTTAATGGTATGTTGAGTGATTTCAGTCTAATAAGGAGATAATCGGGATTTTACAACCTTTTATCATTATCCCTAGGATTTTCATTGTAGTAGTTAAAAAAAACCCAGGTATACTGAAGACAGATAATCCTCTCAAAGCACAGTTCATAGTAGTGAAAAATGTAAATTTTCAACATCAAACAGTTTGAAACTGGCATGTTGCCAGATTTAAAAAAAAAAAAGATATCACACACCTCACTAATACTACTAATACCATACTAATGATACTAATGAAGCATTGACTTCTCTGCAATTCAAAGTGCTGCTTTTTTAATACTATGGCACTATGGATCTGTATCTGCACTTGTATCCACCAGTCCAGAGTCCCATGAACCAACTAATTCCTGCTGCTGGAGACACTGCCTAAATATATTAGATTGTATTTCCCATGCAATACATTAAACAATCCTGAATCACTCCCAGGGGAGTCTTGCAGTTCTGTCTCTGCAGCTTGGCTCTTCAGCAACTTCTGGGCTGTAGCTGAGTGTAACTCAGAGAAAGCTCTGACCTGAAGCCCCTGGGTATCTTGCCCAAATAAAAACTGCAGGATAGAGTTTGGTGTCAGTGTTTGTCAGATAAGACTTTCCAGACTGACTGTATTTTCCATTGGGCTACATGGCTGCAACTTCTTGCTCTTTAATTGCAGATATTTCTGTGTGATCTCCTAATTTTTTTGCTGAATAAAGCACTTGGAGGCTTGATTTTACCAGCACAGACCAGGGCAGGAAAGGAGAGAAAACCAAGTTAGTCAGGGATCTTGAGTAGGAAAGGAAGAATATTCTGTTGTATTTATTCAAGATTCATATCTAAACCACTTGGTTTGCTTTGAAGATTTCAAACCAACCTCAGTTCCCAAGTTATTCTCCTTTTAAAGCATTGAGGCTCTTTAAAAGCTAATGTGCATATACCATTCATCCACATTTTTAGCACAGTACAACAAACATAAAGATTTCATCCCTGTGGAGGCTGTGGGAATCTTTGAGTCCTTTGTCTCAAGTTCTCTTTCTTCTAGCAGCCTGGACAAAGAAGCAGAAGGCAAGCAAGAGTCAACATTTAATTCTTTCACTGTAAAAACTGCTAGACTCATACAGTTTGGGGATTTGGAAGAAGTTGGTATGCAAGAAAATTGATTAGGCGTTTCATTTAATGTAAAATAAAAATGTGCAGCTACTCCTCTGTGCTGTTTCCCAGCCTTCAGTAGTACTGATCCATGCATGTGACATCTGGAAAAGTCACAGAATAACAGAGTAAAATAAATGATTCATAAAACAGATACTCTGTAAAATTTCCTTGAATTTTAAATAGATCCTTTGAAAATGTCATCCAGAAACAATTTATTCATACCTTGCAATACCACTCTCCACTAGTGTTTTTACTCAGCAACATGAGGTATCACTGGCACTAATGCCACTTGCCAACACTAGCCACATGCTGGTTATAAATAAGAAAGACTGGGCAAATTTGGGTCTGTTGGTGCTTGCCTGTGGAGATTCTGTCCCTTGTCCACTCTTTCTTTTAGCTTGAGCTCCTGTGGGGAAGGCATGGCAATTGGGAGGCTCCATCTGCAAACACCCATAAAGTTTTTGGTGGCATTTATCATCTTACTGCATTATTCCTTCTGCTCTGGTGCCATCTTCTCTCAGAAGTCCAGCCTGAGTTCTGCTCCTGCTCAGATGCACACCCAGAGCATGGTTGTTTTTCTTGTCTCTCTGAGAATTGAAAGTGTTTTGAAGCTTGTGGAATTCAGATAAGGGAAGGACGGGTGTGATTGATGACCTTTGCTGTTTGTTTTCTCCATCTTGCTGGGAAGGCATAGACAGACGTTTCTCTCTATGCTTCTTGCTATTCTTGTTACAGCTACTTTACAATTGGTCACTGCCACAACAAGTTGTTTTAGCTACCCTTCCATAGACATTCTTTCCTCTAAGGGTGGATGTATGAACAACCTCATAAGAGATGAAAAAAAAATCTTCAAAATGCAGGAGAGTTCTTTGCAATCAAGCTCACCACAAGCTGCACAGTAATGCTAGTGATGGTGGGGAAGGACTGTTCCTTATTCACCTTCTAATAGATTGTTCATCACTAGCCTTGACTATTTGTTAGATTGAGGTACCTGTGTAATCTAATTGGAGTTATTTGATTGTGAAATGGAGACAGATGTCTTCTGTTTTGCAGGGTGTAGTGGGAATGTGTATGGGAAAGATGTGAAAGGTATTTTAAAAAAGGACTAAAACCCAGAGGGGGCTACTGTTTAGCCCTCTCACAGCATAAGGTCTGAATGAAATTTGCTGTTTTATGTAGGTCTTGCCACATGATTCTGTAGGATCTGGGGTTGTGTGTCCTGCATTAGACCAGTGCATTTTGTTAAAAATGATTGACAAGTGGCAGACATCTGTCCTGAACAGCTGGATGTATCTGATACCATTTGTTTTTCATGTGTACAATATGCCTGCAGATACTCCCTTTAAAAATATCATGAATTCTAAATAATCCTTTGGGTAATGTGCATCCTCAGAAACATTCACATGCACAAAATCAGAGGTGGGGTTGGATGGAGAAGGGATTGGGGATGGGGAGGCCATAGACTAAAGAAGGGTCTCTCAAGGTAGGTCTCTGGGGTAGACTTCTCCTTATCTCTTCCCCATCCTGGGTAGCTCTCAGTATTTCTAAAGCACAGGTTGGTTTTTGTTTCTGCAGACAATCCCTGCATGATGTAAGTGAAGACAAAGTGCCAGTTCTGCCTATGTGCTGTATGTTTTATAAGACTATAAAAATAAAAATTGATGCTCCTCACTGCTAACTGCCCACATTTTTTCCTCTCATCTCTATTCTGAGCAGTCAGAAAAATGGTTACTTGTGCTGTGGCAGAGGTTTAAGATCAAGGATTTTATTAGCTTACAGGAAGGCTCTTCCTTCCTGTCTGCATTCAGACTGGATAATTTCTCTTCAGTTAGCAGTGGGATCAAGCCCTGAAAAACCAATGGATAAAACTTCCTGTGACCTAAATAGTGCAAGGCCAAGCTTTTAGGCTCCTCTTTTGTGTGTCAAAGACTAATGCTGTCATGGGAAGCATAAACAGCCATACCTTCCCTGCATAGTAACAGCAAACTGTGCTTCTAAAAATTACTCCTCGCAGTGTTTTTGCAGAGCCACATCCCCAGGGTTCTCCATCTGTCTTCACAGGGAGATTTATAAATTGTTTGGCTATTAAACTACTTCTGCTATTGCTCAAATTTGACTATTTCCTTCTCTCCCCTAGGCAGTTATCAGGTTCCTCTCTGCCCCTCTGCTACCATGGAGGAGACATCACTGATATAGATGCATTGCAATTGTTATGCTTCAGCTCTGCAGCAAGGCTTTTACGGGTTGGAGATCCTAGTGTATGGCTAAGTTTGTAGTGCTAAGGGCTGATCTTGTTCTTACAGGATGAAAAGGAAGAGAGGGGAAAAAAAAAAGAGCTTTGTGTGCACTGCTGCAATTCCTGTAAGAGCCCATGTTTTGTTTGCAACTGTGGGGAAAACACTCCAAGGAAAAACAGGGCTGTAATGCAAAATTTCTTTGGTTCCTTAGCATCACCGAGAGAGATGGAGCTGAGGGTGGTGTTTCCATGTGCTGTGTTCAGAAGGGCTGGAACAGATGGCAGAGGGTATCCCACTTGCTCCGCTGGTGGAAAGACTAGAAAAGAATAAACAGCTACTGTGAAATCAGGAGAGTTTTTTATGTCTGATTGCTCCCTTATACAAGACTACAGTTAACACCTCTTCTGGTCAAGTACTGGTGATGAAACTGCTTCCAAGACACTCAATCCAGATTTGGAAGTCTTAAGTGATGGAGAACTTTCCTACTCCTCCATGACGTGTATCAAGTGACACCTACCCACTTTATTAGAACACCTACCTAACGTCTGCCCTGTATTTCTTACAGCTCTTTATCTTACTTCATCCTCCTCTGCTGGATCAGAATCTTTTTTACCATGTTTTTGTTTCTAATGTACACAGACTGACTCCTTCTGCCTTTAACAGAATAATCTGGGATCCTTCACTTCCTTATCCCAAGACTGAGCTACAGCAATGACACTTCAGGGGTTTGCATCCTGTTGCCCATTCCCTCCCCTCTTCTCAGCTCAGGAGCAAGGGAAGAAGAAGCTGAGCTGCTGCCACTTGATAACCCTGTTATTGATGTGTTTTCTAGTCCTAGTGGTAACTCACAGTGGCATTAGCTGTAATAGGGATGGGATCATCAGACTTAGCAAAGTAATTCAGATATCACAGGCATTAATTAGCATCTTGCATCAGCACAAGAACTGGATAGTTTTCCAGAGCAGGCCAGTTAGTGCCAGGTTCAAAAGCAGCATCACCTTGATCCTTCTTGCATAGTTAAGGCTCACACAGGCTTTGGCAGCACACTGACAACTGACACTGCCTCATCCTCTACTGTGAGTTTTGCCAAGGTGATGAGTGGATCAACTTTTAAGGGAAAAAAGCACAATCACAAATCTTTGCCTGTAGCTTTGGGTTGTTTTTACATGTAACTTGTCCCCTTGTCAAGGTAGTAGAGACTGAGCATGGAACTATGGTCAGGAAATTTGGGGTCCAATCTCAAATCAATGTCTCCAGACTTTTAATAGTTCATCCCAGCAGTGATGTTTTCAATTTCTCTGTGCCTCCAAGCCTGCTTTCTTTTCACTGCCTCCCAGGGGGAAGGAAATTTCACTCATGTCTCATGGGCCTATTAGACTTGATCAGATGAAATTAGGGTATCATAGAGTCAAAACATGAAGTTCTACTGTTGATCCTCAGAGAAAAATGTTACAGCCTATTGCAATTCATGGAGGAATTTACTACAAAGGGTGAGTTAATTTGGTCTGGGAGTAGAAGTGATGCCCACACACTGAACCACTAGGGCATTCATCTTCTCTGCCCCTCTTCATCCTTTCTTCCCTTGATCAACAGTGGAATATTTAAACTGAGTTGTTGCTCACTAGTTCTGAGGTGCATCATTTGACACTGTAGTGATGGAACAGTATTTTCAGTAAATTTAGCATTTTATAGAGCTGTTTTGGAGTATGTCTGCAAACTTAGGAACATATTTTTGCATGGCAAGTGTAAACTCAGATGGCAATCTAAACAGTCTGTTCCCAGCCATGCTGTAGAGCCAGCTGAGTTACTCCCTGCCCAGTGGATTCACAGTAGTCTGACTTCTAGGGTGTGCTGTATCTTGATTTTTGAATTTTATGTGTCATGTGGTCACCAGGGAAGATTTATTTTCTTTCATGCCTAAAATAATCCAAATTAGGGAGGGGGATGTCTGTGAGTATGTGTGTGTGAGTCTACAAGGCATAAATTATTGATCTAAAGTTCTGTAACAGATTTCAAAACAAACTAGCAAAATTTGATGTCTATGGGAAGACTGGGACCACACTGCTGAATATAAAAATGCCTGACTTTTTTCTAGTATCTGCTCATGTAAAACAAATTCCAAACACTGTGTGGGCTATAAGTTGTGATCACCTGTGTTTCTGAGTTTCCTGTGAGAGAGATGACTCAGACAGAAGCTTCACAATCAATAATCTGCATTCTTTTGAATATGAATGTTCATGTAAATGTTCACTCTTTAGAGTTGTTAAACATTATTCAGTGTATTCAGATTTATGCCTAACCACCTCATGAATATTTGTCACAGTCAGTTTCTTAAATGTTATGAAATCTGAAAACTACTAATCCTGGTCTTTCATATTCATGGAGCAGGATGTGTCAGGCTCAGTGCATTTTTAATTCTGTGATTTTTATTTAGGCAGTTTTCCCATCAATGACTTGATTTCAGAGGTGTCACTTGATGCTGCTGTTAATTTTGCTTGAATGAGGAGTGAAAAACAGAGCCCTTGTATTTGTTCAAGAGATTTATGAAGATATTGTTCTCCCTGCACAATGAGAAGACTGCTGTGGTTTCTAATTCCCTCCTCTGTGAAGTCATCTTACTAGTAATTGTGCTTTAAATCCTCTGTGTATACTTTATTTTTAAAGCTCTGAGAGCACTACATGATTCTAACTTGGGAAGGTTTGAAGCATCATTCATTTTGACATAATTTGATTACTTTTGGTAATACCCTTGCAGTGAGCAGTAAATCAGAAAGGCTGGCACTAGTACAGCTCTTGTAACCAGGATGAGCTTGCTACAGTTGTCTCTAATCTAGGCCAGTCCCTTAAATCAGTCAAATTAATTTTCATCCAAGGTTTTATTTCTTCATATTCATGAGTGCTTGCTCCCAGCATTGCAGAGGAATGTTAAAATCACCCAGTAAGTTGTTCTTGTTTAATCTCTTCTTATAAATGTGTCAAGGTTTAGCCCCAGCTGGCAGCTAGGACCTCAGCCACTCAGTTCTCCTCCTTTCACCCAGAAAGATAGGGAGAAGAGAGAGAAAAAGAGGAGAAAGATTTGAAATAAGGACAGTTTAACAGAACAGTATCAGAAAAGGAAAATAATGACAGAAATCACTCTCACTGCCTGGGGAATTGGTGAAATTACATCTTCTTGAGCAGTTATTGTGAATTCCCACTTGCAGGCCAGCCATACCCACTGTGATGTCTGTGCTGCATAATATTTAATTGTTCAGTCTCTGCTTCTTCTCAGCTTTTATGGGAAGCTGTAAAAAGGCCTTGAATGGTATAAAAATTGCTCAGTGGCAACTAAACCAGTATGCATTGTTGGTGTTCCTTTTGTAACAAATCTGAAATACAGCAATCATTAGAAAGAAAATTAACTCTGTACCAACTGAGACCAGGACAAAGTGTTAATATTCTTTCTTTTTTCCAATAGCTTAAGTTTGTTAGATTTCCTGCCTATGGCAGGGGGNCTTTTCCAATAGCTTAAATTTGTTAGATGTCAAATTGGATCCTGAGAATCAGGATTAGGTGATATTACAAAACATATATCCATGTAATAAAATTGATGTATAGGATAATAATAAGGATCTTCAGGTGACATTTTAACCAGTTGGAAGTAATTATTTGTAGGAAATTGGCAATTTTTTTCTGTTTGTTAAGAAAAAGACACTTTTTCAGCCTTCTGTCTTGTTTTAGGCTGGAATGGAGTGCACAGTTTGTATGTCAGCAGTGGGACACCTTGCTGAAACAAAGCATCCATGGGACTGTTGTCTAATTAGTGACTTCTGAGCTGTTGGATTGGAAACAAGTGCTACAAGATGCCGAGTGAGGCACTTGAGAGCAGCAGTGGGATGGAGGAGACCTTGCAGAAAGAGAGCAAATCTGTAAGCCAGGACCCTCCGCATGGCACCGTGAGAAAGACTGTGGCAAGCACTGTCACCTTTGATGGGGAAGCCACTGTGGACCGGAGGAAAAAGAAGAAAGAATCCCGTCCTGAGTCAATAATAGTGTATCGCTCAGAGACTGAGAATAGAGTGGAAGAAGAGCAGGCAGATGAAGAAGGAGGAGAGAGAAGATCTGAGGAAGGCTCCAAGTTCCTGGGTCAGTCCATGGAAGAAGGTATGTGGCAACCCTCACTTTCCATACACTTTTTTTAATGCACAGAGATCGATTGGAAGTGTTTGTGGGTCCAGCCCTCTGTAAGGCTGCAGGCAAAGGAAACACTCTGAAATAATAAGTATCACAAGCTGACTTGGGGTTTCTCCTGCAGATCTTTGCAGATGTTGGTTGTTGCCACACTTTTAGTTTTAAATGATCCATAAAAATGCTGAGCCTTCTTTAAGCCAATAGTGCTATGGTCAAGTTCCCATCCATGTCCCCACTGCAGATGCTGGAGTCTTCTCCCTTCTGATTTCTGTCATCTGAAATTCCTGTCTTCTGCCACACTGGCTCTTCCATTTTCTTCTGCATTACTTCCTGCATTCAATCTTTTTTTTAAACTCTATATGCATTATATAATTGTCTTTGGATCTTTTTGATGGTTTACACAAAATACTCCATACAGAAAATAGATCTAATGCAGATGACTTTATCTGTGTTTGTAGGTGCCTGGAACATGCCTTTAGACAGCCGGTATGTCACCTTGACTGGAACAATCACCAGGGGAAAGAAGAAGGGGCAGATGGTGGACATCCATGTCACACTAACAGACAAAGAGATGCAGGAACTGGCTAAATCAAAGGAACCTCCTAAAGACTTACCTGAGAAGAAGAAATGTGATGTTGGACTGGACAGAGGACCCCATATTGTCCTCTGGACCATCATCTGCCTCCCCTTCATTTTTGTAGTTTCCTTTGTGGTTTCATTCTACTACGGAACCATTACATGGTACAACATCTTCTTGGTGTACAATGAAGAGAGGACTTTCTGGCACAAAATTACCTTTTGTCCCTTTTTGATCATCTTCTACCCAATCATAATTATGGTTGTGTCTTTTTCCCTAGGCCTCTACTCAGCTGTGGCTCAGGTAGCATGGTCCTTTGGCTACTGGTGGTGTGCTGTCCGGGATATGGAGAAGGGCTTCTGTGGCTGGCTCTGTGGCAAGCTGGGTTTGGAGGATTGTTCTCCTTACAGCATTGTTGAGTTGCTGGATTCTGACAATATCTCAAGTAGTGTCTCAGGCAAAAGGTCTGCGCAGGGGGTTGAGACCTCAGCACTTTGAGCCATTGTTCTAGATGACTATTTTGGTCACACTTGAGTGGTTTTCACCTAGAAAACAACACTCTGATGATTTTTTTATTTATATATATATATACATATCTATATTTAAACACAATAAATAAAGTCTGGGGCTGGGAGTGCTCTTTAAATGTCAAAGAATGCAAATATGCTGGCTTCATGTGGTTTAGGTGGGGAGGTGCATGGCTCTCCCAAGTTTTTGTCATCTCTTTTAGCTAATCACAACCTTCTGAGAATGGTGAGAAAATCCAGGTCTGTGGTCCATGGGCTGTTTGTGAGGCAGCAAAAACACATGCTGAAAAGTCCACTTGTGTAATGCTAGACTTTACTTTTAGGAAATGGGACATTCAACAAGGAATCTCTACTCTGGGGATGACGTTGAGGAGCTAGGAGATTATTCAGAGGTGAAGGCTAAATTGAAAAATGTGATGTTGCTGCAGTTTTCCTGAAAAGACTCCTTTTCCAGTCCTGAGAGGTGTAGCAAACTATCTGAATAGGCTGACTACTGAGATGCTGACAGAGTTTAAAAAATGGACCACTGCAGTAGTTGTGCCCAACCTTTCACTGGGAGAGGACAGAACAGCATAGCCTCCAACCAAGGCACATCAGCTCTACACTGACCTCAAATGTGCCCATCCCATGATGGAAGAGCGGGGCCTGCTCTGTAATGTGGTGTGTGATGACCTGATGGGCCTGTCACCAACCACCCTCAGCAAACTGCAGCTGCAAAGACAGGTATTAGGACAGAGCTCCATCAGATCTCTTCATGTTGCACTGCTAGAAAGGAACAGGATGCCAGGGTGGACCAATGGCCTCTCTGTTTAGAGAATTGGATGGTTCTTGGGGTCATTCTGGTTTTCAACAGAAAAAAAAGCTCATATGGAAGAGCTGCCTACTCTTGGTTTTCAGAATGGGAGCATCCTTGAGCATGTGTCTGTTGGTGCGAGCACAAACTGCATTGGTGCCTCAGCTCTGGAAATCTGCATCCCACACATACTGCCTGGTTAATTATGTGGAAGAGCAATGGATTGTACATCCTTCCCCCTTCATGTCTCATTTTTGTAATTGTTTTTCCTCCTTTTGGGACTTTGCATGGCATCTTTGTGGGCTTCCAGACCAGGCTCAGTTGGCCACTGCAGAAATTTTAATTATCTTTAAAAAAATTACTACCACGAATTTTCTTTTTCTGGATTGAGTGTTAGGGTTTTGGCCTAAGGAGGACACGAGGGAAATAAGAGAGAGGTTGTGGATGCCCCCTCTCTGGAGGTGTTTAAGACCAGGCTGGACAAGGCATTGAGCAACTTGATGTAGTGGGAGGTATCCCTGTCTATGGCAGGGGGGTTGGAACTCGATGATCTTTAAGGTCCTTTCAAACCCAAACTATTCTATGATTCTGTGATTCTATAATGGACTCTAATGAGGACTGAGTTACGTGTCTGAAAGATATTTAATTTTCTAAGTGCTCTAGATCAGCTGGTGCTTCTAGGAAATCTGTCTAAGCCCCAAACCAGAGGATCCCACTGTTTGCATGCATGTAGGCAGATAATTCATAGTGTACAGTCAGCCAGGCTGTACAATCACTTCTGTCTGTGTAAGTGTTTCACTTCCCCAGTCTCCTTACCAGAGGGAGAGCTGCTCTAGCTTTAGAATGGTGAAGAGAAACATTCAAAAGCTGAATTTCACAGGAACTGATATTTTGTGTTGCATTTCAAGGATGAGGTCACAACTAAACTGTCTGGCTGTTGTAGCTAGGACATCAGGGAACTGGTGATATATAAACAAGAAGCTTCAGGCCATACACTGAGTGAAGTCCCAGCTGCATTTTTGGTCTGTCCCTTTCTATGTTGTCCAGCCAAAGCAGCCTGTTGGTGCTGGCTTGAGGATTAGCAGTATGAATAGTGTATGAGCCAAATATCAAGAACAGATTTTGCCCCACGCTTTACTGACAAAGCAGAGGTGCTTTCTGGGCACAGGTACAGCCAGGCTGTATTTACTGCTTCTTGATTCATAGCTCTTTGAAAGCAAGGACCAACTTCCATCAGAAGGAAAAAAAAAGAAATAAAAAAGATCCCAGCCTATGAGGCAGTGGCAGGTAATTCAGTGAGGTTGAGAGAGGCTGACAGAAGCCTGGGACCATTTTGTTGAGGGAGCAGTGAATTAACAGAGAAGCTGAGGATAAGCCTCAGAGTGCTGGCAGTCTGTAGTGACCCACTCTGCTTAATACTCCACATAGAAATTGCTCCCACGTGGCTGGAGCGTTGCTTAACAAGCATTAATGGGAAGGGAGGCCTTCTGGCATGTGTGCTCACACTTTCCCTGTGGGGACACTGCTGGCATGAAAGGAGTGGATTGTGTATCTTGGCCCCAACATGCGGCAGACAAGTGGGTTTGGGAGAAGGATGGCTGGCAAGTGTGCATTGCTGCAGAGGGAGAAAACCCAACTCAGCTGACTCTGCCAAGCAGCAGCTGCTCAAGGCTAGACGGAAGGCTGGGGTCAGTAGCACAAAGAGCCTGGAGCTCACAGAGGGCTTGGATGATAAATATGAGCTCATTACAGAGCAGCTCATGACTGCCGAGCTGCAGATTTGCTTTCAGGATTGCAAGCAGCCTGCCAAAGCAGAGACAAAACCAAATCTGTGCCTCTTCCTGCAATGTAAACACAAAGGAGCGTCAGAGAAGTCTCGTTCCCTTCCCTTTGCTATGGTAGCTACGCTTCTGAGTTTGGAGGCCACCTTTTGGGGAATAATACTGGAAAAATCTATCATGTGTTTTCTACTTCTTTACACTTAACCAAGCTTGCCTCTGCTGCTGCCAAAGTCAGGGTGTTCTACCATTGATTTTGGGGGGGGTGGTTTAAGCTTTGGGTGAGTTCTGGTGCTATTTGTAAAAGTTTTATTCAAATTTATCTCAAATGAACTCTGGATAGCTTCCTCTCCTTCTTGTTAACCCCCAGAGTGGTTTGCCTGCTGCAAAATATGAAATCACAATCACTTGTAAGAGAAAAAAAAAAAGTTTTGTCTTGTTGCATCCTTGCTTTCAGAAAGTCACAGCTAATTTCTGCTCACGTGCCACTGTCAAGGAGTTACAGTTATTCCCACTGTATTGTTGAGTGTGGTTTTGGCTGCTTTAGTCTGGATGTTTTTTTAATAAAGGTAATGTGTGTTTGCTGATTGTTATTTTTAATTACATTCCCTTTTCCCATCCTTGCTGGCCTGGGTGGAGAATAAAGATGTACAAGCTTTAGTAGATTGCTGTTTTCATGCTTCTGCTTCACTTTGTGGTAAAAACAGCACTGCAGGATGGATACAGTCATCCTGTGCTGATAATTGATGACAAGTCATTATCTTTGAAGACATTTTAAAATAGATCTGAAATGGGTGTCAGTTTTACCTCTTGTTAACCTTTGCTTACCCACAACTGTTTGAACTTTGGGCTCTTCTTGGTTTTTACTTCATAGCACATAAATGAAAATGTTTTATTGAATTTAACTTGTTGGGTATCTGTTTGGCTTTAACCTCATTTACTCTGCAAATATGGTGTGTGTGTCTGTGGCTCAGAGCTGCTATTAACAGATGTGCTGGGAAGATCTCTTACAACCATGAATACTCCAGACTTGTCTCTGTTACAATAAGTCAAAGGAGATTTGAGAAATGCAAGCTTTCAAGGTGTCAAAGTATAAAATACACCCTGTGTGGTCACCCACACAGTCTTACAACCATCCTACCCTCTTGCTAGCACAGGGCAAACACTTATTTTGACATTCTTTTTCTTTCTTCAAAGGAGGAGATGGGGATCTTTAGAACCCCAAGTGAAATTTCTAGCCAAAGGCTAGCACAGCTTTGGTGGAACAAATCTTTGAACCAAAAGGCCTGGTGCAGGTGGTTTCCAGTGCTCTTCCTGCTTCTTTCCAAAGATATATTGATATAAAGGTAGGTAGACTAATGCAGGTTAATTTCTGAGTAGATTAGAGAAATGGAACTCACAAAGAAAAGGCTGAGGTAAATCCAGACCTTTTCCAAGTGCCACTACCTATAAAGAGGGGACTAATCCACCTGGAAACACACTTTTCAATGAATTTGTCAAATTAAAAGGGACATCATGTTTGCTTGCCTTAACTAGTAAAGTGTGATTTCTCTTCCAACAGGCAGCCACTTAATGATGAAGGAGGGTTTGTGGTTGTGTTTGATAACAGGGTAAATTGCCATGGGATTCAAAAAGCCCCTTGAGCATCCTTTCACAATAAATGGGTGAAATGTGGCAGTGTTTGAACAGGCAGCCCAGAGAAATGAGGCTTGAAAGACCCTCATGCATCCCCTCTGGTCACCCAGTTCCTTTAATTTTCAGTCTCCTTAATTTCTTGTCATTAGAGGGTAGCTAAAGTCTGTCAGAATGCATTCAAATCAAGAGAATGCCTGAGTCAGGCCAACAATGTGTTTGTCTCAGTGTTAAAATAAAGCCTTTGCTTTTAGGATGCTAAAACATAAAATCTTCACCCTAAACCAGAGCAGCTAAAATCTCTTGTGGTTTCCAACTGTTGAAATCAGGTAGGTCATGGGTGTATTTGATCTGGAGCCCTCTAACATAAAAGGTTTCTGCCCAGATCTCCCACTCTTAGGGTTTCTTTTCTCAGCCATTTCCTCCAGATGTAAATTTAGCATCACAAGATAAAAAAGGAAAACTTCTGAATTTGACAGCCTGTTCTATCTGGTAAATAGGATAAAACACCACCTCCCAGGCAACATGCTCCCTCAAGGTTTGGTGCATTACAAGTTCCTCCGTTAGTAATGTATATTAAGAGCAATATATTTCAGTGTGCCTTTCACTGTCTTTATGTATGCAGAATTCTTTCTGCTTCTGCAGTGATAAGGAAAGAATAAATTATGTCTGCTAGAAAACAACAGCAAATTGCTCACTGTGGTATAAGAACCCCAAATATCACAAGTCACACTAATGGATTTTCCAGTGTCCACACTGTGCACGAACCCAAAAGCTCCTGGGGTAGTTGGCTGAAGGAGAGGATGCCATTTATTCAGGCTCTAAAATACATTACTTGTTCTAAATAAAGGAAGTGTGAGCTTCTAATGGCTTCTGTTATGATGTATCTATTAGTAGCAAGCCACCCTTCTAATTACAGGCAATTATTAGAACATCCTTCATCTCCATCATAATGGAGATTTTCCATAGCATTTTCTTGGAATCCGAACGATTCTATGATAAATCCAGAATATCCTGACAGAATTATTTCAAGAATAGAAACGTGTCATGTCTTCAGTTAGTTTGCAGCGAAAAATATTTAACTTCTCATAATACGGCGCTGAGTGGGTCTTCCGTCATCTTCAGAAATCCTTTGGCTAATCCATGTATTTATAGCCTGTGAGAGCATCATCCTAAGTAGAAGCCCAGCTCAATAGATTTTGGATGTAGAAAGAAATTTATAAAACTACTTTACAAAAAAACAAGTCCAAAGTTAGAATTATAACAAATAAGGGGGTTTATCACTATTGTCTGTTTTCTCACATGTACCTGATGCGGAAATTCCTCTGCAGTTTGGTGGTGCTTGCTGGGTGCAGGCTGCAGAGCTTCCTCTGCCGAGGTTATTGGGAGACTGGGATCGTGTTGCCCTCCAGTGGCTAAACCGAAAAACGACTAGACATAGAATCATAGAATCATAGAATCATAGAAT
>VZTY01003417.1:0-22040 GCA_013400935.1 Turnix velox
ACTATTCTATGATTCTACTTGGATGCTCACCCTTGTGCTTCACATATCAGGTGTGTGAAGCTGTGCATGAAAAAGAAGCTGCCAGCACCAACAGAGTTCACCAACTGACCATGAAGAGTAAAGTTAAGTGTCCTCTTGAGCATCCTCCTCAACTGAGGAATTACTTCAGGAAATCTGAGCCCACATACATGTTCTGTGAGCCATGCAGCGTTTCTGCTGTTTATTGCTCCATGCAAAATAATCTTGTTCATCCTTAAGTGATAGATGATGTACCACTTAAGATGCTGGTCATCTTCTCTTTGTAAAAGAAACAGACTGCATTACAAATTGCTCTCCCTGCTAAATCTTCTTCCTCAACACTTTTCTCCCCAGATGAGCCCATGGCAGTAATTATTAATTATTCCTACTTTGTCCTCCTCTTCATCACACTAATATATGTCAACTCATCATCAGAAAGCATGAACCTAGGAATGTCAAGAGGACCATTAAAAACCTACCTTTAAAATGTAAACAGCATTGATTCATATGAAGGGGTCTTCCAGCATACTGAAGAGCTACTTCTAAACTTTGGGCACTTTAAATCACCAGTGATCAGGTACTTAATAAAAATAAAACCTTTTTTTGCACAATACAATTCTATTTTTTCTTTTTTTTTTCCCTGTCATTTCCAGCACCTAACAGAATTAGGACACTTTTCAGATTCAGATATTGTTTTAAATGCAGCTTTAATGTTTCTACTGTGAATATGCCAATCATAGAATCATAGAATAGTTTGGGTTGGAAGGGACCTTAAAGATCATCGAGTTCCAACCCCCCTGCCATAGGCAGGGACACCTCCCACTACACCAGGCTGCTCAGTGCCTTGTCCTGGTCTTGGAACACCTCCAGAGAGGGGGCATCCACAACCTCTCTGGGCAACCTGTTCCAGTGTTTCACCACCCTCACCATCCTCATCATAGTACCTGCAATAAAAGCCCTGCATTAGGGTTGATCAGAAGTCCACACATATCCACATATAGCTTGCTATTTATTGCTTGCTTTTTATCTGGACCATTTATATAAAAAAATTAATGCAAAATTGGTTAGAATTGTGCAGTGCTAGAGTACAATGGCATTATTTCCAAACAGACCTTGTTTTGTTTGTTTTTTCCTGCTGACAGGATGCCCCAGTTTCAGGAAGGCAATCTGCTTTTCAACTGCTGCTGTCCTCAGAGAAGGTATGGCAAAGCAGCTAGGAGGCAATGTCCTTGTGTGTGTGCAGCTGTCACCAGGAATTGCTGGTGAGAGTAAGAACCATGGGTGCATTTCTGGCTTCTTTCTGTCTAATTGTGTTTTAATGATTTGACAACTAGTTATCTTGCCCATCAGCTGCACTACATGGCAAAACAGCCCTCATGAATCACACACATCATCTCAGCAGAGCACGGTTGTTTATAAAACTGAAATATATAATTCAATAATACTTCAGGACAAATCCTCAGCTCAAGTAAATAAGCAGAGTCTCCCAGAAGTGACTCAATCTACTCTGACAGGCTACAGGTGAGGAGCTGGCTATCTGCTCAGAAACATCACAGCAAAGAGCTATTATCTATGCACTTCTGCAAGGGCAGGAAAATCCCACACTCCCACTGGGTTGTCTCGCTGCATGCCAGGGTTTCTCAGAGCTCTGAGCTAATTGGAAGAAACATGATTAGAGAGTGTCATAGCTGCATAAAGATCTGCAATTCATCACCTGCAAAACAAGGCTAGTCAACACTGAAAAATGCATGAGGTCATATGAGTTTTTTTAGCCACCAGAACAGTGGATCACAGTAGCATCTATCCCAGATCTCCTCCCTCCCTCCTGGGCTTGTGGCAGTGAGCTGGAAGTAGAGCACTTTCTCTGCAGAGATTCTGCATCCTTTGCACAAATGAAACAGTTTTTCCATTAGTGATAGAGAGTGTTTTACAGTCACCACTTACAGCATTTTAACATCGATGTCAGTCTCCAGGGACATGACACATGTGAGTGTCTAGAAACCTACAGGGAAAATATTGAATCCTGATCTCCATTTTCCTGATTTGGCAATGCCTAGCTCCAATCTCACTTTAAAAGCCTTTTGAGGGCTATTAATCCAACTAAGCCAGCAGGCACACTGGGGCCCTACCTGCTGTGACAAAGGGAAAGCCCAGTGTTTGGAAAACAGCTTGCTCAGTTGGTGCTGGGAGTCAGAGTCTGAACTGCTGAGAAAATTCCAAGAAGAAAATACAGACACCTTTGGGGGTATAAAGTACAGAATTGAGACCCTCCTCATACTCCCAAATGCTTCCAATACCAGCAGCACAAAGAAACCTCAGGATAGCCATTGAGACATACACCTCAAAATCCATCTTTGTAATTTTTTGGCAGTCATTCTTGTCAATGGAAGTTATCACTACATATATAGAATCATAGAATAGTTTGGGTTGGAAGGGACCTCAAAGATCGTCAAGTTCCAACCCCCCTGCCATAGACAGGGACACCTCCCACTAGATCAGGCTGCTCAGTGCCGTGTCCAGCTTGGCCTTAAACACCTCCAGGATTCGAAGTGCATTATATATTATTATACTGTATTATATTTTATGTTGCTTGGCTAAATGGCATGTCAAAAGAGAATGGAGAATACTTTCTGAGCAGGTACTTCAAAAAGAGATCATGTCTGTAAAAAAGAGATCTCAGAGAGAAGTTATTAAACGAGAACACTTGTGACATGGGTTTCTTTATGTGTGGTTGTAGTTTTTTTGAAGCAATATTGGTCATTCACCCTTGAAAACAAAAAAAAGCTTTTGCTGTCACCATTTCAGGTGGACATTCAAAGCAGGGATTACATTTTTAAGCACAAGAATGAGTGGAAACCAAGGAGAAAGTGGGCGACAGACAATACTGTGTGCTCTGATGTCTTCTACTTGGACTTGATGAAATAAAGTAGGCTGTACCATCAGTCAATAGGACCCTATGTCCAGGGACAGGGTCCCTCTGGCAGATGTTCTGCACATAATCTGATCTGTGTACTGCTTCACAGATCTGTTTGTGGAAGCTCAAGGCTCCATCTATTACATTTAATATCTTCTTGAAGCATGCACTAAAGGGGCTGTGAGAGAAAGGTTGGGAAATAGACAATAAGAAAAAGAGCTCAAGGACAAAAATCTGCAACTAAACAATTCTCTGTCTGCTCCAAGCAAGCTCACCTAAGACCTGGAAATGTACAGACAAGAATTTGAAGAGACAATTAGAATGGTGCATGCTTCTTGATGACTGTAGAACCAATGGCTTTCTCAGACCAGATATACTTGGATGATGCAGTGATAAGAAAAATTAATCCCATTTTAACAAAGGTGATTTCTAAAGCACATGAACTGGCAATTGTAAGCACTGAGTGAGTTAGGAATCTCATCTTTTTCCTTCTGGGGTAAGTTTTGAAGATCTTTTCAGAGAAAGCCTTCACAGACATATTAATATTTTCACTAATAGACTCAGTTGACCTGATTTTTCTTTCTTCTAGGAAGCAGCTGTGAGAGTCAGAAAAAAATCCACCTTGGATAAATGTGGGAGGAAGGTTGAACCTGGTAGACAGTGTGAATGATTGGATGAAGCTACATGTGCTCAGAAATATCATTTACAATTCTGATAGTACCTTGTTTGAAAAACAGCTTGGCTGATGTTTGGGGTAAAGATAATGACACCTTTCTGACACAAGGAAGTGTCTGTCAACGTTGCTGCATCTATTCTTCTCAGAATTAGTAGCGAAACACACATTTTGCAACCTTGGAACAAAGATTTTCATTTGACCCAGATTTTTCTCTTTAGTATCCAGAAAGGTGTTAAAATAGACCTAAGTAGTCACATATTTAAAATAGTTATTTTGTGGTAAGCAGTCCCCTTTAAATGAAAGTCATAAATTGTGCATGTGCTCCTGCTGCCTATTAGCTCCCAGTTAGCAGATTCTGAATTACCTTCCCAGAGTGAAATGCTTATGTGAGTCACAGTTCATAATATTGCTTATTCAGCTACATCTCTGTAATTTGAACTAATTGAGTTAAGTAATAGTGTCACAGGTCTTCAGCACAGACAGTTTCTGCTCTGGCAGTAGTTCCCTGTCATCAATTATCAACTTGTACTAATCACTATTACTGTCAAAACTGACATCAGTGTGTGGTTCTTATTTCAAAAGGCTCATTTACATATGGTGTCTATTTTCTGCATTCATAACTTATTCCCATTATTCAAAGTGTTCCTAGCCTTCCTGCTATCCATTCCTCTTTCCTGAATTAGCCAGAGCCCTTTTTCATTATTATTTTTTAATTTATGGCATCAATCTCATTATTTCCAGCACTCAACCACAAACACGAGTTCCCTAGTTGTCTGCTTTCTTTCTCCTCCTCCTAATCAGTCATTACCACAACAGGCTTCTTATCATTCTGGTTGTCTGCCCTGCACATTTCTCCAGTGAAGGGGCTGGAGAGGTTCAAAAACCTCTCAGCAGAGGGCAAGTTTGCTGCTGAAGTCCAAACGATCAGCATCATTTGAAGTGCAAGAAAGCAACTTGTAGCTGGTTGTAGTTTTACCTTGCACTAATCTGCTAAAGCTTTAAATTTTACATGCAGTTGCTGCTGGTGAAATAGTATTGAAGATTTTACAGCAGCATTATATTGATGCTATAAATAAGATAAAACACTATTCCTGTTAATGATAAGGCTTAATAAGGAGGAAGACAAAAAAAATCCTTCAAACCCCCACAGTGTTTCTGTGTTTTGTTTATTCTCTTACTTCCTTCTCTTCAATATTTCATCACTCTTATGATTCTTTGCTATCACTTTGATACACTTAGATTCTGGCTTTCTTCTAGGCCTTATTTCACATTAGGCTTGCTGTTTCTCTTTCCTGTGCCTTGTTATGATGAGTTTTTCTCATGTTTCCTATTCTTCAGTCTTTCAACCTCTTCTTGCTCTTTTTGCCCCAAAGGTCTTTTCCTTATTAATTTCTTCAAAATCTGATAATTAACTTTTACTATCTATCGAAAATTCTATACTGTTGTGTTTTATTATTCAATAAAATATTGAATATATTAAATTTCTATTCCTACTATTAGTAGTAGGAGTAGTAGTTAGACCTTCCTAATAAGTAGCCTCACTTCTAGTACCCTATTGGAGAAGGCAGCATTTTTTACTCCAGTCTTCCATGGGGATCTTCCAACTGAACCATCTACAGTGCACAAGGAGAGTCTACTACAGGTAGGATTTTACCCATATGTGCTAAAATTTTGAGGCTCAGCCTTTGCACTGGCACCTGGCTGAACTTTTCCATCTCAGACCCTCTCCCTGTAGGACAGGGCAGAGCTTAAGAGCTTTAGCTCCTCCATGAAGCAGCTGAGAAGCAACAGAAGAAGCTATGACATTCACAAGGTGTTGAGATTCTCCCTTCTGCCTGGCCTTTTCAGAAGCAGTAGCAGCCAAGGTGTACACAAAGAAGTGTAACACAGTGTGCCATGAAGTTGGAAAAAGAAGGCTGCAGTAAGTCATGTTCTTCCTGCATTAAAAATGACAACCTGGGATGCTGACTGGGCTCCCAATTTCTCTTCATACCTCAGTAACTCACCAGCACCCCCAAATCCATACTGATCCCTTGCTTTTTACAGAGTTTCCACCAGACAGCCCAACAGCATAAGTTTGAACTTTTCTCTACAGCATAGAAAATGCCTTAAATTATCTTACTCAGTGCTACTCCCACCCCATCCCCTCAAAGGGAATAAATACTCAAAGCATTTTTCTAGTTTCCTACCTGCTATTTAGTCTTTGAATTCCTATTGTGGTGCTTTTATAACAGTAAGAAGCACCACTGACAGGCCATTCTGAGTACCATGATCTAGAAAGCCCAGACAGAACTGAAGGAGCTAACCATAAAGTCCTGAAAACCAAGTTAATTTGTGAACTTGCCTACTAATCAGTGCTGAAAGGGGTAAAATGACTTTTAAGATCTGAAATGCAACAATTCTGTGTCAGTCTTCCCCAGCTAAAGCAGCTGTATTCTAAATATCCAGCACAGCTGAGGGAAAAGGAGAGAAAATAACCTACAACACAGATTGAACCAAGACTCTGGAGATTTAGTGCACAGCTTCCAGTGTAAAGTGTCCTTTAGCAGCAAAGCTGGTTTGAAACACCCTTGGTTTTATCACCTCTGCAGCTTGTTCCTGCACCTACATTGCACATAGACTGCATCATCCTCACTGAACTAATGCAACTTTTAAGGGTATGGACTAAAATCACCCATGGTGCAAAAACCTTCAGGGGATTAGAGGGTAAAGACAAGAAATCTGGTAGAAATATTTAATTTAGTGACTTTGTTCTTATAAATATCTCTTCTTTTTTGGCGACAGAGAGAGTTATGACATGCAATTCTCCTGGAAAATGTTTTGTGATCTCCTGACAGCTATCATGTCAGTGTTCTGTAAATTAAAGATTATCCTTGAGACCTGCATCCTGTGTAGAGAGGCTTTTGTAAATGACTTGAGAGTAGCATGACTCCTGTAAATAAGTATTAGTTTCTCCATCTGCACATGGGGAATGAGAGGAAATTAGGCAAGTTGTTGAAGGCCACAGTGGGAAGCAGTGTCAGGTTTGAGTTTTGAACTCCAGAAGACTCTGAGTAACACATTTGTCTTCAAAACACAAGCTTGCATTTCTGTCAATTTACTTGGAAATTCTGGAATTTTTATCAGTCACCTAGCTCACTCCCCCATTCACCTCCTCTTTAAACAGCTTTAGATTACACACTTTGTGCCTGCCTGATGGTTTTCCTTCCCTGTAATGAGATGTAGAGACACTACTGAAACTCACAGGCTGCTTCTCCCAAGAAAAACAGCTTGCAGAAGTTTGAAACATGAGTGAAATGTTTAGCAAGCCCCAAATCATTATCTCTGCAAACACAGGTCTAAAGGGCAAGGTCATTATCTGTACCTTGCAAAATGTTTTCATATATATTTAATAGATTTTGTCAATCAGACCAAGTTAAGTGTCAGAAAATTAGGGCCAATCGTGCAAAAATATTGCAGCTATAGTGTAATTTTGCTGGTATTTTTAACAAGTTGAATGTTGAAGATGATTAGGCAATGTGGAACATTTTTTTCCTCTGTAATTACCCTTCCCTTCACTCCACCTTTACCACAACTTCATATGGCACGGAAGGATGCGTTATTATTTCATCTGTTTCCTGTCACATAGTGAACCTTGGATTACTTAAAGTGCCTCCCTTCTGGAAGCAGGGAGAAGAAAAGGGCCTGCTGGAGGTTTTATAAAGATCCAGGCTGACAGCCTAGACATTGGAAAAATAGCACCTGACTGCTAAGATTTAAGCTGCAGCAGCCTAAAGGGAGGCCATCTCAGGGAAAAAAAGGCATCATAAACATGAAAGCTGTGCCAGGCAGAGAGTGACAGATAGCAGTGTCAGCCTTGTCCCACATTACAGGAACAAATGCTGCCACGAGGACTTTCCACAGACTTGTAGCAACCACCTCTGTGTCCATGTCTGGTAGAAGTCTTTGCTTGTAGAGACTGCTATCCATTTTGTGTTTCCAGGGTGACCTCTACAGCAGTGACAGATCCAGCTTGGGCTTGCAACACCAATTTTTGATACAAAGACATGTAGAGTTAAATGACACACCATAAAATAATGTAATTTATAAGTGTATGAAACAAGAGAGGATTATGGATCACAATACTTCAACAGGAAATTCATATATAGACTTTCCTGACATATCAATTTGGAGCCCTGGCCACTGGATGACTTTTACCCTCCCTTTTTTTTCCAAGCTTCTATGTCCTTTAAAGGAAACCATGATAAAACTAATTTCTCTCATCACCAAGGGCACTGCAGATGAAAAATGAGAATACAAGTCGAAATGAACATAAATATTAGATGGTAAAGTATATCACTGTTCAGAATGCTGTAGGGACTGAGCATTGTGCAGTCCTGCATATATTCTGCAGCTTGTGACAAAGTAATTTCTGTTTCTTTCAGGAAGATAAATAGGTCATAGAGTTCAACTATATAACCAGTTAACATATATAGGGTACAAATTTCAACAAGAAAGTAGCATTTTCCCTTGCTATATTAATCTTTATGGAAAGAAATAGCCTATATGAACTTCCAAACTAGGAAACACAAAATGAGCCTAAGATTTAGAACTTAGAAACAAACCCCATGAAAAGAAAATGAAAGATGAAATTGAAGAGCTTGATTTTTACATTGACTCACTATCTGGAATGTGGAGCAGGGCCATATTAAGTTGTTATGTGGTACCCCTGAGACTGGAGAGTGTTACAATTATGTTCACTGTGAAATGATAGTTTGAAGGATTTTGCTGCTTTGGATCTAAATATAAGGCCTTCTCTTCATATTAATTTCAATTACCTATGACACTGTGTGTAGGGCTCCAAAAAAAACCCCAACCATTAATGTTTTGCCAAGGAAGATGTACATAAATTACCTAGAGGAAAAAGTTATCTTATTCTAACCTCTTTAACGAGTACTTTTCTATTTTAAACTAGTATGATTAAAAAAAAGAATCCAAAGAACTTTAAGAGAACATCTGAAAACACTATTTGACCCATAAAATGAACATACTAGTTTTTCACAGTCTAAAGAATATTAGATTCTTTCTGAGGTATAGCAGCATATACAAGAAAGCAACTGGGAATGAGGACATGAATAGCAAAAGTTATCTATTTCCAAAGTCACTATGGTTTGAAGAATGCTTGCACAATTTTGTTTTAATTTAAGTAAAAAATTTAGCTGAGAGGTGTTGAGTTCATCATAATTAGTGATGGGTGAAGGAAGGGCCTCAATGCATTTTTCTTTTGATCTCTCTGGACTCAGAAATATAATGACTGCCCAGGAGCTTAGGTTTAAGCAGGTTTTATCTGAATCATTTGCTACACAAATACACTTAAGGTCTTTTGCATGAGACAGTTAAGTAATGCCAGTGTGGCCTCTGCTGGGTAACACTCCATATTTGAGAAGTAGAGATTACCAAAGTAATGAGGATAACTTAGGAAGAACAGTTGTGAAAAACATCCAGATTCTGCCCCATATTTGTAGCTTTTAATGGGACATTTTGACACATTCAGAGGAAACAGGAGCTGACAAGTCTTTGCTCAAATTTGCTCTGCTCCTGTGTGCAGCCTGGTTTAAGTAGATGATGATTGGAGACTCACAACCTCTCATTACAGTGTGTTCTGCAAGCTCCAAAATTCTCTGAAAATTAGAAGCTTACTAGAGCAGAGGCAGAGCAAAACGTTTTTAACCTCCCAAGTCTGTAAAGCACTTTCTGAACCAAATCATATAACCCTACTCTCCAGGCAGCATGAGGACCAGAGGGAAAAAGTGTTTCATAAGGATCTGGATGAGAGTATTTTTCAAAAGAGACACATGGTATTAGAAGTAGAGATAGTAAATTAAGCTAAAAGTAGAATGTGGTAATGGAGAACAATAAATTATGTGACAAAAATATGACTATTAATGTGTATAAATTTAGGCATATAAAACAATCCAACTTTAGAACACCGATATCTAGCTCAAAACTCAATTCAAGGATATTATTTGAACCTGAACATTTAGTTTTTAAACCTGGTCCTAGCTGTAAAAAGAATGGATGTGGCGGGTTTTTATTAGATTATTACATTATGGGAGTTAAATGGAAAAATTACTCATAAACTGATATCCCATAAGAGAAGTTAAATGGAGTGTGGTATAGAAGGTAAATTGGATGCTGTTTGACATTTCAGAATCAGGATTCAATGAAATTAACAAGTAGCCTCAAATCACATCTGAATGGAGGAAATATATTTTGCCAAAACAAGTTGTGTTCACCACATGTGTAACAAGAAGTTCCTGGGAACATATGCTGCACTAATGACAGATGCCAAAAACCCTTCACTCTTACTATTCATCTATAAACAGAAGTCAGCCAACCTTCTTGAAACAAAGGAGTATTTTGAGAAAAATAAAAATCATCATTCATCACTAACTCTCATCAACTCAGGTGAATTGTAATAGAGGTTGTCTCTAACCATGCAGAAGGATTGGGAAGGTCCTGAGCATCTGACTCTTCAAATAATCTAATAAAGGGGCCATTTAAACTGGACTTGGGTGTGAAAAGAACTCCAGGCACAGCAATGGTGTGAGCACAAATGGGGAACAAATGAATCTGAAGTCTAAACAGCAGTTTCTGAGCATCAACCTAATAAGGCTTCAGGAGCACATGGAGAAGTTCTTTAGGATTTCTGGTGCTGTATTCTGAGGTCCCTCTCTAATTCATGCTAACCTCACCAGGCACCACAGCAGCTGCTTTTCTCAAGGGGCAGCAGACACAAAATTGTGCTGACACTGAGAAGCCCCAGAAGCTGGTTCCTGACAGCACAGAAAACCACCACTTGTACACCTTGGTTCAAATCATAGAATCATAGAATAGTTCAGGTTGGAAGGGACTTTAAAGATCATCTAGTTCCAAACCCCTTGCCATAGGCAGGGACACCTCCCACTACATCAGGCTGCTCAGTGCCTTGTCCAGCCTGGTCTTGAACACCTCCAGAGAGGGGGCATCCACAACCTCTCTGGGAAACCTGTTCCAGTGTTTCACCACCCTCACTGTAAAGAATTTCTTTCTTATGTCAAGCCTGAATCTACCCCCTTCCAATTTACATCCCTTATTTCTGGTCCTCCCATGCGATATCTTATTAAAAAGTCCTTCCCCTGCCTTTCTGTAGGACCCCCTCAGGTATTGATAAGTTACTCTGAGGTCCCCCCTGAGCCTTCTCTTCTCCAGGCTGAACAACCCCCACTCCCTCAGGCTGTCCTCATAGGGCAGTTGCTCCAGCCCTTTAACCATCATAAAGATGTTTGCTATGCTCTCCTCATCCCTCCCTGTTGCTACAGTAGCATGAAGAATATAGTGTTCCTGCTTTATATCGGTGGATGTTTTTCAGTTTGCATTCCTGAAGCAGGGAATAAACAGTGAGTCTACACAAATAATAATAAAAAAATTTATATTGAGCTGTACTGCAGCTTTTATATAGTCACTGCATGTAACTCTCACTTAGTATCTGTTAGAGAACTGGAGATGTGACCAAGATGATAAAAAGGGCT
The DNA here is from genome assembly GCA_013400935.1 of Turnix velox. Classification (NCBI taxonomy): domain Eukaryota; kingdom Metazoa; phylum Chordata; class Aves; order Charadriiformes; family Turnicidae; genus Turnix; species Turnix velox. The sequence continues at coordinate 11,159 of VZTY01003417.1, forward strand.
CAAGAGGAAGGTCACTGCCTTATCTCCCTAAAAAAAATAAAACAAACCAAAACAAAACACACTAGCATAAAATTGGTACATTAGGGTTGTAACTGAATCACAATTTGAGAAGGCAACAATGTCTTCAGAAGTTGTTTTTTAAGAGTACTGACATACAATGTTTTCCTTTTGATGTTACTTGTATACTCTTCAGTCTTTTTCCTCCAAACACCTGACTTAGAGTGAAAATTTGTCATTATTGACTCATAAGTGATTCTAAGTAATAATTATCTGTATTTTTGAAAAGTAGACCTCAGACTACATTTGCAAATATTTTAATCCCCATGAAACATCAGTCAAATGCCTAATAGTACCAGTCCAAGGCATGATTTTTTACCCACAGCAAGCTGACATCTGTGAAAAAATGTCTTTTGATAACCCAAGCAAGGGTCACAGAGGAAATGCCCACATTTTCCCATAAGTACTGAATTTCAGACTTGTCATTTATACCTCTGGTTAACAAGAGCTCTCCATTTTTACAAGTTTAGATTTCTCCCAAAATATAACAAAGACTTAACAATAACTATTTTTATTCTGCAGTGTACAGTATATCTCTATATTATCACACAAATTCAGGTACAATTCTTGTACAATTCTTCTTGTACAATTAATATGCACATTAATTCAGCACTTTTGGTATTTCCAATAATTTGTGTGCACTTCTACATGGAGTAAGGCATAGAAGAATGTATCACAACACATTTCTCAAACTTGTCACATGCCAGTGTGACAATGTCACTCATTCACATACCCATTAATCAGTTTGTATATTCCTCAGTTAAGCACTGACTTTCCAGGGGTGAAAATCCAAATATATCTACAATTAAGCTCTAATTTTTTAATTATCTTTATATTTAGCACATCCACCCACATATTATGTTAATATGAAAATATTTTTCTCTATACATTTTCAATCTTTCACTAGAAGAGTCACAGTTCTGCTTACAAGGCTGCAATAAAATGTATAACAGAATGGAAGTCAGTTGATCAATTATTATATTCAAGAGAAATTCTTAAGGAAGAAATAATTTGGTTGACTTTTTAAAGCTACGCTTTACTCTTCTTTTACAGAAACATCCTGAGAAATTTATAGGTTCACAGCATTTCAGAAACCAACTAGTTTTCCAACCCAACATCACACACAAAGTAAACACATGCATATATTATCCTTTACAATCTAGTATTCTTGAAAACATCAGTCCCTTTCATTTTGTATATGGGCAGTAATAGTTTATCAACACAAGGGTAACCAATATAAAAAAAAGCCTGTACCTAGAAAGAGCTTCTGAACTTTTCACCTTTAATCTGACAGCTGAGCGATGTAGAGCTGGACAAAATAAAAGGTTATCATCACAAGGAGAAGTTACTAGTCCAGAACTGCAATTCAAAACCAGCTACCATTTCCACCTGAAGGCTTCTGTGCTCTCCTTAACCTTGAGTCCCTTGAGCACAGAGGCTCACACCTGTGTATGCCTGCTGCTGCTGCTCTCTCAATCAGAGCAGCGAACCCTGCCCAGTCTCTCATTATCAAAAGAAGGAGAAAAACCCCCAGATTTTGGTGATTTTCTTCAGGTGGTGGACCTCAGCTGGCCAAAGGCATCTCTCTGCAAACTCAGGTGAACCTCCAAGCTGATAAAAGGAGTACTTCACCACCACTTAAGAGGGTTTTTTTAATTCTCCCCCTAGCAGCTCTCTGAGTTCAGGTGGTTTGGATCCAAGTTAGAGTTTCCCCACTCTTCCACAATTTGTTAAAGGAGTCAAGACACTTGGTATGTGATTTCTCTTCCAGGGGCCAGGACCTGAATATTTAAATGCTGAAGATTTGGCAGTCAAGTCAAAGATTGTTTTAATCCCTAAAGCAAAACTGCATAAAGGATGCAATCTTCTGACTCCCAATACGAGCTTTTATGAATACCTTTCTCCTCACATGACCTGCTATTTACTCAGATCATTTTAAGCCTGATTTTTCACTGAAAACTTTAAGAATTATTAGCTTTTAGGAAGAAAGAATTTTGAAATATTTTTGTTAATAGCAACAATGTTCACTTACCTCCAGCACCATGTGTCATTCTGAGCAAAAAACAGAAGGACAAAGTTGGAATCCATTCTCGATTTAATTTAGGTAATAAATCATTTTATCACAGTTAGCAGAGCACATGCAGAGGGAGAAAGTCAGCACAGTCTTACTTCAGTCTAATAATAGCTCCCTGTCAGGGCTCAGAAACAAGGTGCACATCAGATTCTTACTCCCAGCTCTTCCATGTCACTGGTAGCCTCTTATTTCAGGGTTTGTGCATGCTCACACTACTTGGGAAATAATCTGCTCTGAGCATGGCAGTCACAGAAGGTGAGGCTGTCATTGACAGGAGAGGACAGACATGGCCAAGGACATGACTGCAACTGAAAAGCAAAATAACAGTTTCATGAGGGATCCTTAACTCAGGCAAAAGATTATTGGCAAGAGGTAAAAAAAAAAGGGAGGTGGGGGTGGGGGAACGGAACACAACATTTGCCTTGGTGGAAAACAAGATTGAAATTATACCTGAGGTAGAAGGACTAACTTTGAATTCAGTATGTGACAAAGGATGGCTCCCTGTTGCCTGACCTGTTTTTAAGGCAGATACAGTGTGATTTTACCTGCTGCTCTAAGCTTGCTCTGAGGACATCTACCCACTTGCAGGAGTCACGTGGCACTGCTTGTCCTTCAGGCATAAAATGGTATGCATGATATTCAGAGATCAGACGCTGCTGAAATCTGAGGAATTAATAGTTTGATTCTGCCAAACTACCCTTGAAGAGACTTTCATTTCATGGAGAAATTTGAAAGGGGTTTGCTGCTTTTGAAATACTTTGTTTGGTTAAGAAGAAAGCAATTGCTTTTAAAACATCCTTTGCTGTATAAGGACATTTAACAGCTTCTCCAGTGGGTCTTTACCCTCTGTCCAGAAATCATGTGGCCATCAAAACTTCAATGCTTTTGTTTTCTTTGTATTGAATTTTTTGCTTTCTCTGGGCACTGCTGAAATAAGTCAATTTGAACTAAGTATTACTGCACTTCACTGTGTTCTCTGTTGTTTTCCTTACAGCAATCTGAAATATTTAGAATTAATTTAAATTGTATTTGCTTTTCACACTCTGAGGGAAAAAGCCCTCAGAGATAGCCTTCCATTTAAAAGAAATCAATTTGTTTTGGGGTGCAATATGTGTCTGAACCAGGGTGGATTTTCCATGCAAAGACTCATTAAAGTGTTTTGGCAGCTTTAACTTGAAAAGTAGTACTCCAAAGCTTTCTGAGAAAAAGTTGTTTGATGTCATTGCTCTTCTGCTTCCTAGAGAAGCAGATGGGCTCATGAAGAGAAGTACTAAAAAAAACCCCAAAAGACAGTCTAGAGCATGGGTTTCTAGAATACAGGGAACAGAGTATTTGCAGCCTGTGAAGCCATACAGACAGACTACAAAATTACTCTTCAGAGGTTCTGGTCCTCCTGGACATTAGTATTACAACAGCTATAAAACATAGCTTGGTGTCCACCTCAGAAGCAGCCCTTCCTCACAGTAGAGTCTAATGAGGAGCCAAGAGCTGTTTTTGAAAACCAAAGGTTAGTTCTCATGAAGTTCAGCATGACCACAAGGAGAGACTTACAGAAGAGCTGTTGATTCAAAGCACCAGCTTGACTCTGAGCACAAGAGTTTTTCTTGAATGAGTTACCAGATCTGTGAGGTACAGCAGCTATCTTAGACACATATGGGGCATTTATGCAATTTGCATAGATGTCCTGCTATCTTACACCTCACCTGTCAAGGTTAATTCAAACTAAACAAGTCCTAACAAACTCAGACAGGTGATATCATGTAAAAGTACAGCAAAATGGAAAATGGGGGACTGATTTTCCTAGCTTTTGGACAATTATTAATGCCCTTTTATATTTATATAGTATTTAATATAAGCCCACTATGATCCCACAGTCAAGAATGATGGATCATTATGAATTATGTATTAATAATGATTAATTGCAATGATTAACTGCTGCTGCTCAAGTCAGTGACAACTACAGTTGTCATTGTTATGTTAATTTGCAACACTGCAAAAATAATGATGAACTAAATTGACTTCATTTACTTTAACATAACCTATACTGTGTTTTAATTATTGTAAAGTCTGTTCAAACAGTTCTATAAATACCTTGCTGAGAATCATGTCAAACACCATCCTCTTCCTTCCCATATTACTAGTAGAGCTTATTTGAATCAAGGTCAAAACATATGTCTTTTTAAGGTAATTCATATTTAATTATGTAGTAGCCTTATTTTCTATTATTTAGGAGTTGGAAAGTTAACATGGCTCAATTCAAAATCCTTGAATGCATCCAGCACCAGGAACTGCTTATATTACCAGCCTGGATGAGAATTACCTATGCAGTCTCTACCCAGAGGGAATGCAACAACTCATTTAAAAGTCAGATACTACAGGAAATGAGCTGGTTACCAAAAACTTGAAGTTGTGGTAGAAAGTAGTCACTGAGTCAAACAAAAAAATATTGCATCTTCACTTCATTGCATCTGGAACAATTCATTTGCTAAGTGTTCCAGAACATCGTGGGGCATTTTATGGTGAGGATGGTGAAGCACTGGAACAGGTTGCCCAGAGAAGTTTTGGATGTCCACACTCTGGAGGTGTTTAAGGCCAGGCTGGACAAGGCACTGAGCAACCTGATCTAGTACAAGGTGTTCCTGCCCATGGCAGGAGGGTTGGAACAGATGATCTTTAAGGTCCCTTCCAACATAAACTGTTCTACGATTCTCTGATCCTAGTAAGGAAAGGGGGCAATTATACAGAAGTAGAGTGCTTAGGGACAAGGTGGACTGGTGGTGGGAGGCTGAAGAGTGGTGATCTTCAACAGTGCTATCAAAGATGGGACAAATGACACAGAATAATGGCCATGGGGATCAGATCACTGCTATCAGTACAAAGCAGTTCATGCACTTTAGTATGAATCAGTAATGCTATCACCTCAAGCTTTTGGAGTCTTCTGTGAGGCAGAGTAGCCATCCTGAAACTACTTTGACACACAATTCCATGACAAGAAAAATAAGATGAAGATGAGATTCCAAAGTGAAGAGGTCATCAGGACAGGTTTGAACAAGAGAAAATACAAAATTTTGCTGTTATGCCTTGCATAAGTAGTTTACTTGTGTGAATAAGGGCTCTTACAGCTCAGAATAAAACAGATACTTGAAGACAAAAGATGTACCATGTTCAACCTGCTTCATCACTCCTGTGTTTTGAAGCACTGCCAAATTCTGTGTTACCTTCCTCCTTTTCTTGCTGTTTTTCTTTTGTAAAGTACTGATGATGAATGAAGGAAGAATAAAAAAAGCCCTTTTTTCCCCCGTTTTTTCCCTCATTGTGTTTCTTTGGAAAATCACCAGGAACAGCACATAGTGCACACAAGAAAAACCAAGAAGAACAGTGGAAAACTGTCACTGAAGTTCAACCAGTTGCCAAAGCATAACCAAACTTGCTATAGTGAAATGGATTTAGCTGAAAAGCTGCTTCATTTCCATATTTTTCTTGTACCTTTTGAAATATACATAGGAAAAAAGTATTACAGCATGTAAACGGATGTCTATTTTAATCTCCAAATTACATCTCTCAGATTATTGTTGCAATTGGCACCTTGTATCCATGAGAGGATGCAGCATTCATTAAGCACAAAAAATCAGACTTGGGGGCTTATTTTTCCTGTCTTTGTCCTGTTGCCAGGGACTTTTTCATAGGGTCCAGGATGGCAGGACTAGGAGTAATAGATGCAAATTGGAAGAGGGGAGATTTATGTTTCCCAGAGAGGTTGTGGATGCCCCCTCTCTGGAGGTGTTCAAGACCAGGCTGGACATGGCACTGAGCAGCATTATCTAGTTGGAGGTGTCCCTGCCTATGGCAGAGGGGTTGGAACTCGATGATCTTTAAGGTCCCTTCCAACCCAAACTAGTCTATGATTCTATGATTCTATGTGGTCTGTTAGGTCTCATCTTCATTAAACAATCTGGAAACGGAAAGTTAGTCTAAGTACCACTTTGCCAACACAGAAGGTGTAAGGTTCAACAGTCAAGATACCAACCTTAAGCAAGTGTAAGCAACAACCTTTACCAGCCTTTACCAGCCGAATAGGGAAGATTCCTAGTTTATCTGCCATGTGGGCATTTTCTGGGAGCAGAATGAGAGGAACATTCCTGCTCTCCTCCAAATCTTCACTGAAAAGGTTATCAGGCCACTCAGGGAAGTGGTAGAGCTACTGCTATCATCCCTAGAGGTATTTAACAGATCTGTGGATATAGTGCTGAGGGACATGGTTTAGCTGTAACTTGACTGTGCCAAGTACACAATGAGACTTGATGATCATAATGGCCTCTTCCAAAGAAAACAATTCTATGACTCTTTGATTCTGTCTGCCTAATTCCCAGCGACAGTGGTACACTAGAGATGGCCCTGGATGCTCCAATATATTGTACCTTCCTTCTAGTATCTGTCAGGAAACCCAGACACTTGATGCTGTGAGCAAGCACTCCATCATACCCTGTCCCCAAGCCATGGTAAGTCTAGTATATGTCCATCATCATCCAATCAAAATCATCCCATCATGTATCCCAGGATGGGTGCTCAACCTGAAGCTCTCTCCATTGGAAATGATCTTTCAAAAAGCCAGTACAAAGAACATTAAGGAAATTTTGTAGATGCAGAACAGTACTTAAACTAAAAACTGCTCAGTTGTTGGGAAATACTGTAGTTATTGTATTTTCTACATAGCATTCTGCAAGAAAAGAAAAATGAGTATATTTCCTTCCTTTATTTCCTTCTTTTAGCTTCTGTTTATTATGAGCCTGGAGTTTGGACTGCAGCAACATATCTCACCAGCTGAATTCAAAATATTTAAGGGCCATCTGAAGACTCATTTCAGCATGTTTACAAATGAAAAATAAAATATAATCATCGTACTGTAAATTAAAGATACATTAACAGTATGTTTCAAAGCTATTAAGTGTTTGCTATCTTCACTTATATCTATGTTCTGATTTAAATATCCCTACTTATTCTGAGCACATGATGCTGCCTTTAATAGTCCACATACAATTAATCAGAGGTCAAATAAAATATTAAGATTACCATCTGCCTCAAAAAAACATAACCAGCCAACTATGATCCAAAATATTGCAAAATGTTCTCTATCCCTGAGGTTATTCTAAAATTACAATCAGCTCATTAAAGGTCACCAGCCAAATCTGAGATTATTTCGACTGAAGTTTCCAAAGACTTTAAAAAAAAATTTAATTATATATTTCACTTTCAATTATAAATACATTTTTGAGGAGATTTTGTTACATGTTTGTAACACAAATTATTATTAATTTTTAGTGGTAATGGCTAGATTCCTAGCCTTTTCCACATTAAGAAAGGTCATGAGTGGTCAGATGAAAAAGTGTCAGATGCTTTGTGTAGCCAGGGCTATTAGATCACACAGTGACCCTTTCAAAATTGGAATATAGGAAATGCAGAAACTTCTGTTTGCTCAGGAACAGCCCAAAGCAATGAGGTCAGGTGTCTGGCCCAGTGTCAAGCCTACAGTCTACTTCTCGTGTTTCTTGATGCCCTAAATTCAGGTTTGGCTTTGTAAAGGAATAAATTCTTCCCTATTATGCCTTCAGGAACACATCACAAAGTTCTCAGCTGTAATATCTAGCACTTTTGTTTTCCTTAACCTCCTGTTTTCACAGTATCCTTTTTGCAGGTTGGTTTTTTTCCTTTCCCTTTGCATTTGGAACATTCTGATTATGCTGTTTCTGTACAATTCTCTGAACCAAGAAAGCTTAGCTCTACGGATTATTGATGTTGAGAGCATAATTTCTTAAGTGCCATAAGAGCTGTTGGTATGCTAAAGGACTCACTGACTACACACAAACACGTACATAGGAATGTAATTTGAAATCATTGCAGATCCCAGGACTCTCATTTACAAAGGATTCTCATTCACTCTCATTTTCTGCAGTTATAACTTTTCCTTTCAGCCCTTATTAATCAACACTCCCAAGAGGATCAAATATCAAAGCCTGACTGCCCTGTCTATGGCAAACTATCATGTAAATCAGTGGCGTTTGAAGAACAAAACAGGAGAGGTTTAAGCCAGACAGATGCTTCAAGATTAAGCTCACTACATTCAGCAGTGTCAGAAGGACACTGGGAGTTTTATATCACCTTTAGTTTTACAAAACTGACATGTTTTATTGTGCTTGAAATGTGACACATTGTTTTCATTCTAGTTTCCAAAATCAGCAGGCATCCATATTTTTGGGAGATGTGAGCACTGTTAAATTTATTATTTAATTCTACTTCTGTTACTGTAGCTCGTGAGAGCTCAAGAGCTGGAGCAAGACTGCTCTGTGCTATGAACTGTAAGAAGAAAATAGAGCAACTGGATAGAAGAAAGAACCACAGCTAAAAAAACCCACATGCTTTTCTGATTTGCCACAATTCAGAAGAAATTTAACACATACCCTATGTATTCAATTTCCTTATACATAGGATAGTTCCTGTCTTCCACAGACCTCATAATGCATAACGTTGCTTTCCAGTCAACACTAACAATAACAACTGTTTCTTTCACCTTTGTTTAACTTCAGGACATGACTGTATGAAGAAACAGGGCAGAACAGGACATAAGAAGGACCTGGGAAAGGTTTGTCACAACTGTGACACTTGTCCCGAGCTCCATCTCAGGTGCTCCATCCCGAGAACCAGAGGTGCTCCCATCTCACAGGGGATTACACATTACACATCACAGAGGAGGTAAGTGCCAAAGCCAGGTTCCAAACCACCCCTTCAGCTCACACAAAAGTTTGTTCTGAAATGTACTAATGACACCACTGAGGATCCTGAGGATACAAAATATCATTAGCATTGCCATGGTTTCTAAAAATCAGACCACACAAAGCATTTCTAGTAGTTTGGAGATTATTAGCAGCTAAAGAATGTTATTGTTTTGCCACTCTGAATTTTTTTGCCCTGTTAATGATCTCTCTGTTCTAAGGGTGTCTTGAGTTTATATTTTCAAAACAGAAGATCAATGAGAAGTACTAAAACACATTGTCCAGGGCATTTTTAATGGTCACAGACTTTATTATCCTGATTTTCTTAAGAATGTTCACACATATAATAAATTGCACTGAATTATATATATTAGAACAATTAATAATGCATTAAAGAGTTATGACATTTCAGAAACTAGAAGCCTTACCCAGTAAGCTTGTTAATACTTGCATGAAGTTGAGATGAATAATAAACTGCCTGAAGTCTCCTGTGAGCTCTAAAATCAAGTATTTAGAAGTAAATTCTTTCCTCGTTAGTTATTTAAAATAGCACAACTTGTCAGATTCTAGTTTGCAATACTTCCTTAAAACATTTTTTAGATGACTGGAAATGAAAGAGAGAGCCACCAACATTTTAATGATTCTCTGCCATGTTAAACAGTCATCTGTTCCCTGTCTTCAACATATACAAATGCATTCTGTGACTGAAGGAGAACAGATTCTTCTCTCTCTGTGTGCACACACACACCAAGGAAGTGCTATACAGGTAACCCTCCTTCTGTTGTACACCATGAATCACATGTTTGTCCCTAGGCTTCAAGTTTTACTTAGTCAGTATTCTCTTTTTCAAAATTTTTTCAAGGTGAAAGTGACTCTTGACATTTGGTGACCATTAACACAACGGTGGCAGTGCTGACTGGCAAGAAACTACAAACCTGAAGTGAGGTTTAGAGAAGGCCTTGTGTCATTCTAGACAGCCAAATGAAGTAAATAGACAGACTCACCCTTGAGTTAGACTGGAAGAAACCAAAATAAATTAAAAGAAAATCAATTTCAAAATCATTGAGGTTGTCCCTCCCACAGGTCAAACTCTGTTCAGCCAAACTCTGTTCTAGCAGAATGGAAATTAGGGGGAGACTTTGGACCTCAGTTTGTGTGGGGTCCCTCCCCATTTTACACTTATCAAAGGACACCATCAGGGTTTGGTTCCAGACACAAAAGAAGGAAATTTCACAGAAGTGATGGAGAGTGTCTTCTGGGGGGATTTCACCTTTAAAGTCCTCTGTCCTCCATTACTAACCTGGCCTCGCTTCATTGATCACAGCAGAGAGGTTGCAAGGACATGGTGATTGCAGACTAGGTGGCTTTCTAGATTACATGAAGAATGAACCTATTCTGCAGCCCAGACAAATATTGGTGTAACAATCTCTCCCTGGTTTCACCCACTTGTGAACCAGAGCACCTCCTCTTTGAGATCATTTTCCTTAGCCTATGTGATTTCTTGCAGGCAAGTATCAATACTGCTGATGAAATGTATTTCAATTAACTGTTGGAAGGAAATTGAAAGAAACTAAGCCAATGCTGCCCAGTAATAGAGTTACTTTAGTGGCAGTTAGTTACTTATTTTGCCCATAACAGTTTTGGAGAGTACTTGAATTAACTCATTCATTCAAAAATATTTTCCATGGCAGAACACTGAGATAAAGTATTATCCAAATGGAAATCAGAGCATGTTTAATTTCATAAGGTCATCTCAAAAAAAAAATTTAGGTTATTCTCTTCCTTACCAATGTGCATTTGCAGCCAAGAAGGCCAACCAAATCCTGGGTTGCATCAAGAGGAGTGTGACCAGCAGGTCCAGAGAGGGGATTTTGCCCCTCTACTGGGCACTGGTGAGACCCCACCTGGAGTTACTGTGTCCAGTTCTGGAGCCCTCAACACAGGAAGGACATTGAGCTGTTGGAGCAGGTCCAGAGGAGGCCAC
>VZTY01003417.1:25722-50162 GCA_013400935.1 Turnix velox
TGGAACTCGATGATCTTTAAGGTCCCTTCCAACCCAAACTATTCTATGATTCTATGAGGGTCCTGTTAAAGACATAAGAGACACATATTCAAAATCATATTCATTGTTGGTACCTGCAGCATTTTTCTCCTTCTGTGTTCTTCTCTTAGGCAGTGCAGCTCACTGGCAGATTCAATTTTTCTGAGCATTCAAAACTGACAGCTCTGTGGCTAGACTCTTCTGAGTCGCACTGGACTGGAAGATGAGAGACATGCCATGGCCTCTGAACATTCTCTTCTTGCTTCTTCTTTACAGGACCTATGAACCTTCCTCCTCATAGAATCATAGAATAGTTTGGGATGGAAGGGACCTTAAAGATCATCGAGTNGAAAATGGTGAGACAGATACTCATGATATAATGCAACACCTCAGTGTAACAGAGCTTAGGGTGGTCTATTTGTCACAGTTACTTACAAGCCATCTTAGTACTGCTCTAAACAATCTCCTTTCTGTTTGCTTAACTCAAATGATTAATTTTTGGTCTGCTTAAACATTCACAGAAATATTCATGCTCAAATATGTATGTGTGTATACATATACATAATGATGCTTTCTTTAAGAGCATCTCCCTAAGTGAATGTAAGGAAATCAAGATCATGTACCAAGAAACCTCATTGCAATGTATAGGCTATTTTAGCTGTTACCTAAAAAACAGTAATCTGGGTGTGTGTGGTGCACTGGGTATCCATGAGGACCTTCCTCATGCAGGTGTCTGGGTTGTAAGTTGTAAATCAGGTTTCACAACTCAAATGACTAGGGTTGCACTCCTGCATATCTGTGCATGTTGCAGGTACACATGTGGACAATACAGGAGGAAAGAAAAGAGCTAAGGGTCAGTGAGGGCTCTGGTGAGACCCCACCTGGAGTTACTATGTCCAGTTCTGGAGTCCTCAACATAAGAAGGACATTGAGCTGGTGGAGCTGTTTCAAAGGAGGCCACAAAGATGGTCAAAGNAGATAAGAGGACATGATTACCTGGAGAGTAATTACTTCTTCAGGGATCCTGGGCCTGTTCTGTCAGCAACGAAGGGGTAGTAGCCATTAGGGATGAAGATTGTAATTCCACTATGACACTTAAGAAATGTAAAACTCCACTGCTTCTCTACCCTTAAAAGCATTGGGGTATTTATCTTGCAGTGCCTGCCTTACTGGCTTTTGCCATCTTACCAGTGAGAGCATTTATGCAAGATGATCAGCCTGAGCAGCCTGATGCAGTGGGAGGTGTCCCTGCCTATGGCAGGGGTGTTGGAACTCGATGATCTTTAAGGTCCCTTCCAACCCAAACTATTCTATGATTCTATGAGGGTCCTGTTAAAGACATAAGAGACACATATTCAAAATCATATTCATTGTTGGTACCTGCAGCATTTTTCTCCTTCTGTGTTCTTCTCTTAGGCAGTGCAGCTCACTGGCAGATTCAATTTTTCTGAGCATTCAAAACTGACAGCTCTGTGGCTAGACTCTTCTGAGTCGCACTGGACTGGAAGATGAGAGACATGCCATGGCCTCTGAACATTCTCTTCTTGCTTCTTCTTTACAGGACCTATGAACCTTCCTCCTCATAGAATCATAGAATAGTTTGGGTTGGAAGGGACCTTAAAGATCATCGAGTTCCAACACCCCTGCCATAGGCAGGGACACCTCCCACTGCATCAGGCTGCTCAGGCTGATCATCTTGCATAAATGCTCTCACTGGTAAGATGGCAAAAGCCAGTAAGGCAGGCACTGCAAGATAAATACCCCAATGCTTTTAAGGGTAGAGAAGCAGTGGAGTTTTACATTTCTTAAGTGTCATAGTGGAATTACAATCTTCATCCCTAATGGCTACTACCCCTTCGTTGCTGACAGAACAGGCCCAGGATCCCTGAAGAAGTAATTACTCCCCAGGTAATCATGTCCTCTTATCTTTTATGGCCAGCACCTTGTTCCTAAGCACTCGGGGAGCAGTTAGAGGCAGCATCAAGGGTTTAGCAGCTGTGGAGCCATTCCCATTATGTTTTCTTTCATGGGCACATATATAAATCAGGGAGGACTCCATTGAAAAAGTAGTGCATTTACTTAGGCATAAAAGCCATGAGAATCTGGCTTCATATGTTCTATTTACTCAGAAAGGCAGTAAACTCTACCCAGGCATGGAGCTGGGCCAAGCTATGTGGTCCTGGCAAGGCACCACAGTAGAATGAGGAGGGCTAAAATTTGGCTCTAAAAATTTAATCCCAAGGAGTAATTTGATTACTTTTAAATGCAGCTTGGTTTTCAATTATTTTTCTCAGCATGTTCTCCCATGGCCTCCATCCGGAACATGAGCTGTGCCATTATGTGCCTGTGCCTGGCCAGAGGAAACAGGCAGAATGCTGCAAGGCAGGGGGTAGCAAACCTCCATCTCCCTGCTCCTGTGGCACCTGATAAAGGTACCCTCGTACTGCCTGGGGCCTCGAGGGGCCACGGCTTAGTGGAGATACAAAATAATGCACAAGCAGTCGAGGAATAATCTGCAAATGCTGTCTGTGCCTTTGATGGCCCAACGCAGTGCACTGCTGGTTAGGGACCCCCAGGTTGGCTTCTGCTGGAAGAGCAGAAGGAAAGCCACAGAGAATTGCTGGCTTGGAGCCTAGGAACAGCACAACAGTCACACAGCAGACAGGGTATCACCTCCTGCTCTGAAGCTCATTCACTCAGTGCAGTCATCACCTCACTATGCTGTATTTTGACAAATATGTATGATAGAATAAAAAAAAGGATGCTGCTGATGTTCTCCTTATTGCCCCTCTCGATGTTTTAAGAGGAAAGCATGCATTTCTGCAGGCACTTAAAAGAAAATCATAGACTCATAGAATAGTTTGGGTTGGAAGGGACCTTAAAGAACATCGAGTTCCAACCCCCCTGCCATAGGCAGGGACACCTCCCACTAAATCAGGCTGCTCAGTGCCTTGTCCAGCCTGGCCTTGAACACCTCCAGAGAGGGGGAATCCACAACCTCTCTGGGCAACCTGTTCCAGTGTCTCACCACCCTCACTGGAAAGAATTTCTTTCTTATGTCAAGTCTAAATCTACCCCCTTCCAATTTACATTCATTGTTTCTAGTCCTCCCATCTGATATCATATTAAAAAGTCCTTCCCCTGCCTTTCTGTAGGACCCCCTCAGGTACTGAGAAGTTACTATGAGGTCCCCCCTGAGCCTTCTCTTCTCCAGGCTGAACAACCCCAACTCCTTCAGCCTGTCTTCATAAGGCAGTTGCTCCAGCCCTTTGACCATCTTTGTGGCCTCCTCTGGACCTGCTCCAACAGCTCAATGTCCTTCTTGTGTTGAGGGCTCCAGAACTGGACACAGTAACTCCAGGTGGTGTCTCACCAGAGCCAGGTAGAGGGGCAAAATGAAAATACTCAGTACTTTTCCAAAACTCAGAACTTAATGGGAAAGTCAAACATAAATGTAATTGTCTATATTTCAACACCCAAAGTAGAAAATATATGTTGAATTTATGGACCTTAACTCCTCAGCCATCGGTGAAAAACAGGTCAGTATTCAAGCTGGGAATATTAGTGATTCTTCCCTTTTCAGAATTCTATTACATTTAGAAAGAACTGTGTGTAGGGTGACATTTTATACATATAATAAAAAATCAGGACATGTGCACTATTGCAGTATAATTAAAATTTTGAATTTTCAAGTTCTATAAAGAGATCAAGGAAAGCAATACCAGCTCTGTTCAGAAAACTACTTAAATACCAGGGGCATTTTGATGACCATTTAAAAATAACTTGAGCATAAAACCTGAAGTTCTTGCAGACAAAAGGACACAAAAAATAAGGAGAATTCATACCCTGACTCAGAAATGGTTAGCCAATATAAGTAAATTGATTCTACAAAAAAGAAAGAACCCCTGAAAAACCCTCTGCAAGATGTTTTATAATGGTAATATAATAATACGAAGGTGCCTATCATCATTTTACAGTTACTGACTTGCAAACACCTTCATTAATTCACTTGAATCTCACATTGATCTTCACAAAAACTAGCTGAAGATGAACTATGTACCACTGCACTACAATATTAAAATGCAATTACTGAACTCTCCCCTAACACAGTAATTCTCCTGTGAAGTATAATTTTTGATTTTGGCTACAAAGTCCTCAGTAGCCCTCCACTGAGTCTCACAGGACTGTAATCTCAACACTGGCATCCAGCCTCTCAGAAAGCCACAAACCAGATACAACACCTAGTCAAGATGACCTGATGGATGGTGTGGGATTTTGATCAGGAATTTAGAGCAGTGGAAAACCAACACAGCATGTATTTACCCGATTCAAATCAGGGGAACAACAATGACAGGCTAGGTTTTTATCAGAGCCCCACAGTGATCAGGTTTTGGCCCTTATGTGTTCATCAGTTTTATCAATGATAAAAAAGAAAGTCATAATCTTAGCTACTGATGATGCATAAGGATGGAGAAATGATAAATCAGAAAAATGTCTGATAAAGTCACCTGCTAGCTTAGACAAATGAGCAAACACTAAGTGCTAGAACACAGCTACATGTAAAAGATTACATCAAGGAACACAAGTTGTAAGTCATGCTTACAGGACAAGGGGTAGCTTACTTCAGGGTCTCTAAAAAGCATTTAGGAATCCTAGTGGATAACCAATGCTACAAGAGCTGCATCCAAAAGAGTCAATGCAGTCCCTGGAAGAATAAACAGGAGAATTTCTGTAGACAACCAGTCTGCAGGCAAGCAGAAGGGAATTATGCTAAATCTGGATTTGGCACTGGCACTTCAAGTTTGGAAGTTTATGCTGAAATGTGGTGTCCACGATTCATTAGGGATGTTGACAAATTGGAGAGGATTCAGAGAAAAATCAGTGAAGATCATTACAGAATTAGAAAGTAAGCCTTTAAAATCCATCTAAATAGTTCATCAAAGAGGTTAAGGGATAACTTCATCAGTCTTCAAGAAAGAAAATTTTGACAATAAGATAATATAACAATACTGAGCACTAGAAGTGAAAGTCAGAAACACTCTGAGTAGAAATGAAGTTGACATTTATGCTAATCAGTGAAACAATTAAAAAAGAGCTGTGCTGGACTCAAATTTGGAAATGTTAACAATAGGCTTGGAGGTTGCTCTAAAAGAGTTTCATTAGTTAATTAAGATGAGAATTAAGTCAGGAAAGATCTGTATTACAGACAAGATCAGGCTACTTGGTATAAAACGGGTCTTCACAATCCTTAGTCTGAAAGTTAGTTCAAAAATTAATAAGAAGTTAAAGCCAAGGGAGACCACACATTCAAAAAGTCAGCATAGCCTATTATTTGGAACATAGCTGCTCTATAACTAAAGATTTGGGACTTCAGAGGACAACTGGGCTCCTTGCTATCCTCTTTCCCTGCACAACTGACTCACAACTCTTACTACACACTGCTATAATACCAAGAGATGAGACCAGCAAAATTGCCTTGATGACTCCCATTCCCAGAATGCAGGATATAAGCTCCTGCTCACGTAACTGAACAGTCCATTCATCTCCAGTTCCAATTTATACACGGGATTCTCAGTCCTAAATAAAACACTTTGCAATTGCCTGTTTTGAAACTCAAGTTAGTGGTGTCAGATGTGCACCAGCCTGATTGCATTTCACCTGGACCACAGTTAGTTATACTTTTTACAAGAATGAAAGGTGGGAATAGCCAAAACTCTCACTGAAATGGAGATATATCACATTTTTTCCTTCCATGCATTGCTCATTGGGGGTGCAATGCTGTTCAATAAGACATGGTTTCAACATCATCTGTTCTTGAACAACACAAGTACCCTGTCTTAGCACTAAAACCTACCTCTCAGTGTTCAAAAGCTCTTTCTACTCTGAGGGTAGAGAAATTCAGTTTGTTGGTCTCTAATTTCTATTCTCTATTTCTTACTCCTCTCTTTTCGGACTAAACATCATTTCTCTCCTCTTGAGGACTTCTGGAATTCACACATCCTTTCAGAGTATTAATTGCTACACAGTAACTGCTCATCCCAATCTCTTAAATACTCAGAGTGCATCTCTGAAAACCCAATGGCTGCAGCACATGAAGTGCATCTAAATATTATTTGACCTGATCTATGACTGTTTGTCCAGAGTATCTGTCCTCTCATTTACTGCTGTTAATCACAGTAGAGGTGCAACCACAATTTAATTCTTTTTTAAGACTGAAAAAAGAAAAAAGCTGTTTCTGCTCCTGTCTCCAGTAGGAGACTGCATTTTTTCTCTGTCTCCCATGAAGAAACTACATTTACAGTTTTTTGTTTTTAATTCCTTCCTTAGTCTTTCTTATCTTTCCTAAGCATGCCCATGTATTCTTTTACATTCAGTGTCCAGCACCTTGTTTCTGCTTATGATTTGTCATGGGTTTGGCCAGATCAGCCAATCTGAATGTCACGTGGTTCTTCTTGAAAGACAGGAGAGGAAAAAAAAAATGTATCAGTTTAGAAAAAGAACCGAACTACTTTAATGATAATATTAATAACTAATGAAATAATAATTAAAATATACTAATATAAAAGGTACTCAGTATATACAAAGCCATATCAAGCTCCCAGGATGATGACAGCATCATCCACAGGCACAGGGTGAGTCCCACAATGGGTCAGTGGATTTCACATCTGCAGCTAGAAACGCCTGGATTAGGATCAAAGGCAGACAAAAAGATAGGGTCCTCCTTGGACCTTGGCCATTGAAGGAAGAGGCTGACCCTTTGATCCTTTGGCTCTTACACTGAGGCAGATGGGTCAACTGTCATGTCTGCTCCTCCCTGCAGGCAGGACCCCTCTATGATTTTCCACTCTTGTCCCTCTAAAGGACCAAATAACAAATTCAGCTGAACTTGGTTGTTATAGCAGTAATAGCAGGTCTTATCACTCCAAGAGTGAACAGTTCCTGAATAATATGCTGTTAATTTCAGAGTTTAGTCAGTTAGAAGAGGCCCAGCTAAGAAGTAAAATCACAAAATGGAAAATTTCAGTGCTTTACTGCAACCATTCCATTTTCTCCACATTAGTACAGGTACTTTTCTGGTTGGCCTTCAGTGTTTTCTCCCTTTGAAATTTCCAACTCTCACCAAACAACTGCCTGGATTTACTGAAGTTCACCACTACTATTGGATTGTTACCACGATGCACATAAATCTTCAGTCCATCACTGTATTTATTCTGTAAGATTTAAGTTATTATCTGTCACATTAAGCCATTGCTGGCACATCACATCTTCTGTTCCCTTCTTGGATACAGTTCTCTGCTAATGCACTGGTTGTTCTCTCTCTCCTCTTACCATCCTGCTCCTTACCATCATTCCCCACCGGTATCATCTGCATGGTCTGAACACCTACCACTTGAGCTAAATGAGTGACTATATTTGTATTAGCTCCTGGCAATAGTAATTTATTAAATTCTGGAAGATCAGCCACTAGAGGGAATCTAACACATCCTGCCAGCATGTTAACTCTCTCCCTTTGATCCCTTTCCACTTACACCATGGCATTTAGAATGACTTTATGCATAATGAAAATCTACTTTTACAACCTTTAATAGACAAAGACTATTTGAAATGTACTTTCCCTGCAATAAAAATATCTTTGCTGAACTGCAGCTGCTGTGGGTTATCTCTGAGAGTCTATTTCAGTCCAGAAATGAACACGTATTAACTCCCTATCACTGTCTCTAGATGTAGTACACCACTTCCTAGGGCTCAGTTGTCCACATATTCCTGATTAAGTGACTGAAATCTGAAGTTCAAAGGCAAAAAAAAAGTAAAGTATGTCACAGACTAGCAGTTTTGGTTGCTGCGTTTGCATCCTGATGAGTTTAAATCTCCTGCTAAGAGAGAGCACAGCAATAATTGCTGAAGAAAGGGAAGTGTCTGCAGCTGAAAGGAGTAGGGAAAAAAATTTCTTCTTTTAAAATACCCTCCTCCTGCTGAAGACTTTAATGGAGGGAGACAGAGGGGAGACAACACATAATGGGGATGGGACATGGCAGGATAACTTTGAAAGCTCAGATTGATTTGAACATTATTTTTGCCTGGAAAGTAGAAAAGAAAACAAATGCCTCTTTAAGTCCTGCTGACACACAGGGGCTGGTAACTAACTGCACCCTGTGGTTTGCATTACTTTTTTATGTGTTCCTGTTTTTATGGAGTGCTAAATGGCTTAATTACATTTTACTGGTTTATTCTGCTCACTTGCTCATAACCTCATTAATCTGGCACACACCACTTTCTTCCCAAAATGGAGAATAGACAATCATTTTAATGTAATAGCATTTCTAGGTATGTGCAACTGTCTGACAGGTATAATATGGTTTAATTCACCATTTATTAGGAAATTATCAACTCTGCATAAAAAAGAAGGTGCAAGCTATGAATAAAAAACATAAACTGGGAAGAAGAAGCTCTTGAGCAGCATAACAGGATCCCAACTGATTTAAGTACTGGTGGAGTGAGAAGGAAGCACTATTTACTCTAGTTAATTGTCTTTATCTTACTTTTACATGGGAAGATTACTAGTGGTTACCTGGATACTTTTATAGACCCTTGCATACCCTGCAAGAATGATTCTTCTATATTAGGCTCAAAGCAGATGTTGTGGAATGTCTGGCTTTTTGCTAAATAAACAAAGAAGAGTTGTAGGGGCCACAGAGCCATCTCATCACACTCTTCAGTGGTTTTATAAAGCAGAAGAATATTTTCTGAAATGTGCATCTATAGTCTTTGGTGCTGCAGGTAAATTGAAGCTGACTAGTTTTCACCTATTTTATTTTAAGTGAGTAACAGAACAGCAAAACAAAATGGAAGGTTAAAAATCACACAGAACAAATACAAGACAAGGAGATTTAAGGACGACCTGGGCAGGTTCTCCCATTGCCCCCCTTGCTTTCCCCTAAACAGCATTCTCTCTTTCTTTTGGCTATCTAAACCAAATGGAAAGAAGACCTTAATGGCTTTGAGACAAACAAAACAAACACCTTCATAAAATCTGTATCCCAAATGAGTGGTCTTGAGTAGAGACTTGTTTAAATTTAAATGCTGAAGAGAAGTGATGTTCTGCCATTGCTCTGATTCCATCTTTGTGTTGAGAAAACCTACACTTCATTTTTGCCAGCAGAAAAATTAACTGAGACTTTGGCTTTCACTGGAGCTACTTTGATGCAATTTTGAGTGGTGTCTCCTACACTCCTCAGTTTTTTGGAAAGATTATCTGCAGTTTAGAAGCATGTATGACACAGAAACAGGGCTTCCATGTCAGGTGATCAAATGTCACGTGATTAATGTCATTTAAAGACATGGCTGATGATTTAACATCTCTTAAAAATGTTCCATGTGCTACTGTTACAAATAACTCTCAAGGCAGCTACAAGTAAAAGTAACAGGAAAATTCCTTCTAAGCAGTTTTACCCTTTTACTTTTCTTTTCTCCTTTTTTTTTTTAATAATCAGCAGGAAAGCAGGGCTTACCTGAAACAGCTACAGAACTGGAACTGAAAACTGGAGATGATCCAAGAAGAGGCAGGGGAGGCCAGAGAGGTGCAGGATGGGCAACAGCTTTTCAAATACAAATGAGGGCAAAAGGGCTAGTCATTACAGTAAGAAAGAAGGGATCTGTCAAAAAATCAACTATTTTCTACGAGTCACTGTAAAAAGCCCACAAAGTCGAGAGTGTCCTTGAATCTCAAGTAACAGGTTTTCATTGCACGAGTCAAGACACAGAGACTACAATGACAGGAAAAACTACCCACCCACATTTGAAAGATGTACATTGTTCTTTTTAAAAGAAAAAAAAAAAATCTCCGTACTAAATTGTGGGTATTTTTTTCTGACTATTAATTGAATTTTTAAAATATTTTTTTATTCAGCTATATTCTTTTTTCTTTTCAAACCTTCTGATGCCATAAAAGCTCAGTTTCATATTTTCATTTAACCTTACTATGTCAGAATTAAGCCTGATTTTTTTTCTTAACTCCTGCACTGTTGATAGCTAAGGTCCCAAGCCCACAAGCTTATTTACTCAACATCTCTCTTGTTCCCAGACCCATCAGTGAGATAAACATCCTAAGTAAAAAGACTTAAAGATTTGGTTCTGCTCAGATCATTTATCCACCTTGTAGTTCTTTCCATTTCTTTTTACTAAGACAGCTCTTACTTTTAAAGTAGTTGTCGTGCATATTGGGCTGGTTACTTTCTAGGACAGTTTATCTAAAATAGTAACAGTCAGAGAAAGTTGTCCTTATTGACTTGATAAAAGTTGCCTTTAGCTTTCACATAGAGTAGCTTTAACTGACAAATAAATTAAATGGCTTTATGATCTTAGTTCTTCCTTTTTTTTAACTAGACCTCCTCCAACTTGAATTCATCACATTGTCAAATAGAAAAGTAACATTTTCCTCTTATTTTCTATTCAAATATTTAACACAAGTAAAAGGAATGACAATTATTCATAATTTAAAATTGAGGCCCATCACATTTGTATCCCTACAAGTGCTAGTTTTCCTGCAAAAGCACTCGCACACAACCAAAACTTGCCAACATCTCAAATCATGGCATATTCTAAAACAAAATATAAAAAAAGCAATAAAAATAAAAAGGATCAACAGAAGAACAACTATATTGGGTCAAATAAAAAGTCTACCCAGTGCAGGATCCCACCTCAGAGTGTGGCCTGAAGAATAGTATGAGGAAAGAGAAGCATGCAGTGATACTGTTATAGGCTACTCTCTCTGTGGTTTAAAGCTTTTGTATTTAATAACTCTTGATAAATCTCTCCCCAATGAACTCTCACAGCTCTCCCTTGGACAGATGTAGAATTTTGTTTTGAACCTGCCATTTGACCACACAAGATTGGTCCCTTGTTCTGGAATACTCAGTGAAAAGCTGATCTCTATTCCTGCTCTATGTGCCTCATGATTTAATAGATCTCTTGCCTCAGTCCTACTTTTTCCAAGTACAATGAAAATAGCAGAGAAGAGGAAAGAAGAAATTAATGCCATTCCAGCCAGGATGTTTTTTGTACTGTTTCCATCTGTTGATTCCTACTAGATTCAGTGTTGAAAATGTTGTTCTACCCAACTTTATTTAACCCTGGGATCAAATCCGAGACTTCAGCAGTACCAAAACATTACTAGACAGGGAAAACATCACCTTTACAGTCTTGCTGGTTCCATAAAAAAAGTGTGAAAATGTAATTTAGATGTGTCCTACAACATTTTATACTTTTTTACCTGCTCAAGGAGTATTAAGAACCTTGTTTTAATTAACATTGCCTGATGGTATGGAAGGCCTGAACACAAAGATCAATCCCCTCCATTCAGATAGCACAACAGCAAGACATGTTTGTGTGCAGGAGGTCAGTACAGTATTCACTACCCTCCTCAAAGTGTCTCTGGAGCAGCCACAACAGGAGACCATCACATGTCATGGTAGGGACATGGCAGTGGTAGGTTTACATTTGGACTTGGTGACCATAAAGGTCTCTTCCAACATAAGTGATTCCATGATTCTATATTTTTGTGTCTCCAGAGATTTTAAGCCATTAAAGCTGTCCCATTTATCTCTGAACCTCTCCTATGAACAGGAGTTATAGCCTTTCCAGTGCTGCCTTGATAGGGAACTTTAAATTATTGACATCACATCCAAGTCCAACCCGTAGATTTTGTCATATGTGTCTTTCCTGAAAACAGAACTATGTCTTCTCCTGTGGGTGAAACTTATCCTGTCTATAACTCCTCTTTCACCAACAGAATTACAACCCAAGATCAATCAAGCAACTTTCAATCAGCAATTTTACAGCTTTTGGAAAGGCAGATATATTGTCTTTAAGCACAAATAAAACGAAACAAACAAACCTTTTGCTCAGTTTGTGCTTTGTGAGTAATAATTATTATTTCACATATGCCTTGATACTTTAAGATTATTACTTAATTAACTAAATATAAATAAACAATTGGTGCAAGTCCCTCTGGAGACTGTCCTTGGCTCTGCAATGGATCTCCAAAAGAAAGTCTGGCATGAGGAAAAAGACAGCTCTAACAGCCACCTGCTTTGGATCTGGCATGAGTAGATGGACAGAGGCTTTTAGCCTCTTTCAGGATGCTACCCTGCACAGTGGGGTATTATAAACAGCAGCTGTGGTGTCAACATGGTTCTTTGGAGTGCATTCAAGCCTTATTTCTTCTTTCTAAAAGGGTGTATTTCAGGAGCTACAGATTAATTTCAAGAATGTGCACTTTAGTATAGGTTTCCTTTCTGCTATATACACTTACATAGGGTATTATTTTTACAGACATGATGACAAAGTGCAAGTTGCAGTTATGTTGTGCTCTTTTCAAAACAAAACAAGCTCCAAAATGTGCAACTCTGTCAATGTGGGTTCACCCAAACCCCTGGGTGCAGCAGTACCATGTACTCTTCTGTGATCTAGGAACAAGTTTCCTTACAAACAGCCATTTGCACAACTACAGAGTAGTGTGTATTTTAACCAGAATGCAACATTTTTCCAGACTGGCCAATGTCTGTACAAAGCCTAGTGGCTGGCATATGTAAAGACACTTCCCTGTGCTTTCCTGGTCTGTGGCAGCCTTAGGGAGTCAGGTTCTCTGACTGCCATTACTTCCCAAGCAAGCTTGGGCAGCTGAAAGCTCTTCAGACCCATCCATGCAGATACCTGTTATTTCTACTCATTCACCATCGAATTATAGCCAAAGGAAGGCAGGAAAATAGATAATTTTAGCTCTGTAGCAAACACAGACACTGAGAAATAAGGTTAAAATGGAGTGTAGCTGAATGAGGTGAGGCTGGATCCTTCTGCTTTGCTCTGAGGTGCAAAGAAATTCAGCAGTGCCAAATGAGATCTGTAATTCTTTCTACTCCATCACTCCACCCACAGCAGAAGCACCTGTGGGTTGAAACATGTGCAAGTATTTGCATGAGACCCTGTAAAATCATCCAGACATCTATCTCACCATTTTACAGGACAGAAAAGTGAAGGTGTCACAGTAAAACAATCAATTCTCTTCAATCCATCTGCTTAGACTAAATGGTATTTTCTGTTTGAAAACTTCTTAATTCAAACAATAAAAAAGGGTTACTCACTATTATGTAGAAATTAGGGCTTTTTTGCATGACCTACATCACATACATGTGATGACTTTCCATGCAGATGTCTGTGCCTGCAAAAGAGATGTGCAGACATTTGTGGCAGAAGGGACATCTGCCCAGCTGAGAATCATGTGAATCTTTGGTCTTTTGAATCCACATAAGGTCAGTACATAACTCCCCTCACACAAATGTTTGCAATTTAATTGCTAAAGTCTGGCCCTTGGTATTTTGGGAGTGAGGGATATGACACACACAGATGTAGAAGCAATAGTGGAGAAGGCAGGAATATATGAAGACAGGGCAAACACTCAGTAACTTTGAAGCTTTTGGCTTGAAGGGACTTCTAACGTGTCATTCTGGCAACCATAATGTAAATGGATTTTAATTGCTCTGTTCACAGCTTTTTAGGAGGAAAGCAATTTAATTTGCAGTCTGAATTGATAGATGCCCTGACAGAAACTGCCAAGAATCTAGATCATTCTGTGCAAATAGAGGTACTCAAAATTAGATCAGGACAGTTTTTTTCTTCACTTGCTTTAACTCAAGTTGCAAGTACAGTGCTAATAAAGGGGTTTGAAATCTTCTCTGCAGAACAGCATCTCAATCATAGAACAATACTTCATCTTACTTAAATAAGGGATTAAATTCAGTCATCCAGGAAACCAAACTCTGCTTCCTCTCCATACTTTTCCACTTTTCATAGAATCACAAAAACACAGAATATCAGGGATTGGAAGGGACCTCAAAAGATCATCTAGCCCAATCCACCTGCTAGAGCAGGAACACCTAGACCACACAGGAACTCATCCTGGGTTTTGAATGCTTCCAGAGAAGGAGACTCCACAACCTCTGTGGGCAGTCTGTGTCACTGTTCTGTCACCCTCACTGTGAAAAAGTTTTTTCTTATATTTCTGTGGAACCTCCTGTGTACCAGCTTGCACCCATTGCCCTGAGTCCTATCACTGAGAAAAGCCTGGCTCTGTTCTCCTGACACTCACCTTTTCCATATTTATAGACATTAACGAGGTCACCCCTCAGCCTCCTCTTCTTCAAGCTAAAGGGGCTTAGAGAAGAGCTGGGGTAGGACAGTTTAATAAGATATGTGATGGAAGGACCATAAATAATGGATGTGAATTGGAAAAGGGGAGATTCAGGCTAGATAGAAGAAAGAAGTTCTTTATGGTGAAGGTAGTGAAACACTGGAAAAGGTTGCCCAGAGAGGCTGTGGATGCCCCCTCTCTGGAGGTGTTTAAAGCCAGGCTGGACAAGGCACTGAGCAGCCTGATGTAGTGGGAGGTGTCCCTGCCTATGGCAGGGGGGTTGGAACTCGATGATCTTTAAGGTCCCTTCCAACCCAAACTATCCTATGATTCTGAAATGCACACAGATGTAGAAGTGCAGCCATGGAGGAGAACCATGTGCAGGGCTCTGAATGCTCTACATGCCATTCCCCTCCTGTCAGCAAGTCCCTCGCTGAGCAAATGCAAGAAGCAGGGACAGCATCAAGGTCTTCCCTGCCATTTTCCCTCCTCCACCAGCTGGGAAGAGCCAGAGCAGGGGTGGAGGAGATGAAAAGGCTGGTCCTCATCTCCCCAGCAACAAACCTGCCTCTCTGCCGACGTTCCACTTGAGTGACCTGCAGGGATGGAGAGGAACCTGCCGGCTCTCAGCGGGGTCCCGCTGGCCACTGCTGCTCCACTGAGCCGCCGGCCCGCTCCACTGGTGCGAAACTGGAAATAAAAAACTCAGCAAAGTCTCCTCTAAGCAAACTGAATTGAGCAGCAGAAGGGAGAGCCTGAGAGCAGCTGCCTGTGATCAGAGCACTTTGCCAGCCTCAGCGGCGATAAGGAAGCACAGGCGGCACCGCTTTTTATTCTCCCTTTGTGGGCTTGATCTTATTACAGAAAACAAATTTACCGAGCGTGAATGATCGCTGAAAATTCTTAATGCTTTGGCGGAGGAGAAAGTGAGATGCAGATGCCAGTAAACACGCACACGCAGGGCTGAGGGTGAGGATTCCCCTCCTTTTGCTCCCCCAACTTTGGGCTGGGAGAATTATTTCCGAAGGCAGGCTGCAGAGAAAGGGATCAATTAATCTGCTGAGCGAGTTTTCCAATCCATTCTCAATGTCACTGCTAGGCTGGAGACCCCCTCCCTGCGCTGGGTAATTACCCCAATATTTCCTGCACGCTTGTTTAAACGGCTTACACTTGGGCTGCCTGTGAAGAAGAGCTCTCCTTCCACCCATCTAAAGCAGGGGAGAAAGGCAGCTCGCCTTATCTCGCTGCTTCACTCCGTCTGCAGCCAGCAGGGGGGCTGCCTGATCGTCCTCCATGGGACAAGGGACGAGCAGGCTGGGGGACGCAGATAGATGCGACACCAAAGGAGATGGGGACTTTCCTACCGTGCCGATGCTGCATAAAACTCATCACGCTCTCGCTGGTTTCAAAGGCAAATGAGAAGCGCCTTTAAACCGGAGGCCTGTCCCTTAATTATAGAAATACGGCGATCAAAGTTATTATCTGTCCTTCCAAAGGCTGGAGCTTTAATTGAATGGTGTGTTGCTACCTTTGAGAGAAAGTGTTCAAGCCTTCCGGAGAGCAAAGTGGCAGGAGGAGGGGGAGAATGGGAAAAAAAAGAGACGGAGAGAGCGGAAAAGAACAAGAGGAAGAGAGATGGTATTTAACAAGCTGCTGCTTTATATGGAAATGTAATGAATATAGTTGATAAAAAAAGGAGGAGACAAAAGTTGTGAAGTTTCACGCTGTGCAGGAACTTCAAAGTGTATTCAAATGTCACATTGATTTTTCTTCAAATCTCTAAGTAGTAAGTTTTTCAAAAGAGGAGTATGATCCCCTATTTTATCCACTAATGTTTTATCTACAGAAAGAGGAGAAAAAGCACAATGTTTTCCTTTCACATGATATAATCCATATATTGGAAGCCTTTGTAATTTTTTCATAACCAAAGATTTCTTCCATCACTTTGCAAATGATGACGACTCCAACATATTTGTGTGTTGTAGGTTAAACTCTGAAGAATTTCATGTTGGAGACCCTGCTTTACACTGAGATAAAAGATATTTCTTTGGAACCTTGTTACTACAGTACTCCAAGCTAACCAGAGTGAGATAATACTTCCTTCCAACAACAAGGTTTTCTATCTTGGTGGTTATACACTGGCAGAGTAGGTCAGTGACACAACCCAACATGAAATAATTTAGTTCTAAATAAAATTGACAGTATGTCTATGTAACATCTTCAATAGCAAACCAAGGATCTAGTCACCAGGAATAATGCATTTTAGACACTGAAAAACTGATCGCCAGTTTTCCATGATACCATGAAGCAGTTTTCCACTGCTTTCCATGATACCTAGGTATAAATTCCAGATAGAACCTCAGAGAAGCAGAGCATAATTAATGAAAATAATCATTAGAGAGAACAAAAGCCATTTTATGGCAAATTCTGAATACCTACAGTTTTTACAGCCTGAGCTGCTACAGCAATGCAAAGGAAGCTCTTATGCAGCACTCACAGTATAGAGATTAGTCTGTAAATATGCAAACCTCAAAGGGAGAGGAATAGAAAGAAAAAAAACCATATTATATTAAAAAAAATCGTGATTTCTAAGCTGGTCTCTAAGTTTTTTAAGTGAGTGGTTTCACATTCTTTCAAAGATAACTTTCGGAGAAGCTACTTCAGACTTTGATGCTGCCCTGGGAGCCCACTACATATCAAAGAAATACTTCTGAAGGCCATATAATTATAATACTGGAAGGAAAAAATGAGATAAAACAAGGATCAAACTGAAAAAAGTAACTGTTGTGTTCTTTGTTTTGTGAAGCAATTTGCAGGCTTGGCAACATCTTGGATGCATCCTGCCCTTGTACAGGCTACCTCCCCCCAGAGAGAAACATGAGTGTGAATGGTATAAGGAGACCCCAGTGCATCTCTCACCTGGGATAATCAAGGCAGAAGGACTTCATGAAGACCACAGAGCACACCTGCTTCAGGTGACTGACACAAAATGGTTGCACTTGGCAAAAAAACTGGTCTCTGCTTCAAGAGTTTGGGGTTTTTTTCATTGTTTTTAAAATTTCCTCCTCTTCTTGAGAAGTAACAGAAATTTAACATACCTTTTTTTTTACCATGTCCTTATATGAATTTCAGTGCTAATAGTATTAAATCCAGGCAGAATACCCTCAGCTTTGTGTGGACGTTGTCCCAAAATTTGGATTTCTTACTTAAAGAGATTGGCATTTGGGCATCAGGGTGCCTCAGTCAGCTGCCTAAGGTTGCTCCTCTGTGGAGGAATCCTAAACTAAGATGATGTAGGGACAGGATCTCACCTCTACATCTGCCTGAGACTATGTAGCTATTGCACTTCATGGAAGAACAGCTGGGTGTAAAATATAGCAGTGCTGTGCCAAAGTACTTGTGAAATAAGAATTTCTTTAGCCAGAGGAAAGCTGTAAAACTGATTTTCAGTAAGCATTTTGAACAGTAAAAAATACTGCTGTAGAATACAGAGTTTGTAGTGAGAAAAACTTGTGGATACTTTTCTAGTCGAGCAGATGCAAGTTTGTTTTTTTTTTTTCCAAGACTTCAGTAGAAATACTCACATGCCCAGGTGGAGTTCTTCACTCCTTCTGCTGACAGCTTTGAAGTCAGAATAACCACATTTGAAATTACTGCTTTAGGAACAGTGCTCTTGCTAGCTCTGGGGCAGCCTTCCAGGATTGCCTGATGAAAACTTGTGGTATGGTCAGCATTTGCAAGAATCCCTTCTTCCCCAAGCCCTTGCAGGAGGAATAAAGCAGGCCTTCAGCTGTTTCTACCTTGATTATCTACAGAAAACAGATCTAGTCCTTCCACCCAAGGATTGCAGTGTACTTTCCATGGGTGCTTAGACTTTATCTAATGCAAATGTATGTAAGCAGCATGAGACAGGGCTGTATGAGAGACAAAATTAATGTTAGGAGTAAGGTTTTACAGATACCCTTGATGGCTTTTCCTCCTTACCTGCACCAAGCAGGACAGGATGGATGAAGCCACCATGCATGAGACCTAAAGAGAAAAAAATCCAAATGCACCACGCAGGTATCACAGTAACACATCAGAAAAGAAACAATTTATCTCTCCTTATCCAAAGCATTCAGGTGAATTAATTTCTTCTGAAGCTTTTAGTCCTCTTTGGCTTTTTACACAACTCCCATCACCTTTTTGCTGAGTCTGTGCTCCTCTTTTTGTGACTGCCCACTATTCTGTTCCTGTAACTTGCTCGTGCATCTCTATTCGTAGAGATTTTCTCGACAGGTGGTTCAAGCCCCAGGAATACCTACAAATGTTCTAACATGATTTGAGATAAAATCTGAATAGCAATAAATGCAGTTCTTCACCTCTATATGGAAATATCAATTTGTCTTGCTCCTGCTTTGTCATACAATACCTGCTTCTGAGGAAAACAGAAATATACCCTTTTTGTGTTGCTTTTTCAGTTAACTATGAGATAGTTCACACAAACTTCACAAGGAGGGGTTTGTTTGTTATTTAAATTCCAGTGATGGAAAACTTATCCAAAGTAGAGCAGGATGCATTGAATTTCCTACGGTTACTGGCTCAGATAATGGACTCGTTTGGAGGCCACGGAGAAGAAAGGATTGCCATAAGACCTAAGGACCGTTACAAATCCTAACTTGCTCATGCTCCATTTGCAAGGTGTATTTGCTTCACCTCGCCTATTGTAATGTAAACACACTGCATTTCAAAGTAAAATAAAAATCTTATCATGACAGACATTACTACCACAGGTTTGGACACCTGGTGTGATAAACTCCTTCCCTGCTGCCTCCCCAGACATTTGCTCCTGTAAGCAGTAGGAACTTCCATTTACATTATTCAGCCTAGTAATAGCAAACTCCCTCTCCAATCAATCCTTCTTGGGAGAAGATTTTTAAAAAAATCCAGGAAAGTTAGAGCCATTCAGTTATTCACTTTTTTAAACTGGAATTTCCTACATGAATGCAGTTGTTTTTCTTACAAAGATTTCTCTCACACTAGAGAGCCATTATTCACCCCTGTGGGAGATGCCATGGCTTGGTATAAAATTATAATAATCTAATTCTTGGACTATAGTCAGATTGTAAGTAGACTTCCTTAAAGCTGAGATTAAGCTCATCAGGCTGCAATTCTTGAAATTGATCTTTTATTCAGTTAAAAATGAATAAAACTTTTATTCTAAGTACAGGCGTCAGGCTAAATTTTCCATTTTAAAGGGAACAGCTGCTATTTTCAATGATTTATTGCCAGTATCTTCCCTGTTTTGCACTTTATTTCTTTCAGAACCCCCCGATGAATACCATCTGGTTCAAGTGATTTACTACGCTTGCATTTCATGAGTTGCTCCACGACATCCCAAATTAAGACAAAGAAAATATAGTCTGAGTTTCAGGAAAATCTTTCTGACAGATCTATTAGGCTATGGAGTAATCTTTCAGTGGGAGACTCATTGTCTGAGACATTTATAGTAAGACCGGACAAAGCAATGGTAAAATATACTGCAGGGAACAATTCTGCATTAGCAGAAGGAATAGTCTAGATATATGGCTCTGAAACTGAGCCAGTCAGAAAAAATTTTAAGGGAACCATTATCTGTCAGAAAATACAGTTCTGGCAAAACTAAAAATACTTCACTGCACTATGTTGATCTTGCTGAAGAATATTCCAAAGGGGAAAAAAGGAGAAAGATTTTAATGTCAAGGTGCCATATTGCAGTCTTTTTGCAATAAAGAATATAATTTTTTTTTTATGGGACACATTTATCTATCTCATTTGTGTACCTACATGCTGAAAGAGTAATGAAAATAAATGCAAAATATTTCCAATAACCAAAATTTACTATTCTTCCCTCTAGAATTGTTTTCTAGAGAAATAATAAAAAGTGCAGTTTTGTTTCAGTTAAAAATGAAAGTAAATAGCTTCACCATTAAAAATTGCCTTCCAACACACTTCTGAAAGTCTTCCATAGCAAATGTCATCCCCTTCCATTCCACAATGACACGTTTCTCTGCATTTGCCCCTTGCCTATGTCATTTCAATGCTTAGTGTCTCAGTTCCTTTAAGATTAAAAGAAATGTGCATTTTGCTCTCAGAAACAGAACTGAAAGGCACTTCATAACAGCTTCTATTTTTACTAGTGAATATCTTTCTCATTTCCTGTGGCTTGGCTTCTTTATTGTCCTCAGGTTGCTCTGCAGTTTTGTTGTGCTTTCATTGATGTGCTTTATCCTTCCAGCTATAATATAATTGGAAATCTTAATCATGTCTGAAATCACTCTAAAGACAGACATGGAGAAACAGTCAAACTCTGAGGTAATTCTTCTGAAGGTGGCCACGAAAGTTCCTGCAAGTCTTCATCCTCTTCAAGAATAGGAGAAAAAATACAGGTTCCTTCTGTAAACAAATCAGCTTTCAAAAGTTAACACTCCCAGTTTTATTTTTTAAGTCTTGGGATTGGACCTTTGAAAAATAGTGTCCTTAGAAGCAGAAAATCTCTACATTTGAGGACTGCCAGTTTCTTCATCTTTCTAAAGGAAGCAGCTTTCTGAAAGTGTTCTGTTACTTCTTGACTCTATTGGATCTTCTCTTCCTTTTATTACAATTTTAAGTTCAATATCTTTCACAAACTAAAACAAGAATCTGCAAAAAGTAAACATGCTTGGGCTCTCACATTCCTCCACAGTGAGTTTCTTTCCCTTTTCTCAAAAAAATTCTCTGTTCTGTCACCAAGAAAATTTTCTCCTGCTACAGGAGGCAAAAACTACCTTGCTGTCTGGAACGAGCTTTGAATGCTTCCCACACACATCTTGCCTCCTTGAAGAAGATATAAAAGGCAGGAAGGTTTCCTTCCTGCTTTGGGGGATCCATCTGTGTTCCACAGAGAACTGGAAGAGTGAAGCACTGCCATCCTCATCTACAGAATCGAGCCTAAAGGCAACTATTGTCATTCAGCAATACCTTAGCAACCTAGATGGTTGCTACACTTCCCTTAACTACCATGCATAATTTTAAGGATCTTCACCCACTTCTTATGCTTTAATACACAAGAAGGTGGATGCAAACTGGGCAGCCTCTAGCACAGCCTGATATATACATATATATATAATAAGCATTTTCTGCTCAAGAGACACAAGCTTTTAACAGTGTATGGAAAAAGAACACAGTGGCCTGTCTGACTGCTTTTTAACAAAGAGAAAACTGAGCAGTAGCTACTTGATACCTTCCACAGCCTTGAGAGAAACCTTCCTGAACCTAAGCTGCAGCACAAAAGGAGGAAGGAGATCTCTGAGTTCTTTTACAAGCAATAACTTTGAGTAACAATGTTCCACTGTTCACTTGGTGGCAAGCAAGAGAAAAAAGAAAGTGCCAGATAACTGGGAAGAGGTAGGAAACGCGAGCAAAACTTTCTAGATTTCTTCTAGAAAAGGAAAAACTTAGTTCACTGCCTTTTGTAATTTTTGCTGAGGACTAAAGTCAGAAGAACTTCACAGTACTTCATATAACATAAATGCAGCACACAACAACCCTGAATTACTATAAGCAATATCTCTACTCACTGCACAGGTTTTTTTCAGTGAATTTTGCACATGGAAGAGAGGTGAAACACATCATTGAGATGTGAATACAAACACATTGCACTTGTAGGTACTTATGTAAACCATTTGAATTGATTTTGGCCCATGCTGGGAAGGAAGTGATTCTTCCGATGGCTCTCTGCACACAAAAAGGTCTCGTCCCTCCCAACAGCCAGCCAGTCCATAACCAATGGATCTCAAGTGATCTGCAAGGTGGTTACTTTCTGCAGCAGTACTCACTCTCAGTCTTGGATACTGCCCTTGTGATTTTAAAACCTAATGTCCAGTGACTACACCAAAAGGCACTTAAGTCAGTAAGGGATACAGGAAGGCAGCTCAAAGGACCACTGTTATTTCGAGGAAATGCTATGCAGAGAAGACTTTAATTCACATTTCCATGTCAGGTTCATGTGATGGTGGAGAAATGAACCTGATGCAGGGATGTATGATGGATGTTAACATATGCTTTTAGTTGTACACTCAGAATTAAGAACAAAAAAAAAAATCAAGAAGAAAGCTATAAATTACTTCTAGCACAAATAGAGCAGTAGTCCTACATCTGTGAATATCCATGATTAAATACCATTATTCTTTCATTTCAACTCATTCACATCCCATATTTGATAATTAGCTATAACTGCTCCCTAAGATGTCACTCCTGCTTACTTCTACCCACGCACCAAAATGCCTGCCACTTAGTAGAGAATACAAAAGAGAGTAATCTTCTCAGGACAGGATTGAGCTCATCTGCTGGACAAGTATTTCCACTGCTCTATGTGAGGTCAAATGTTTCAGATTTCTGCAGCCTTGCAAAATATTTCAATCATAGAATGACAGAATAGTTTGGGTTGGAAGGGACCTTGAAGAACATCGAGTCCCAACCCCCCTGCCATAGGCAGGGACACCTCCCCCTACATCAGGCTGCTCAGTGCCATGTCCAGCCTGGCCTTGAACACCTCCAGAGAGGGGGCATCCCCAACCTCTCTGGGCAACCTCTTCCAGTGTTTCACCACTGTAAAAAATTAATATGTTATGCCTGAATCTACACCCTTCCAATTTACACCCATTATTTCTGGTCCTCCCATCAAATATCTTATTAAAAAGTTTATTTTGGATCATATCAACTGACTGGTGTTTTGTTGTCCCAGAGAGAATAAGACAAAATATAACTAACTCTCCCTTCAGTTAGCAGATGAGTCTTTAGATACATAGTGGACATGAGTGGACATGCTGTCAATAAAACATCATCTCTGAACTTACCAGAAAAGGAATATTTTATTAGCAAGCCAAAAAATTCATTTACAGGAGAGTTGAAAATCAAAGCAGAACATCACAACCTACCTGCAACTAGCCACAAAATTCACTGATTGTCTATAATGCAAACAGAAAACACAGTGCCCAACAAGTAGCAGGCATAATTCTGCCCACTCCTGCTCCTGTAATCCCAACAAATTCTATGCCAGACTATTTAAAGGAAATCCGGAGTTGGAACAACTTCATTACATACCTTGGTCTTAATTTTGAGTGGCAGCATAGAAGTAACCTTATTTATTATATTTATGAGTGACTTGTCTCAGGTCTCACTTTCTAATAGGAACTTAGGCTGGTGCCTCTAAATGCATGACTTCTTAAAAGAGAATGTTACTGCTCCTGAGAGACACTGCAATTTGATTTCTGACTCCAGGTCACAAAACTATCAAGTGAGTTTCTATTTTCTCAGTTTTCCAGACAAGCAAGTCAAGGGGTCTTCTGTGAGACTGATTAAACTAGACAAAAGCAGATCATGCACTAGTCTGGATAACAATAAGTGCTAGAGAATCATCATGTTAAAAGGCAACACCAGTTCAAACAGCCTTGTGATGGGTGGGAGAGTGGCAATGTTACTGGTTTACTTGAACATTTTCATTATTATAACTCTGAAGTTTCATAAATACAGAAAAAACTATACCATGCCTATTGGAATATTTCCATGCCACATCCAGATTCATTATCCTCTTTTAAAATGGAGCATTAAAACCAGTACATTAGCTGAGGTCATTACAGTACTGCTAGCAGATAATTTCAGTACTTATGCTAATTAAAATGATGGCATTATAAAAGAAGAAACCCATCTTGTGTGGCTAAAAGGCTCAGAATCAAAATGACCATTCAAGTTTGCTAGGGGAGAGCTTTTGGTGAGCAGGAACTACACATCCATGACTGCAGGCTTTTATCATCCCCTCTGAATGGGGCTGCCCTTGCTGGGAGCACACTAACTCCTCATCACCAGGAAAATCATCACAGTGCATCTATAAATGCATCTGCAAAAACCATTGTCCCAGGCAATAGATAAATTCTGGCAGCTGAACATTTGCTGGTTTACCTTTTCAGAGGAAGGACAGTCTTCAGAGAAGCAACTTGCTTCTCTGCAGTTAATACACCTGAAGGAAGGGATGGCATCCAGAGGGACCTTGACAGGCTTGAGAGGTGGGCCCAGGCCAACCTCATGAAGGCTCACAAGGCCAAGTGCAAGGTCCTGCACCTGGGTGGAAGCAATCCCAAGCACAGACACAGGCTGGGTGGAGAGTGGCTTGAGTGCAACTCTGAAGAGAAAGACTTGGGGGTGTCAGTTGATGACAAACTCAACATGAGCCAGCAGTGTG
>VZTY01003419.1:0-14271 GCA_013400935.1 Turnix velox
GGACACAGTATTCCAGTTGGGGCAGAAACTCTATATGGAGCAGAAACACTGAAGATTTGTCACAGTGAGCCACCATTGCACTGACAGCTCCTCTTTGAATTGCCCAAAGTTTCTGAAAGGAAAATAGTATGAGAGAGCTGGGGCATGGGCTGGGGTTTCATCTGAGCAGCACACAAGGAACAAGAACAGCAACAAGGACAATCAACACATGCTTATTTTTCCTAACTTCTTCCAGATATTAAAACCCCAGCATCTGATAGCCACAATACACTCTCTCTCAGGGATTTCCACTGCCCGTGGAGCCACTGTTCATCATTACCAGCCCACTGCCTTCCTTTCCAAGCCTCATGGCTTCCTCAGGCTTGGCCAAGTGGCTCAAAACCTGCTAAGTGTTCAAGAATGGAGAATATTTTCCCCAAATATCAGACACAAGACAGAATAAAGTCACCCACATATACCTTAGGGTTTAAAATAGTAGCACCTGAACCAGCTGGGACAAGGGGGTTGTGACCAGGGAGAAACACCAACCTCCCCACAGCATCCCTGTGCAGAGACCACTGAAGGTCCATACATTGTACAGTTTGGGTTGGAAGAAAGCCCCAAGAAGAGAGATTATTCTCTTTTCCTTCACCTGGCAACCTCATCTGAGATTCATTTATTTATTTTAACTGCTGTTAGTGCTCTTCTTGCTCTCTTTTGTCCAACCTGACACCAAAGATAAGGCAGCCCCAAGCCTGGCTCTTGGCAATTTGCCAATCTGTCAGGCTGAGGGAGAACAAAATTATATGGAAAAAGATGAAAACAACTCCCCTGCCTGGTGGGCCCCAAAGGAGATGCTTTGGAACGTGCTTCACCTTTTCTTGCTGATCCCAGGACTGTGGCAGAGATGGGCACCTTCATATGGTTCATGGGATCTTCTGTCTCAAAAGCCAAGAATGTGGCAAGGTCTCCCCACCTTCAGTGAGTCACAGAGCAGTGAAACAGTTGTGATTTAACAGCTCTCACAGCCTGTCTTGGGTGTTAGTTCTCTTCAGGCTCATTTATACCTGGTGACCTGAGTTAGTCTGTGTGGATCTAACAAAAAGGGTGATGTACAGTGATGCACAGTTGCAGCCAGGGAAGAACCCAGCCTGGGATTTCACCCCATGTCTGTGAATTGATTGCTCCCTGCTCTCTATTCCAGAACAGTTGGTCACTAAGAAAAAGGAAACTGGCCTCAGATGGCACTTTTGATAAGACTTTTGGTGGAGAGAGTGTGCAGAAGATGCTGCAGAACATGGTCCTGCAAAGGAAGCAGGTGGAGGAAACACATCTCAGCCACGTGGGACCTCCTGAGACACCTCAGGACAGACCATCAAGCCTTGCAGGTTCTGCTCCCTGTGGAACGTTTTAAACAGACTTCCATTCCCAAGGTACAATTAAAGGACTGACAAGTTACCATTTAGGATCTCCAAAGTGGCTGTTCTCTATTTCTCCAGTGTAGAAACGGAGCTGAGAACTTGTTTTTACTGATATTTCTTTAAAAAGCAATAGCCAAACTAAAGGCAACATCACTCATGGCCCCTTCCAGCTCCAGAGAATCAGTGTCCTGGAAAGGCTGTACCATCCAGCCAGGCAAATCATAAATTTAATGTTTATAACATGCAATTTTACAATCAAAGAGCATAAAATACTTCTAGCCAACATCTGCTTTAGCTTAGAGGTACACAAACATATCTTTAGTCACTTGAATCTTTTTAAGTGCCTGAAAATTCAAGCCCTAGAACACCATTTGTCATCTCTTGCTTATTTTAGACTGAACACAAGCTTTTCTAGCCTCACTGCTCCAAGCCAGCACTGGAGGAAGGGAACACGGGAAAGCACTGAGACAACTCCCACTTATAGGGGAATAAACTGCACCCTCACCACACAAGAATGACCACCAAAAAATGTTAGAAAGAAATTTCCAAGCCATTTTCATGCTCCAAAAAGCTCTTCAGACCATCAAGTCTAGTTGGTACTTTCAGGGAAAGTCATAGAGTCATGGAATGGTTTGGGTTGGAAGAGACCTAAAGAATCATCTAGTTCCAAACCCCCTGCCATGGGCAGGGACACCTTCCACTACACCAGGCTGCTCAATGCCTCATCCAGCCTGGCCTTAAACACTTCCACTGCCTCTATGGGCAACCTCTTTCAGTGTCTCCTATGGCACTGGACATTTTTCTCTACAATTTTAGGACCGTGGCCTCTTGCCCTATCCCCTATGAATGCAGATTGCAAAACACCACCTTCCCTTTCAACTTTCCTCCTTCACCTTTCTCTTATCTAGAGCCAAATGACTCAGGTCTGTTCAGAGCAGTGATTTGAACCCCCAGCATCCCCCTTATCTTCTGTGGGATGTTTATTTTCAGCTGAGGAGAAATTATTTTTATTCCCAAGCTCCAACAGTTTGCAAGCAGGCAGAGACATGGTGCAAACCACCCCTACCTTAGTCATTTTTTCCCCATCATAAGGAGAAGGAACTATGGAATATTCTCATTAAGCAAAAATTTCCTATTGCAGAGTTTTAAACATTTCAAATCCTATTTGAGTTGGGGTTTTTTTGTGGTTTTTTTTTCAAAAAGAGGCATATACAGTATTGAGAATTAAAGCTCAACAAACAAGAGTTTGCTGCCTGTTCCAAGAAAAGGAAACACCAGAGCACACTACCACTCCTCTTTTTTAAATTCCATTGGCCACAGGGATGCTCTGAGAAACACTGGGGGGACAAATATTGATCTCCAGTGACAGGACAAGAGGCAATAGGTGCAAGGTGGAACACAGGAGGTTCCACAGAAATAGGAGAATAATCTTTGTCAGGGTGAGGGAGACAGAAGAGTGTCTCAGGCTGCCCAGAGAGGGTGTGGTGTCTCCTTCTCTGGAGACATTCAAACCCCACCTGGAAGCCTTTCTGTGTGACCTGGTATGGATGTTCCTGCTCCAGCAGGGGGATTGTACTTGATGATCTCTTGAGGTCCCTTCCAGTCTCTGTGGTTCTGTGATTCCGTGAAATATCTGAATTTTACTGTCCATTAGTTGAGATCAGAAATCATCATATTGTGACATGTTTTATACAAGGGCTCAAAGAGGCTCTGATCACCTGCCTGATCATCCAGTTGAGCAGAAGATCACTGGTTTCCCTTTTGTCCCAAACTCTCAAGAACTGGAGCATCCTGCAAGAGGTGGGAAGCTGCAGCTCCTACACTGCATAAAGGGTTCTGCATCTTTAGCTCCCACTGTCAGCTGTCATGTTCTGGGATGGGGAACTCTGTCAGTCCCTCTGCTTTCCAAGCAGAATCATGTATCTAAAAAGTCAATATGACCAATAACAACCCTGAGCATCCCTCTGCCCTGATCTCCAGCCTATTCCAGCCACAATTAATGGTCCTGTTCACAGTCTGTGGGAGCAAGGGGACAATAAAACCCTAAGTTTTTTACCAAAATAAACTTCTCTTTGACCAAAAAATCCCCCTGAGCACACTGTGCCCATAACACAGGCATGAAAAAAGCCTGTAAGTCAGTAGCCACAAAAGTATTATAATACAATTTATTAATATGAGTGACCTCGTGGCTCTGAGTTGGCTAAAGCAAAGCATCCTATTTTTTACTGGACCACAAACCTTGCAAACACCACAGTCAGCAAGGAAAAACCACACTGACAGTCTTTACTCTGTCCACAATATCTTTTTAAAGTGCTCTGTCAATTAAACTGTCAGTTTGAAATCTAATAATTTTTTTAAATTCATAAAATATTAGGTGCAACCACTGCCAAATTCCTCTTGTCAGTTTTTACAGGATTATAATCCCATTCTGCTTTTAATGTCTCAATTCCCTGCCAAAGAAATGGGAGAATAAATGGCTACTGAAGAACAGTGTATGACAAAAACTGAAAATGGATCAAAGTGCTGCACTCCCCCTCCTTAGTGGGGGATGCTCAGTAACAGCAACCTTAGGTGTTGGATGTAAAGCAGCAGCCAAAACTTCTTCACTGATGTCTGAAAGACATTTTAAAGCAGGTTTTTTCCATTAAAAAAACATTTTTAATTTCAAAGCAAATACACGCTATATGGTCCTAACACTGGGAAATACCCAGGTCTTGCAGAGACCAGAAGCAGCTCAACTCAGCAGTGGACACAAAGAAGGTCAGTGGGACCTGGAGCACTTCATAGTCCCCTTCAGGGGACACAAAGAATCATAGAATGGTTTGGGTTGGCAGGGTCCTTAAAAGATCATCTAGTTCCAACCCCCCTGCCATGGGCAGGGACACCTCCCACTACACCAGGCTGCTCAATGCCTCATCCAGCTTGGCCTAAAACACCTCCAGGGATTGAGGGGGCATCCACAACCTCTCTGGGCAACCTCTTCCACTGTCTCACCACCCTCACCATGAAGAACTTCTTTCTTATCTTCAGCCTAAATCTCCCCTCTTTCAATTTACATCCATTACTCCTAGTCCTGCCATCCTGCACCCTATTAAAAAGTCCTACCCCAGCCTTTCAGTAGCTCCCTTCAGGTATTGAGAAGCTCCTCTGAGGTCCTTTACTACTGCATTTGCTACTCAGAAACCCTACTACCATGTTTCCTCCCTAAACTCTTCTGCTTGAGGTGGAACAGTTGAACTGACCCATCTTTGCCCTTCCCTACTGCAAACCAGCCCCATGTGAGCAAACAGCCCACTGCGTCCCCATCCCAGCTCCTGCTTAGCCTGGCAAGAGTTACACAAAACAAGAATTCTGGCATTTCTTAGTCAGAATCTAAATTTTTTTTTTCTTCCCCACCAAAAAAAATGCCTGGAGCACAAGAGTGCCCATTTGAACAATGAAGAAAAACAAATTGACCAGAAATGGAAGCAAACCCGTATTTGCACAAATTAATGAGCAAATTTTACAAACATGAACACAAAAAAAATGTTGGGCTTGGGTCGTGTCCCCCTCACTTCCCCCCACACAAGGCACTTCTTCTTTTGCAGGACACTGTTTCTTTATAAAATCATTCTTCTGAAAGCACTTCTCCCCTGAAGCTCCCCCTCCAACGGCTACTGTTACAAATCTGTGATAAAAGCTGTATTCAGCAGGGTCTGGCACACAAATAGCACCCAAAGTGGCCCTGCCAAAGCCTCACAATTCTATCAGAAACTATTTGGAGAAAGAAAAGATGCTCTTGCTGGGAGTATCAGCTGGGAGAAGCTTCGACTCTTGGGGTGGCATGAACCTCAGATTTTGGCAGGGGGAAAAATAGATAAATTCTGTCGAACAGCTCTCCAACAGGAGCACAAACATCCAGATTTTCAACGATTTAGGACCAAGCAGAGGCAACCTTTGATGGATTATAACTTGATTGCACCCAGCTCCAGGATTTTGCAGAGTCTTGCTGGTGAATTTGGAATATTTTGGGGGGAGAAACCATGCTGCAAACTTCAGCTCTGGAAGAGCACCATAAGAACAAATACTTTGCAAAGTCCTATAGACAGTGGCTGACCTCAGCACCAGATGGATCTTCAGCCAGAGCTGAAGGCAATGCCATGAAGGTCCCATGTGCCTTGCTTGGTTGGACAGCATACATGTCCATGATCTAGCCACTCAACCCCACTAGAAAAAAAAAAAGCAAGAGGCCTTGCTCTGCATTCCCTCATCTCCCACATCTCTCTCTACCCCTGAGACCTTCTCCAGACCTGACTCTCCAAGAGCTGCACTAGCAGAAAGCCATCCACCATTATACCTAAACATCAGACCAGCTGACTCACAAACCTCTATTTAAGTTTGCAAGGGAAATATAAACAGAAACATAATCTCATGCCCACTGGAGCCCTGGGAAGGCACATCCATCAGATGCTGGGGAGACTGAGGAATGGATGGAAGAAAGGCTGAGCCCACAACAGGAGTGTGTAACACCTATAGGGTCTCTTCAGAGGGATGTCCACACAGACCCAGCAGCAGGCACAGCTCTGCTGTCTGGCTGCTCTACCCTTCCATGCCAGAAACAAACCACAGCCAAACCCAACTTGGCATCCAGGGTGCAAGGGAAGAGAGACATCTCAGCAATGAATAGATTTCAGCTGGAATCTCCCAGGAGATGACATTAAAATGAAGAAAGGGGGAAGAAATAAATAAAAGGAGGAGAAAAGAATCAAGTTGCCTTGATGAGCTGTGCCAACTTCTAAACCCATAAGTCAAGCCGTGAAAGCCACGGCACTGACTCCCAGTCTAGGGTAATGGGAAACAAACAGGCTAAGGTGGGGTGGTGAGAGAAGGGCATCTCCCAACCTCTCTCTGCCCAAAAATTTCCATTTCCCAGCTTTTCTGCATAACTGCAAAGCTCTGAAGGTCTTTTGTTTTTATTTTAAAAAGCCAAAATTTTCACTGCAGTCCCTGGTTCTGAGCACTGGGCTTTAATCCATGAATCAGGGGTCAGGAGATAGTGATGGGCTGCAGGGGCTGGCCACCAGTCAAACTCTTTTCCAGTCAGCTCAGTTGGGGTCTAGATTCGGAAATCCACATCCACATCAGGATGTATTTCCCAAAATACAGAGTTTGAGCCCCAAATAGGACCATGCAGCAGCAAGCCCAACTCTATCACAGTCTATAAATACATCACTATGTACCGAGCTCACCAGGTCCAGCTCTAAATGTGGTTGGCCCATCAGTCACAGAAAATACAAATACTCTCCCTTGTTTTTAGTCCAATATTCCCAAGTTGACCCAGAGAAGCTATGAATTCACTGAGCTATAATTAGAGGTTTGTAATAAAAGGTGTTTGGGATGCCTGTCAGCACTGAAGGGGACTCTGTATTCAAGGTACCTTTAACACACGTAGCAGCAAGGGGCTGGTTTTTCAGCTTTCACAAAAAAAAGCCAACTTGTTTACTCACCTCAAATGGCTTTTTTTGGCCTCTGCTTAGGGAGTATTTTCAGCCTCTAACTCGATTAATGGTGTTTTAAAAAGGTAAAGAGAAAAAGCCATCAGAGAGGTGGTTTAAGAGATACACATTTTTTTATCCATAGCTCATAATGTGATTACCAGCTTAATCTTCTTTTCACAAAAAAAAAAAATTAAAGTAATTTTAAAAAACCCTTACTTGGGTGCACGACATTCACATTCACTCTTTCGTTATTGTAGGATTGTTGACATTAGCTTTTATTTTTAGCAAAATACATAGCAAAGCATGGAGGGGAAATGAAACAATGTGAAACTTCTTTGAGAAAGCCTCCAACACTAGGAAAATATGCAAAGAAAATACTGTAGTGATCCCTTCACATACCTTCCCACAGAGCATCAGGCTTGAGTTTACACAATAATAAATACTCTTTTATGCAATAACACTGCATCCTGAGCCTCCAGGAAGGAATGGACCTGAAAGCCACACACCAGGGATGTTCACTGGGACCTAGTGTCCCTCCTGGGTGTCACAAGACAGGGTGGATTTGGGAAGCTCTTGCTTCCCATGTCAAAACTAGGGAGGACACATCATAGAATCATAGAACGGTTTGGGTTGGAAGGGACCTTAAAGATCATCTAGTTCCAACCATCAATCATCTAGTTCCTGCCTTAGGCAGGCATACCTTCCACTAGATCTGGTTGCTCACTGGCTCATCCATCCTGGCCTTAAACACCTCCAGAGAGGGGGCATCCACAGCCTCTCTGGGCAACCTCTTCCAGTGTTTCCCTACCCTCCAAAGTGATGGCAAAACAAGCATTTCACATCACAGACACCTCCAACTGCACTAATCCTGCAAATGGCTGAATAAAAAGGCTGCTCCATCAAACTCAGCAGGACTTCTCATCTTTGCAGTACCCAGAGCCAGGGTTTCAGCAGACGAGCTCCTGAATTTCTAAATAAAATATTTTAGGTCTATCTAGCTGTGTCACAACTTATCAAGTGTTACTAAAATTAAATTTAAACTGGAGTGAAAAAGCCACTGTAGAGTGATGCTCTGATTCACCCTCTGAAACAGCATCACTTGGGCTGTTGGGGAAGTCAGCCCTGAGGTGAGGTGGCCACGGCCAGGGGATGCACTAGGAGGGGAAAAATAAATCATTAGGAGAGAAAATCATCTCTTCTAATACTGAATGTGAATCGAGGTGGGTAATTACAGAGGAGGTTTCACAGAAATATAAGAAAAAACTTTGTCAGGGTGAGAGTGACAGAACTGTGGCACAGGCTGCCCAGAGAGGGTGTGGGGTCTTCTTCCCTGGAGACATTCAAACCTGATCTGGCTGCTCCTCCTCTGGCAGGGAGTTGGAGTAGATGATCTCTCCAGGTCCCTTCCAATCCCTGACATCCTGTGATTCTGTGATTACACCAGCTGCCAGGTACAGCTCTGCAGAGGTGACCTCTCCTGGAGCTGCCTGGACACACCACCATAGAGGTATCAAGGCAGAGAAGATTTCTCTGATCCATCTCCTTAGGGGTAGACAGGCCAAAAAAAGCAGGGAAGGAAGGCAGGGCAGAAACCAGCTCAGTCCCTGCAGTAAGAGGGTACCCAGCTTCTGGATGCACTGACATCTCTCCCACCAAATGCCAGCTTCAAACCTCAGCCACAAAATATTTGGGAGCTGGATGGACACAAGGTAAACACAGAAACAGATTTCAATATTAATGGACTTATTTTTGCATCCTGCAGCAAAGCACCACTGCAAGGGAATGTCTTCTTCTTCCAGCAGACTATTTATTGTCATACACTTACACAGAATTATGGATAATGGACTTACAATTTCTATTCCCCTCTAAAAAAACCCCTCCACAACCAAAATTGGGCTGCTTGGCTGAAAAATTAGCAGTACTTTGTATCTGCAATTCAGCTTCAAGAACCTCCCTCATCTCCTTTTTATAACCACATGGAGAGCAGCTACACTGCACATACCATTTTTCACTACATTGAGCTTGAGGAAAATTTAAGACTTCCTCCCCTCCCTGTCTTCCTTTTGATGGGAGATGTGATTATTGAAATTAATTTGGAAAATAGCAGGCATTCACCAATCAGCTCAGCAGTTTGGGTTTTCTTCATCTGCTGGTTACATGCTAATTATTGCACTGGTGGGATTATTTTCCATTCACATTTGGAATTTAC
Source organism: Turnix velox (assembly GCA_013400935.1). Lineage (NCBI taxonomy): Eukaryota > Metazoa > Chordata > Aves > Charadriiformes > Turnicidae > Turnix > Turnix velox. The sequence continues at coordinate 9,087 of VZTY01003419.1, forward strand.
AGCACAGTAGGGAATTGATTAAATTAGAAGAAAAATACCAAAAAAAAATTAAAACCAAAAGAAAGAAATCAATGACATTTTGACATTTTAAATGCAACTTCTTTTTTTTTTTTCAATTTTCTTCTGAATTCCATGCCTACAAGGGCCTCAATCCCAGCAGCAGAGATGCACAAATCAGCATTTCCAAAGGAAATTTTGAGGGACAGAACTGCAGTGGAGCAGACACTTCGGGAAGGCAAAACAAGGCCTCCCGTGCTCATCAATATCTCTGCTGCTCACAGCTTCCTCCACTGCCTCACACCACCTGGACCATTTTCCACCTGGCTGACATTTGTAATTAAGAAGGAAAACCTCCCTACATGTGGGAAATAAGCTCCTATTTCCAAGGACAGGACTCCAGCCATGCTGGATACCCCTGCTGAGGTAAGAACAGACCTTTGCATGAGCATACAGTGATAGGATGGTTTGGGTTGGAAGGGACCTTAAAGATCATCTAGCTCCAACCCCCCTGCCATGGGCAGGGACACCTCCCACTACATCAGGTTGCTCAATGCCTCATCCAGCCTGGCCTTAAACACCTCCAGGGATTGAGGGGGCATCCACAACCTCTCTGGGAACTTCTTCCAATGTCTCACCACCCTCACAGTAAAGAACTTCTTCCATATATCCAGACTAAATCTCCCCTCTTCCAATTTGCATCCATTACTCCAACTTCTGCCATCCTGTAACCTATTAAAAAGTCCAACCCCAGCCTTTCTGTAGCCCCCTTCAGGTACTGAGAAGCTCCTCTGAGGTCCCCTCTGAGCCTTCTCTTCTCCAGGCTGAACAACCTCAATTCCTTCAGCCTGTCCTCATAAGAGAGTTGCTCCAGCCCTCTCATCATCTCTGTGGCCTCCTCTGGACCTGCTCCAAAACCTCAATATCTTTATGTTAAGGGCACCAGAAATGAACACAGTAGTTCCAGTTGGGGTCTCACCAGAGCTGAGTAGAGGACCAAAATCACCTCTCTTGACCTGCCCTATAGGAGTAGAGGTGGTCACAGCAGATGTCCATGATGGCCACTGCCCCTTCAGCAGCTCTGATGGACTGGGGTGGCTTTGTCCTCACCCCAGAAGAGTGAGAGGGACAGAAGCAACATGTCTCCACAACACCCAATGGGCAAAGATTGGGCTCTCCAGCTACCAGGTCTACCAGCTAAGCACAGGTCCTGCTGGAGATCTTCTAAAAGGAACCTGGCAACGAGATCTCTAATTTTGCTCCATGAACCTCAGATACTGTTCATTACCTCCTTATACTGGAACAGATTGCCCAGAGAGATTGTGGATGCCCCCTCCCATTTTGGATGAGGCATTGAGCAACATGGTCTAGTGGGAAGTGTCCCTGCCTATGGCAGAGCATTTGGAACTAGATGATTTTTAACCTCCCTTCTGACCCAAATAATTCTAGGATTAATTTAACATGGGCAAGGACACAGGACAGTACACCAGCAGGGCTTGGAGTACACAAGAGGATGAAAGTTTGCCTTCCAGTGCTGCTGACTGGGGGGTTACTCTTGAAGGCAACGGATCCTCCTCACACCCACCCTTCCAGCCTGTTGAAAAAGCATCTATTAAACAAATAAATAAATCACTAAAAAAAAAAGTCCACCCCAAAACCACCCAGGTTGCATCCCAGATACCAGAGAAGATCGAAGTAGGAGCACGAAAGCTGTTAATTTAAACATGGCTCAGTCTCCTGCTCCATACCCACCCCACTGGATGCCCACAAGCTGCTCTGGAGCCTCCCCAGAAGGTGACAAGAACAGTGGATGTCCCAAAAATCAGCAACAACAACAGGAATCACAAAAACCCCCACATGTATGTGTGCTCAGAGCAGAACAATCACCTCTAAATCACAACCATGATGAAGCAGTGGCACAGCCTGGCAGTGGGGTACAGCAAGACACAAAGGTGGCACCTACAGAGAGCTGGGCCACCTTTGGCAAAGGGGAACAAGAGGCTTGCTGTAATTCAAATATCCAAAAAGAAGACATCAGCAAAACCAGAAGAGTATGGAGTAGCTCAGAAAAGGGTGGACACAGCAATGACAGTTCACTGCACAATTAGCACAACTCCAAAGATGCCTCCTCCAAAGCACCTTCATTTCTAGGGCAGTGAGCACCACCTGATTGACAGAGCCAAATTTCCAGCCTCCCAGAATGGTTCTGGGATGCAAGAGTGAACATGGCTCAGCTGGGTGAGGTGGACACTACTACAGCATTGAGGTAGACATCATCAAAGGAGGAGAAAAAAGCCCAACAGCAAAGGAGCTGCAAGCCTACAGTGGCTGCTGCATCCCCCTCCGTCTCCATGTTTCCCAATTGGAAAAAAACATTGAAAGTGGAGCAGGGAGCACAGGCTGCTGTCTAAAACACCCGCTGCACTTCACAGAACATGCAGGACCAGAGGAGCAGGTCCTAGCAGGTGGATTATGAAGTTAATGAAATATTGATTCATCTGCCTGCTCTGAGCCCAGACCACAAGACTGTTCCCCCCACTGCTACGGCTGCTGAGGAGGTTTGTGTCCACATTTTTGGTTTGAAATTAGTTCTCCCTCTATAAAAGAGATGCAATCCTCTTGCCTTGAGTATTTTAACTATGCAGAAAGAGAGAGCAGGATACGTTTCAAAAGGAGTCTGTTTTTACATCCCACCTAACAAACCAAAGTGCCAACACAAAAGGTGCTCCAGGATGCATGTGCTCCAGAATGACTAATGACCACCCTACAACCAGAAGCACACCCAGGAGACAATTAATGCAGAGAATAAACATCCCCATCTTTCCAGGGCTGTGAAAAACTGCACATCAAGAAGCTCTTCTGATGTCACAGACAACCCATTGCATTCTTCAAAGCCACCAAGGAGAGTGCTCAAGGTGCAGATTTAAAGGTGGTCACTTCCACAAGGCTGACCAGAGCCAGAAGGCACAACACAGGCTGCAAGAGAAAGCCCAGAGCATTGGCTAACATCAGACACTCATATGGTTCCTGTGTCCCAAAGGTGCCCCAAGGCAGGACCTGGAGCCACCAGAGGATAACAGAACCCTGGAACAGGCTGCCCAGAGAGGTTGTGGTGTTTCCTTCTCTGGAGACATTCAAAACCCATCTGGATGTGTTCCTGTGTGACCTGATCTGGGTGTTCCTGCTCCAGCAGGGGGACTGGACTAGATGATCTCTTGAGGTCCCTTCCAATCCCTGATATTCTGTGAAGGTGGTCTCCAGTTATTGGAGCCTATTTCAACATATACATGAGGAGCCAGCAATAAAGTTGGATTCTTAATGCAGGTGACTGAAGACCTCAGTACATTAGATATGCTACATATCAAAAAGCCCCTTAGACAAACTCATCTCAAACATCCTCTTAAACTAATATACTCCAAGTGCTCTAGTGTGCTACAGCAAAGACCCAGGCTGCTTCTCTGAGGAGATTTGAAGATGAGCTACATAATCAAGTAACAAAGACCTCAAGCCTAATTTGCTCCTCTTAAACAAAAGTCCTTATTTTCACAATTCAAAGAGCAGACAAGAAGCTTCAGTCCCTCTTCGAAGCCAGATGCTGACTGATTCCTGATTATTTGGAGAAGAACAAGCTCCACCAGAAAGCAAGGCACAAGCTTTTGGCAGTTGCTGCGTTCTCCATCTGTGGGACAACTCAACTTTTTGACTGACTTCCCAGAAGGACATCAGCAACACCATGGCTGGGGCTGCAGGATGGAAAAGCCAATCTCCAGTATGACCATTTTATTAAAATCTGCTGTATTCTGGAGTTTGGTTTTAGATTGATTTAGGCAGTCTACAGCCCCACAGACCTGAACTCCTCTGGAGAATAAAAGACATCACCAGCCCAGCTTTCTGAAAAACACTTGGCTATAAAGAAGAAAGTGTCCTTACTACTGATTCCCAGCACTGCATTGGTGAAATCATGAGTAGACTGGAGATGTGCAGATTTCCAGATGGAAAGAGGCCATCACAGAAAAGAGACTGATCACAGAAAACAAAGAATATCAGGGATTGGAAAGGACCTCAAAAGATCAGCTAGTCCAATCCCTCTGCCAGAGCAGGAACACCCAGATCAGGTCACACAAGAAGACATCCAGGCAGGTTTTGAATGTCTCCAGAGAAGAAGACCTCACAACCTCTCTGGGCAGCCTGTGCCATTGTTCTGCTGATCACATACACTGGGTAACATGTGTCTACAGCACTGGAAAGAAGCATGGAATATGCTTTAAAGAGAAACAAAGCAGAGAAAAATAAAATGGCTACCCATTCAAGTATCTGTGCAACACTGGTATGACACCTTGAGGAAATAAATATTTGCTTGACCTATTTCCAAAAGAGAAGTGTTTTATAAGTTACATGAAGATCTCTCTATCTATGGAGCATGAGGGCAGAGCATGGGTGAGCATCCCACACGCCAAGCCAGGCTCTGGGAGCTACGAGCCCCCTTCTTAGCCTTCTGATGGGAGCAAACTGAATCCCTTCCCATCAGAAGGACAAGAAAGTCAGCCTTGAAACAACATCAAAACATTCAGGAGAGGAAGAGCTAAAAGATACTGACACAAACAGTAGAGAGACTTCAAAATGGAAGCCCCTTTCAACTCCCTTTGTGAGTTTTTAAGCACTGGCTATTTGAACCTCTCCCATCCAAGCACTTTATTAAGTACATGCTGCCAGACAAATGCTAGGGGTTATTCCCCAACCTATTCCTGACATGGCCCTCTCAAGAATCTACATATTATAGAAAAAAAAACCCAGAAAGCTCTTACCCTTCCTGTTGAGCAGCCTAGCAGACACAGAACCCCATCACCCAGACTGAGCAATAAGCAGACAGGAGCATCCAGGTGGAGCAAAAATGGAAACTTTTGCAACTTTAACACTATGCTGTTTTATTTGATTTGGTTTTTTTTTCTTTCTCCAAACAAGTGGCAAAACACATGAAGCAAATGGATGGAACAGCAAGAGCAGCACTTGCATTTAGTGGGAAAAACATTAAAAAACCCCATCGTTGTAACTGAACACACAGTTTAGGAGGCTCAGTCTCCAATTTTTTCTATTTCTTAACTAAAATAAAAAGAAGGAGTAAGAGGTGGTGATCACACAGATAAAAGGTGAGTCCAGTTAAATATCCCCTTATCATAGAATCATAGAA
>VZTY01003420.1:5555-15734 GCA_013400935.1 Turnix velox
ATGATCTTTAAGGTCCCTTCCAACCCAAACTATTCTATGATTCTATGATTTCTAACTGCAAGGTACTTGTCTGAATGGACTGCTTCTCGAAAACGCTCAAATTTAGTCATAATTTAGAATTTTTCTTCCAGGAAGACTGAAAGGCTCCAAGTCTAAATTAGCTATATCAAATCAGAGCACACTAAATTACCATCCTGGATTTCTTATATAGATAACACAATTTGCATTTCCCAAACAAAAGCGTACTCTAAGCAGATGAGTAAAGAAAGAGACAAACCAAAAATAGTTTCATGTTGGAAAAGATCTGCAGGAATAAGAGCCTCAATTAAAAGAGGCAGATTTGAAAACAGACACAGTAACATTCTGCAACATTTAAGTAAAACCTGTTAAGAGTTCAAAAATTGCCACTAACAGATGCAGATTACATAAGTGTACACAGATTTGCAGGCCCTTAAGATAATCAGCCTGGATTGATGAAGCTTTTAATAGCAATATTTGGGGGGTTATTGTTTGTATGTCATTAGTCTTTGCCAGAAGTATTCAAAATACCTTCAGATTGCAGTCACAAACTCACCAGTTGGAAAAGTGGGAACAAGTTACAGGGTTACTCTGAGAAGAAAACTCCCAAGGAAAATTAACTGGGTAACATCATTATTTGCATAGTCTTAAATTATCATGAGACTGTATTAACTGGCCAAAACCAGATAAAGTGTGAATAATTATTGGTATCAGCTTTATACTATCTTTTCTGTTTAGCTCGGCATTCCTACATAGCTGCTTCAGATTTACCCCAATTATAGAGATGAGTATTCCTATTCTTTTCAAATTATTCTAAATGAGGGCAGTTAACTCTCAATCACTCCAACGAGTTTTTTTCCATCCGCAGCTATTTGCTTTCTGCTGATAGCCCCGAGCCTGCTGTCAGAATCCACTCTCTTCAACTACTGACGAAGATGATGAAGTTATGAACCGCTGAAGTTGATTTAAAGCAGCTAAACAGTAACAAAACCTCTTCCTCACGTAAAGCAAAAGTAGCCCTTCAGTTTAAAAAAGTTTCTATTAATGACTGCTTATTAACAGGGGCAGCAAGATCCAACCCATTCCGAACTATGGCTCAAAATACAGCATCCCCATCACAACCGGTAGGTGTTAAAGCTCCCTCTTTGTTTTGCTAAAAGAAGTCCTGCTAATCACTTATTAAACTGTATCACTTGAAAATCACCACAGTGATAACATCATGCCAGCAGATACTCCAGAGAATTGTTGCTAAAACCAACAATAGATGAACCTGATCCTTTCACTTACAATCATATTCTCAGCCACACTGAGTACAAAAAGAAATGTCATTTCCTACATTAAAACACACAGCCCTGAACAAAGCGTTAGTTCTAGTGTCATCAACAACACTTCAAAGCTCATTGCTATTTTAGTTAACAGATAGATTGCCATGAAGTATAAACACAGTTTTCTCTGGATTTCTAAAGAATGCAAGTAGGATTCCCAAAGATTCTACTTAGACCTAGTGATAATAATCCCAAACTCAGTAAGTTTGCCTCTGAGTGATTCAGAATGGGTTATAATTGTGAAAATTCCTTGCTGCTTTATACTGATATTAATACTTAAACAGATTCAAGAAGAGAAAGAATACCAACATAAGTCACGGGGCTTTTTTCAGGATGCAGTTTCCTATGCTGAAAAAGACACTAAGAACGTATTAACCTGCCATCAAGCCACACAAAGTAACTGCTGCTAGGAACTAAAGGACTGCTAGGAATTACCCAGGGAATTCTGGAAGTGCTTCAGTATAATTCTGATAAATGCAATGTACCTGTCATCACCTGGTGAAAAGTTCAGAATATGTTTAAGAATTGAATCTGAATTCTTCTGATCATTGTATCCCATTAGGGATACAACACTTGGGGTAATTAGAAAAGAGAATGCATGGAGTTAAGGAGTATTCTGCAGAAAGCTCCCCTTTCTCAAGGATGACCTCAAGTGAGCCACAGATTCAATCCTCATTCACCTCTTCACTTCCCCTGTCTCTCCCAAGGGGAAAAATGAGGGCAACCAAAACCACACATTGAGAAGTGCTGGTATGACAACTTACAAATATGCTGAGGAAGCTGAAAATAAGGTAGAAAGAGGGATATCTGTAGTATCTTGACCAGAGAAAATTTAAGTTTCACTGTCATTCTTAATGTCAGCTAGAAGAAAGTTCTGGGCACTGTAAGCAGATTCCCCTAAAATACTTACAAAACCAGCATAAAAACTTGGTTCTCATTCCTTGGGTTAAGAATTTTAACATAATGTTTAAAAAGATTTTTAGATGTTTCATCTTAGATACATTTTTACCTACTCTGAGAAATTTATTTTCAAACAGTATTACAAATACAGCTATTTAAAACAGGAATTGTTTCAAGTCTACTGGAACAGTGTTTTTCCAGATATAAGTGTACATGTCACAATCAAGTTAGAACCATGGAATCATCTAAAGAATCACAAACAGTAACTTTCTACCATCTGCTATTAAAAAAAAAAAAAAGAAAAAAAAAATCCACATGCTCTGCCAAGAGTCTTACACCCAGCTGCAGAAGCACTGCAGATTTGCCTGATATTTATTTTCCTTATAGCCCAAATGTTACAGCCATTATGTCTGTATTTGCATTTTCCTTAAGTTAATAACTCTCAAAACTAAGACAGCCCTGACAACATGAATTTTAAAAAATTAAATGGAAAAATAGTATTTGTTTCAATACTTTATCTTAACTCAACCATGATTTGGAAGAACCGATTCGTAATCTAAATAAAAACAAAGGTTTGGTAATCTTTACAGGAAACGAGATCTTCTGAAGAGATGCATGACAGGAAGCATCAAGGCTGCCTCTGCTTCACACTGAGGTTGTGACATGAGTATGGAGAACCTGGGTGACAGTCAGAGCCATGCTGTTTAACGAGCTGCTGACATGAAACAAAAATGCAGCGACAGAATAAGAGAAAGAACATGTGGCCTGAAATGATGTTGCTAACCAAAAGGCAGTGAATCTACACTGCACCATCCACTTCATCCACGAAGACTACCAAAGATCTATTACTGCTTGTTTTATTTATTACTCTGCTAGACAGCTCTCAAAGGACTCTATACAGGATGTCTCCAGGGAGTTTTATCAGGTGGGGTATTTTTTTCCTCCCCTTTTCAAAGAAAGATTATAATCCTGATAGATAATTAAACTTTGGAGAGCTAGGGAAAAAGAGTTCAGCATTTTTATTTTAAACTGCATCAGCCCAAAACAGGTCTTATTTAAAAGATTTAATACTGCAGCTCTCAAACTTACACAAACTGACAAACAAGGACCTGTTCATTAACGTAAGAAATGCTGCAGTTTCACAATGTACTTATCCAATTATATTTATTACCTTGCAACCAGCCAATTACAAATTGAACCACAGCCATCTCTAAAAGTGGTATCCCTTTGAGGTAAGATTATTTTGCTAAATAGAGGTCTCCTAACAGCTGCAGCTCCAGAATGTACTTTAATGCTCCCTTCTCTCTTTCAGGGTCACCTCTGTGATGTCTGAGGCAGCCTGACCACTGTTTATACTTCTGCAGGTAATCAATCTGGCCCCCTTCCCATGTCATTTATCAAGTCATCAATTGTATCAATTGCAGGACAAACATTCAGGAATATGGATGGGTTTCGTTCATTATCCAAAGAAGAAATTTTCACATCAACAATCTGAATCTAATAAGTATTAGTAACTTGGTTCTACTCTATGCTGTAGAAGCCAGAAGAAAGCTCAAGACTTTACTGGACAAAATTTCAAGCTTCCTATGAGCGTGCACACTTGAAGACAAACTGGAAGTTCTAAACTTTTTACTTTCAAAACTTTGAAAAGTATAAAGCTGAGAACAGATAAAGCGTTAATAAGGACAAAATGATGCCCACAAAGATTGTCACATATCTTCATTAATCCACATCTGTGACAATTATGCACCTGATCCAGAAGGAGAAATGTACTGGAGGGACACTGGTACTGTTATAGTGGTTGTAGACCACAAATAGTTATGCACACAGACTAGCAGAGTTATTTTAAACACTAATGTGAAATACCAGGCAAGCATGGGAGATACCATCCTGAATTAGATTTGAGCTTGATCTGTTTCAGTAGATCTACAAAATCTATTTTTTTAATATTCAGAATTACAACACACTTATCACTTCAAGCTTCCTATGAGCCTGCACACTTGAAGGCACCTAGAAATCCTGTGCAAAGTGCAAGTGCTATGAACTAGTTTTTTTCAGGGTCTTGATTATTCCTGCAGAACTAGCAAAATGCAATCATTTTCCAGTAGTATTTGACAGATCCAGGTCCATGCTCAGCTTCCTCAGTGAAAAATTATTTTGATCTTTTTACGTTCTGTTTTAATACAGCTATACAATTGTGCATCAGAGCTAGCATCTTTGCAGACAGGCCTCCTAGAGAGCAATATGAAACCCGCTTTAAAAAAAACTACAGGATGCCACAGCTATGTGTTACAAGACCTTTTTTGGTTGTCAGACTTGAATGTGCAGCTTCTGAAACATTCTCTGCTCAGCCAGTCCAGAAAGCAAAGATTTTTAAGAATTACACTTGGACTAAGTTGATTTTTATCAGGCTGAGCCTGCAGTGAAGTCCGTAATCAAGAGCATAGAAACTACATTTCATTGTTGCCTGTTGACCTAAAAATCTGTATTGAAGCTTTAAGTTGAAGAGATAAAGGTAGGTACAGTTAAATCTGAAGTGTCACTGAAAGTGAAGATACACTTCACAACTTCCTGCACTGCAAGCTTGAAGTTAACATCTATACATTGTTACACTCAAAAACATGGATTAGTGACAAACAGTTGCATTACCAGTTTTAATAGAGTGCACTACAGAATCACATTATATTCATTCTCAATTATTTCTTCACTGCTGCATTAAAAAAAATACACTTAGTAAGCTGAAGTATTTGCACTTGGTCTATAGCTCTGCAACACAATAGCATAGGGATAACGTAAACTGTTTTATTACTTAGAAGATTTGTAACTAAAAGGTAACCAAATTAGCATTCAGCTCCCACTCAAAGCAGTTACTAGTAGAAAATACACTTCTTGCATCACTTTGACTTCTCAAACTTTGGGTTTTTTTTTACCCCCAGAAGAAGTACTGCACTTCAGAAGATCAAATGTTAAGCACAACAACCTGACAATCATTCTCACTCTGACATCAGTACAATATTTATTTGATACATCCACAAGAAGATGAATTTGTGAACTGTAACTGCTGACTGGCAAATCTACCCTTTCTATCAAAAAAATATAAAGAACAGGAGTGATACAGAACATAGCAGGCAAGCAGTACTGGTCTCCAATGCACCATCTCGCCAGGAACATTTTTTCAACTAATGCAAATATCTTTCTAATAACAGCTTCTAAATCACACTTCCTTTGAGAGGAGTCGCTGCCCAAATTGAAAGGAGGCGAGTCTTCAGATGCCCAACAATATTCAGCTCAAAGAAAGACCACTTCACCTTCTGTATCACTAAGTGCAACTTCCTATTTGGAAAGTTACTGATTTATATGACAGAACACAGAGCAGTAGTTATAGACACATGACTTTGCAATGCAGCAAGTGACTGCACCACTCTGCTCTGTACAGCTGAAGTTAAACAACAGTCTTTATCTGAAACCAACTCAAAATGAAATAGGGACTGAGAGGACGACAAATTAACCTTACGTTTTGGCTTTTACAGTCAACTATGCAAGTCTTAATACCTTTGGATTAAGAGTATTACCTCACAAAGATAAACTTAATGCAATAACAGAAGGCATCACATTTTAGCCACAATTTTACCTGAACAGCACCGAAGTGACAAAAGACTCACTGCTCAGAAATTTAATTCAAAAGACTAGTCATTAACACTGTACAGGAGGAATTTTTTTAAAACAGCAGCATTGACCACTCTTACCAACTTTTATCTACTTAAATACCATTAAAGCAGTAACCCTAACTACTACTACACTCGATTTATGAGATGTGCTAATGACAACAGTAGGAGGCACACTTCACTGAGAATAACTAGAGCTGAGATAACATACAACAGGAATAAATGAATTTGAAGGCTAACACTTGAAGTAACTCAAGTTGAGGACTAGCCCTAAGCAGCTGCTACTGAGCTCCTCACAGATCCACATTGCCCATAGCAGGGAAGACATTTCACATTTAAATACCTGCATCCAATATTTAAGCTAGCTTCAGTTACAGTTTGCTTCATATACATCAATCACAAAGTAAACTAGGCCAGTTCATCGGGTACACCATTGCTAGGTTTTTGTTACACATCTATAAGCAACCTCAAGATACTTGATTCCTCCAAACCAAATCTTCCTATCTTCCATAGATCAAGAAAGAGTCTTGTCCAGGACCATCCATGCTGGGGATATTGACGCCTCCATTAGGTCACCTACATCACGAGTAAGGGGCCTCCCAACACAGTTCAAGCACCTTCTTAAGGATATGGATCAGCAACTTAGGAACCCAAGCTGCTTTTAACAAACAGCATCCAAACTCCCTCTGAAAGGAAGCATACTGATATTATCTACTTTTACACTTAATATTTAAGAATATACTCTGTAATGATGAAGTAAAACTGCATTATTTAATATTAAAATATCCAGAGACCATCATAGTGTCTTCTGTGCTCTCCTTGATCTACAGAATTCCTACTACAGATTTTGCTCCTACACTTAAAATGCTGTAGTTTAAGTGAGATGAAAGCAGCTGACATTTTGCTTCCATTAAAAGAGCAGAGACTTTAATGAAAGAGAAGGATTCAAGGTATGCTAGGAAAGCCTTAAAAGAACATATACCCCAAGACAGCAAAAGTACAAAGTGCTCTCACTTCATTCTATTATATATATATCTTGCAATCAATCAAGAACTGTGATACATCTTTATCAACTTTGGGTTGATAAAGGAACAATTTAGTCGACACAATCATGGTAAGCAGCCTCATTCCAGCAGCACTACAGAAAAACTGTTGTGAAGACTCTACAAGAGATGGGACACCTAGGATGCAAGCTTGCAAGCTTGATTACTAAGAACTCTTCTGTTACTAAAGAAAATTATTTTAAGACAATTAAAAGTAACCATTAGTCCATTATGGTTGGTGTAATACAGCAAGAAAGAAAAATCATTCACATTCCTCTAATAAAACAAATAACCTTTGAAGGTTCAAGCCTCAAGCCACAGCATCTGGAAAACCAATGACACCTACACTTCAGTCCATCTTGGTGAATTCAGAATGCACTTTGGCACAAAACACGTATATCACTAACCTAATCAACAATTATATTTTCCTAGATAAAGGTCAGGATTTTCTCATCATAAAACATATCAAGGTTGCTCCTTTCATTTCTTGATACAAACAATAGATGAGAACTTGATTTTAAAATATTCTAATAACTGTAGAGTGACTACTTCCTTTAGTAAATGCTTCTAACAGCTGTAAAATGGGTATCCATGTTTTAAACTTGTCGTTTTGTATGCAGTCTCCTGAAGATAGGAAAGCGACAGCCTTCAGAACAAGGTGTTTTGATAATGCAGCTAACCTCTCAGAAATCAAATATTTCCCTGTTACAAATACTTCCATTCATGCTTTCAGCAACATGTCATTAGAAATACTACTCATGAAATCCTTCAATCAATTAAAAACTCAGCAACACGCCCTATATAAATGGGCTTCTTTATTAAATTACTTCAAAGACACTTCTTTGGACTGTTTTTCCACATGGTACTAATGATGATCAAGACACTTCCAACAGACACAATGTTAGCAAAAAGTGAGTGATGCCAGACTGACATTAGTTTCTGATCAGTAAGCAAAGTGTGAAGATTAAAACAGCTTTTAGCAATTAAGACCAAGGAACTCCAAACTGCAAATAAGATTAATGTAGTTTCGGTGGATTATTAATCTCCACTAAGAACAAACTGCATGTAAAAAGCTTAAGCAGAGGCCAATACTAGATCATTTTATTTTTTAAATTTAAAACTAATGTTCAAAAGACCATCAAACCAAGTATGCAGGTAGTGGGGACAAGTGGAACATGCTGAAGGGTTACAAAGAAAACCAGAACATTACTTCCATAGTCAGTGTTATAGAATAATTGCAAGACCATAATCAACCAAGATACCGCTTGAGTAATCATCTAAATCAAGAGAGATATCTTCATAGATTCACTCAGTTTCACTGAGCAGATAAAACTGAGTTTGAGGACAATAAAGTTTTGGTCCTGTCATTGCAATAATTAATTTTTAAGCAGCTAACTACTTAAAAACCCCACAAAAACTGAAATTTTACTCAATGCTTTTGGGTCTGCTCTAAATTGGATGGGAATACACACAAAAATAAAGCCATACTACATTAGCCCCTCTACATAATGCATCAAAACTCAACACTAAAAAGCAAGCACTATCCTTCTAACCTAATGTTGAGGCTCTGAAAACAAACTAGCACACCAGGTATTTTTCCTAGTACTCCAAGCTCTTGCTGCTTCTCAGGTTGTTGCTCAGCAAGCTTTATCTCAAGTTATACAAGCTCTGACTCGTGTGGAACTAAAGGTGTTCATGCCATTATTACACTGAGCTTATAGAGAACTCTGCTCAATCCAGGAACTCAGTAAGGGAGTTCAATTAGTCCAGTTCAATCCACAAATCATTTGGAAAGGTTAAACTTCACAGTGGCTTTTAAGGCCTCAGAAAGACAGCTACTTTCTTCCTTTCCTTGTGCCTGTTACAAAAGGGTGAACCCTAGAACTCAAAATAAAAAACAGTTTTGTAAAATTAAACATGATGCACTATATGACTTATTCTCAGTTTACCCAAGAGTCTACTGACACAGACTTATGAAACACCTCTGAAATTATTATTTTGCTTTTTTTAACTAAAAACAACAACTAAACAAGTTTTGCAAAACTAAGGCTAACTCCAGTTGACAGCCACTCAAACACTTCCCCCCAGGCTCCCTGAAGCTGCGTACAAGTATTTTTACAATCCTTCAAGCTACCTTTTGGAGGCATAAAATGCAAGATGCCAGAAGCAGAAGTGCACTACACTTTCTGTTGATAAAGCTAAAAAATTACCTAAAGCAGGTCATTTAAAAGAATCAAAACTGACTCCAAGGAAAGGCTGTACCTTTCCTACGAACATGTGCCTTGATCTGCAGATCTGAATAAAGCAGAACTCCAGCTGATGGATTTTACCGTGTTTAAGACACAGTCTAGAAACTGGCAATGTAATGTGCTTGGGTAATTCAGAACTTTTATCTATTTTACCTGCAACTCGCACCAGGCAACTTCCACAGTGGTATCCGTATCCAGTCCTTTATACACAGTTTTGAAAGATCCTCTTCCAATCTCAATGTCAAACTTCAGGAAGCGGCCATCTGGAGAAATGCCCACCGCCTTGGTCTCAAGCTCCTCAATGTCTTCCTGCTGCGTTCTCCTCTCCTCATATTCCCGGCTGGCAGCTGACACGCTGCCAGATGCACTGGTGGCAGGTAGTGCAGCTGTCTCATCCTCCTCCTCCTTGGGCAGCAGTGGAGCAGCATCCTTCGGAGCAGGGGGCTCCTGAGCAGACTGTCCTTCGAAGGGAAGCGGGGCAGGCGTCGGGGGCTGCTGCAGCAGGGAGGTGGCCTGGGCAGCGGTGACGGCGATACAAGAGGTCCGGCTGGCACCCTCGGGAGGAGACACCAAAGGAGCGGCGCTGCCTCCCGAGACAGGAACCGAGGGAGCCGCGGGTTGCAAACTGGGTAGCTCCAAGGCCGTAGCGTTGGAATCGCAGATCACGCTACGGCGGAAGAAGCGGTGCTCGGTGGCTGCCGCCCCTCGGCTGTCCTTGTCCATGGTGTGGCGGCGGCGCCGGTACTCCTCACTACGTCCTCCGCTCCCGGCTCCGTTGCTGGTACCGCTGGCTCCGCAGGCTCCGTGGTCGGAGGAGGCGGCTCCCAGCTTCTCCCCGACGGAGCTGTCCGAGCTGGAACCGTTCTTCGGTGGCGGCGGCGGAGGAACCAGGAAGCGAGGAGCCGGGGTGCCGCTGTCTGCGGAACCCCCCGACATCGTGCCCCAGGAGAGCGCTGCTAGGGCGAGGCGGCGGCGGGGA
>VZTY01003429.1:0-11079 GCA_013400935.1 Turnix velox
AAACTATTCTATGATTCATAACCATTTTCCCCTCACTCATTGCAATGACATTTCTACAAAGACTTCACAAGGAATGACAAAGAATATTGTGTCATCTCCTCCCCATCTTCTATTTCAGAGACAGAAGAACCGGACCCAAAGGCTACAGCACATGAAAAACACATGCACAGATCACTCCTGCTAGTAACATCCCTGCCCCCCTGCATGGTGTTTCTGTGACTTTAAGCTATTACCTTTTAAACACACAAGAGGCTGTATTTGAAGCTACCTGGCATCCTATTCCCTATTGAACTCACACTAATTTCTCACAAAACATAAGTAGAATCGAAGATTTCTGAAAAAACAGAGTATATTGAATATGAAAACTCAACACTGAAACAGAAGTCAGGAACAGCTTACATAAGCTGCATTCCCTGTAGTTTAAGATAGTTTAAGATATTGAGACTAAGCCTCTGAAATGCATGAAATCTAGTTTGTTGTTGATTTCCCAACTTATACTCAGCTCATTTGGAACAAATCTATGCCTACTTTGATAACATTTTGAATAGAGTTCTTGGCACCTCATTTCTCTTAAGAAATATACCATTTCTCTTTGTATTTTGGTCCTTTTCTAGACACAAACTGGAAGATTAACCCAGCTGTATTTTATATTCATGCAGTACTTTCTATGGCCTGAACCATCTGACTCTCAAAGTTTCTTCTGAATTAAAATGACACTGTCTATCACATCCCAAGCTGTGGCATAAAGCATTTGTCAAATAACAGGGAAATACTGGCAGTCTGAAGGATGAAATGTAGAGGAAAGGACTAGCACATAAAACATCTTTCATTAAATAATTCTCTCTTCTGGAATACTGAACACAGAACAGATTGAAAAGGGGTAGAAGCAACCATAGAGAGGTCACATCTTTTGGAAATAAAGATTAGAGAAACTCAGTAAAATATTAACACAGAACTTGCAAAATATTCACTTACTGGATGATGTATGTCATGAGAATGATCTTTTTAAGATGATAAAAGGAAAACTGAAAGAGTAGTGTGTGACATTAGGCTAGCACAACTCAGTGAAAACCAGTTCCAGTTCCCCAAACAAGAAGATGCTGTTGAAACAAAGATCCTGCAGCTCTGGCACCAGTTTCCAGCAGGAACACAGACAGCCTCACTGATGTGCTTTTGCCACGGGATAGGCATTGAAAGTTCCCCAGGAAAGCACCAGGAATTCAGTGCTGAAATACATGAGTGAGGGTTGAAGTGCTGCAAAGCACTCAAGTTTCCATATGGAATTCAAATTAGATTTAAAGACATACGTGCAAAATTAAATTCTAGAGGCTGCATTGTATTTTCAGTTAAAAGGAAGAGAGAGGCATTAACACAGTGTAGGGTCATGCACCAGTTATGTCTTATTAAGTATTCCAGCCTTCCTTAAGATAAGCATCACATATGGGTTCTTTTGCAGTTAGCAGTTCCTTGCTTGAAGAGAGAGAGGTCTGGATAACACCCCTTCTGTCTCCCAGGGCCTCCTGGGCTGATTGACAGGAACATGTACCACAGGGAACAAATGCTGCTCCAAGAAAAAACAAGATTACTTTCTCTGAAGGAGGCCACTGGGGTCACTTCTTTGTCACATCTTCTGCTTGCCATCTCTGATTGAGGAAGAGGTGAAGAGGAGGAGTGACACTTTCCTAATAAAACACAGGACAAGCTGAAGAACGGGTTTTTACGAATGATGGTTTGCACTGAATTCGGTGTTAGGGAAGCAAGAGAGATTGCTTGAAATAAACATGGCATTTGGAGAGCTGAATACCACCTCCAGGAACCAGACTGCATGGAAGTCCAACTCAGAATCCGCCCTACAACCTGTCTCAGTTATATTTTAGTCTGAGAATCAGCAATAAATGCCTAATCTTATGTATCAACTTTGATTACCACCCACTCATGATAGACAACATTGTGCCTTATTTCTCCTTGGGCAGACCCACAAGGAGTTTCAAGACCTGGTGCCATCACAGTGTGCCCCATGAGAAGGGAGGTTTCACTGCAAAGAGTTTTCTCTAAATTCAGCAATTCCTCTGCTTGCTCCCTCATTTCTCACCAGTAGGCTCCCTCTTGGCCAATACAAAAGGAACAACTTGGAGTCTTATATTTTGTACCACCCCAAACATCCTCCCCACTGAAATTGTTTCAAAGTATAATTCTTAAATGTTGTAATTTTTCATGAGGCACAAAAAGCTTTTATTAATTCCTTAGCTCCTACCAAACCTTCCTCACTGTTTCAGCATCTCCCTCTGTACAGCTGTGACAGAAACATTTCATCTTCCAGGCCTTCCCCTCTGCTCTGACCTATTCCTGTAATAAAGCTCAGAGGTGGAAGCACTCACAGAGGCAGCAGACACCAGGTCAGCTCTCTCAGTTAATAACCTCAGGACCAAAGTGTTTCCCTTCCCAGAGACTTCTGCTGGTCTGCAAATGGCAGCGTCAGCAGACCAGGACATCATCAGCTGCTTCAACTCTTCCTACTTTCCCACCCATAGCCAGGTGACAACCACTTGGGCTGTTCTTCCCAAAATGCAAGGTGGTGGTAGAGAGACAGAGCTGTATTAATTAACAAATATCCATTTGAAATGAGGCTCCTGATCTGATGAAAAAAAAAANTAACCTCAGGACCAAAGTGTTTCCCTTCCCAGAGACTACTGCTGGTCTGCAAATGGCAGCGTCAGCAGACATCATCAGCTGCTTCAACTCTTCCTACTTTCACCCAATTGTTCCCACCCATAGCCAGGAATTCACCACTTGGGCTGTTCTTCCCAAAATGCAAGGTGGTGGTAGAGAGACAGAGCTGTATTAATTAACAAATATCCATTTGAAATGAGGCTCCTGATCTGATGAAAAAAAAAATAAAAAAAGTTGTCTGGCTAAGAAGCAAAATAGTCATGCCAACAACTAGATTTTTCAGTGAAAGAAGAGAATTAGCAGTCTCTAAATAGAGGGGTTAAGATAGATTGAAAATGTCAAGTTATTGATATTTTATAAGGTAACCATGGTTATTTTTTATGCATTCCTTTGCAGCATGAATGCAGCTGATGGCAAGTATTCATGGGCCAATTGAAACAAAAATAAAACTGAAGAGATATCTTGATGGTAATTTAAACCTTAAACTGCAGAAATTAATCAGTCCACACAGACAACAAAGAGCATTCAGCTGATGTTGCACCACAAAACCCCCTCACTAAATAGATGAATAAAATCCATTTCACAAAGGATGAACATGGTTACAGTCATCCTGACTTTAGCCCACATGTACCCGCAGGGATCAATATCACTGGAGCAGGACAGATCTGGACTGATGTGTAGTTGTCCATGTGGCCTCTGGATAAAACACAGCTGCTTCTGATTTAATTTGCATGAGCTGCTGGGAATGTAGAGGATGGTGGGTCCCCAGTACTGGAGCCCTTTGGTGCTGCCCAGCAAGGGGGTCACTACCAGTCCAGATGACCAGAGGAGCTCTTGGGGTCACATTAACCTCTCTGGCAAGCCATGTCATGCCTTGCAGTGAGGGCAGGGGAGCAGACTGGGGAGGAGGGAGATAGGGAATGGTGAGGGTGCCCCATTGTGATTATTAATTATGACCAAGCACTCTGTTAAGCAAACTAAAGCAGGGCTTTGATTCAGAGAAGTCTCCAATGACTTCTGCAGCAAATCAGGAATTACATCCACCTCCAGAACCCTGTGACAGAGGGGCTCCCAGCAGCCAAAATGTTTCGTGTAGCAGCAGAGAGAGGAAATATGAGGCTGCTCCTAAATTCCTGACACCATTTTCCATCCTTTAAATAATACACTGCAACAAGCCACTGCTTGTTTTGGTGGAGGAAGAGATATTTGGCCAGGCTGTTGAGAGGCACCTATGATCCTAGACCCAGCAGGAAAGCTGTCAGGAGCTAGCATGAGAAGTGCAGAAGACTTCTTCAATCTAATAAACATCTCTGTTCAGTGTTAGAACAACTGAATTTGCCTCTGCAAGTCTTCACTATTTTCATATGACATCATAATTTCTCTTCTAAACATCTGCTTCAATGCACAGTCTTAGCCTGGTTTCTGTAAAGGGGCTATGAAACCACAAGATGCCCACAGTTGGGCCAGGACTCCAAGTTCCTAGTGCACATAAACATACATCCCCAACTGGCAGCTAACAGGGTTAAAACACCCTCTGATTAAATGAAAGCATCTTTCATTAGTTTAATTGACCATGCCTCAGCCAAGACCATCTGCTCAGCAGCATTTGCCTTCTCTTTGCAGGAGCGATTGATCAGCCATAGCTAGAGAATACAGCACTAGGCTACATCAGATTTATTTTGTTTAATAGAAGAGCTAATTTGCTTTAAATTTAATTACAGGGGCCAAGATTGCTCTCAAAGTCCATAACAGCACAAAACATAAGCTGATCCTACAGCTAATGGACTCACACGTAGGTCTGTACGTGTCTGTGCAAACCAGGCACATGGCGCCAATGGCTCAGGGATCCCACCAGGGTTCTCCCCTGGCAGAGCTGCATTTCCTCCCCAAAAAACAGCCACCCTGTGACACACTGCTGGGTTGGCAGAGCCACGCCAGGGACCTCCATGTACCTCTGTAATCAGCTGAGCTCCTCCCCACAGCTCTCTGGTGGATGCTAGAGGAGACCACACATTGGATGCTGGAGCCAAGAGATGTCCCATCTCAACCACATCTCCCACTCTTAATAAAGATACTAAATAATGCATCACCCATAGGGGACCACTCTTGGGGTGACCTCCATCAGCAAACCTCCCCCACAAAGAGCCAGAGACCGCCTTCAGCCCATCCATCTCAGCCTCTCCTCCCTCCCATGCAAATGTCAATATTTGAAACACTGCACTTCGAGCCAGCAGAGGAAGGCAGCTCCCCCTCCTCTCCCAAAGGACCATGTGTACCTACGTGGTGTTATTACAACGGGGAAAATTTCATTCACTTCCCAACACCTTTTCCTTTTCCAGGCACTAAATCACTGCCACCTTTGGGAGATGCCTGAGCCCTGGCAGGGAGGCTGTGGCTGCTGCTGCCTGCTATAGGAGTAATTACAGCCCTGCACAAGGCTCCAGGCTGCCATTTCCGTTTCCATGGAAATAAATACTGAATTACTGAAAACAGACTATGATGCTTTATGGATTTTGAGGCTTTTGATCATCTCAAAAGCACCTTAACTTAATTTTTATTGGTGGTGGCTATGATTTAAAGGGGTATAAATGCTCACAGTGTGGAAATAGGCAGAGAGACCAAAAGATGTTCTGGAGTAAAAGAGGGAGAGGAAAAAAAGCCAGGGAATCTAGATGATGCTCTGAGGATTTACAAGGGACACAGCAGTGTCAGCAGGAGCTGCTGGTTGTCTGCAACATCCAGGTCCTCAGCCCTGAAGAGTGGAACCCATTGAGGCTTGTTGATCCTTGCCTGCAGCCTCATCTTGCCACCACCACCTCTGTAATGGTCCATTTGCAGAGGCCGGGGGGTGAAGCAAAGCTCATGGCTTTTTGGAGAGGTCATTATAGCCAGGTTAGTCTTAAATGCCCAGAATTGCAGATGGCCATTTCACAGCTGCTAAGCTTCAGGATGAAGCTAGAAAAAAATGGAATTGATTTATGCTTTTCAAAAATGATAAGCAGGGAGCAGAAGGGAGCAATCTGATACTAAACCTGGCTACTTCTGAACTGACAGAACACAGATGCACACAAAGAGGGAATTCCATGTTGTGTGCAACACCACCAGGCTCAATTCTCATCGCTAGGCATGGCTGGGAATTTTTTAACGTGACAAACTAAATTAAATACTTGGTTTGGGGAGGATATACACAAGCCAAACATTCATCTCCCCATCTGAGCTGTTACAGGATGGGAGTATCTGTCTTTACTCATGGGAGTATCTGTCTTTACTTGTTCCTGCCCTAACTTGGGCTGCATCTTCCAAGCATCACATCAGCGTCTCTGCCATAGACTCAATGCAGCATAGCAAGTCAAGAAATGAAGTCTGGGAAAAACACCTGAAGTTCAAAGATGAGAGAGGGGCAAAAGGCAAGACACCACCTCAGCGAATCATCTCCAATAGTAACTTGAGCTAAAAATTAACATTTGATTCAGGGCAGACAGAAATCCTAAATATCTTTTCTTCTACCACTTCTGAAATTGATATTTTTTGGCAGGGGAACTTTCTGCTTTGTGAGAAATGTCAGCCTTTGGACACAGTGTCCTAATTCAGCTGCAAAAATAAATGTCAAAACAGTGAATTCTAATTTTAAGCCAGTGCTGGTCGGCAAAATTTGGGCTGATATGTTTGCTAACGGAAATCGCAAGCCTCCAAAATTTACAAAAGAATTCCAGTTGCACTGGCTAGAGGCTTTCATCCTTTTATGAGAAGTAGCCAAAAGGCAGAGACGGGACTTGGACTGTGTAGGCCACATACTCATGCTCACTTCTCTACTTTGCACACGGATGGACAGAAATAGATGCTGTTGGAATGGGTCCAGAGGAGGACCACGAGGATGATCAAAGGGATAAAGTAATTCCCTTCTGAGGACAGGCTGAAGGAGTTCGGGTTGTTCAGCCTGGAGAAGAGAAGGCTCAGGGGGGACCTCATAGTAGCTTACCAATACCTGAAGGGGGCCTACAGAAAGGCTGGGGTATGACTTTTAACAGGATATGTGATGGAAAATCTAGGAGTAATGGATGCAAATTGGAAGAGGGAAGATTCAGGCTAGGTACAAAAAAGCGATTCTTTATGATGTGGGTAGTGAGACACTGGAACAGGTTGCCCAGAGAGGTTGTGGATGCCCCCTCTCTGGAGGTGTTTAAGGCCAGGCTGGACAAGGCACTGAGCAACCTGATCTAGTGGGAGGTGACCCTGCCCATGGCAGTGGGGTTTGAACTAGATGATCTTTAAGGTCCCTTCCAACCCGAACTATTCTATGATTCTACGCTGAAAAACCACAAGTGCTTATTACTCAGTAGGTTTGCCATGCATATATTTAGCAATTTCTTTATGAATTGAAGGGGATCATATGAAACTGGAACCTTATAACAAGTACTTCGAATATTTAACAGGAAAGTCACAGTGTATGGTACACTTCAGGCCCAGTAAAGCAGAGGAAGTCTAACTGTGGAGCCTTTGGATTCAGACAGCCCTTGCAGGGACCCAAGGGTCCAGCACTTCCTTGCAAGTGGGAAGATGAAAGTGTGCAGCTCATCACAGATGCACTCTGGACATCAGCTACTGCTGCTGGATTAACTGAGCAGTGCTGTAATAGCTCCTTCTCTTCTCACTGTAGCTAAAAATTGCTTTCAAACCCAGCTTGAGATACGAAAGTAAATCACTGCCCTACGGCTGGGGAAGAACAGCCTGATTTTCAGTGATGCTGCTGCAATTCAGCCATCATGAGGGTTGGTGGGAAATACAGGGCTCATGCCCAAGGACATGGCAGTTGCAGCAACAACCCAAGGTTGGAATTGCCCAGCACTTACTAAAAATAGCTCCTGTATGACTTTTCCACAGTCACAGGTTAATTACAAAACAGAAGAGCTAAACTGAAGCCTTGCCAATGTGTTCTGGACCAAAAATCCAAGACTGAAACACACCTCTCACTCCACAAAGTCTCTTGCATAGTAGAGGAGATCTCTGCTGAGAAGTAGAAACACCCAGCCACACAGCATGTGTAGTGCAAAAAAATTATGCCTCTGTGTATTACTTAATACACAGGTCATAGGTTGTGCTTAAAAACACCATTATGTCCACAACTATTCTGCTACATCACCACTTCCTGTCTATTTTTCCTAAAAGCCTTTCCAACTGCATCAGACCCTTTTGCTCTGCTGCTATCTCAGATCCTGCTGTACCACTTCTATCACATTAAGAATACACTTATACCACCTAGGTATATTGTATTAAAAAAAAAATCACTTTAGAAATCATCCTCAAACAAACAAAATACAATTTCAGAAGTGAATGGAAATGCTGTCCCAGTGATGTAATCAATATACAATTAGTGAGTATGATCTAACAGGAGGCCACACAGAGATAAGAAACTCCTTCCAGATGGCAAGAGAAGTTCAAGCAAGCATCTGGTGCTCCGAGTACCATCCCTTCTCATGGTTTGGAAGGGCAATAACTAGGCAAAGCCTTGTTAGACCTTACCCAGGCCACACCAAAGAAAGAGAGAGCAGGTCAGGTCAGCCACCTGGTCCACTCCCAGCAACAGGAGAAGTCGATGGGCTTTGTTTTTTCCTAAACACAGGTGATTGACTGAAAGACTGCATTAACAGCTGCTGCTCCAGAAGGAGTGATGGCATTCAAACTGCCAAGGAAAAGGCTCTGCTTCCCAATTCCTCCCATGCATGGCAGGCAAGTGTAGCTCAAAAAAAAAAAAAAAGTGCAGTTTACACCATGCCAAACCATCACTGGGAAGCTCATGATTGCCCCCAGGTTTGTTTGGGAGTTTTGCTCAGCCTCAGTGTAAAGCCAGCAGCTGGCACCATGGCTGGCTGCTGCGCCAGGGTCCACAGTGGGCTCTGGCAGGAGGTAAACAAGGGAGAAAAGAAAATGCATTAATTGCCCACATGTTCACAACTTGAGCCTGCACAGTGTTGCTGGGAATATTCAATATGTAATTTCAGTACATCCAGGAAAACGCCAGACAGGGTTTTCCTTAAAAATTTATTCCCAAACAATATATAAAAAATATTTTGTTCTACAAAATCAGGTGACAGAAGCTTCCATCAAATTATTAAGAAAAAGAGTTAAGTTGAACAACCAACAGCATCAGCGTGGCTTAGAAGCACTGCTTAGGCTGACTCTGATGAAAACACAACCTGGACTGAAGCAAAACCATACAGTGAAAATAAATGATCATTTTAATGAGTTATAGACCCAGCGTCCCAAAGCCAAACAGTCCAGCTGCAGGAGCAGGCTGAGAGGTGTTTGCAAACCCACACAGGGCAGGGAGCTCATTGCTGGCTCCAGAGGTGTTTAGTGAAGATGACTTGTCAGAGTGAGACAAATGTAGGAAATGAAAATTTATGGAAAAACAAAGGGGTTGTGGAGGAGAGAGAGCAAGGATGGAAGGAAATCCTGCAGAAGCACATCCCAACACCCTGCCATGCCCACAGCACCCACATATAGATAATGCAGGGAGCAGTTCCTCCCTTCCAGCTGCTCCAGGTCCTCACCCACTAACACCAGGAACTTTTGGAGTAGGAAATAATACACTACTGAAGTTTAGGAGGGAAAGAGGTAAAAAAAGAAATAAATAAAAACCACCTGTTTCAGGGCTGATGCCACAGATTAATCATGAGAGATCAGAAGGAAATTTTCATGGGGGGGAGGAAAAGGGAGAGGATACAGAATCGCTGCTCAGTGTGTATAATTTCCTGTTCTCCCCTGCAGCTCTGCTACAGAAAACATGCCTCTCAATTGGCATGCACCTTTGACTTTTGCCAGAAACATCCTGTGCAAGCCAAGCAAACTGAAAATTTGTAGGTTGATAGGTCGTACTTACACCCTGCAACAGGCTGGCTGCAAGTGGTGGCTGAGACCCTGTGGGAGGGAACAGTGGTCAACAGCAATTTTGGTGCCTCATGGCACGATGGAAGCTCTCCTAAAAGCTGCTGATGGCTGGAAAGCTCCAGAGATCCCTCTGGTGTAGCCCAGATGACATGACCACAGGTAGCACTGAAATCAGGGTCACCACTTTAAAGCCCGTGGTTCCCCTGGGTGCTCACTGCTGCCTTCCCTAAGGCACCTTGTGGGAAGAGGAGCAGCAATCTGCTCCCACCTCCACTCCCACCCCACCTCAGTGACACTGGGGCACTGAAACAACCCACACTGTACCTCAGGAAAACACCAAAAGGTCAAAGGGCTTTCCCTTCTGCACAGCTAATCCAGGTATTAAAACCAAAGTAACTCCCATGCTAATACTCACTTTCCACAGAAATCATGTCTTACTCTAAAAGCTTAAATTACAGGTGTCCTGCCTCTGAGTATTTAGAAGAGCCCCAGAATTAAATCCTTGGCTTTCAGAGTAAAACCAGGAGCTACTGCAGGGAACAGTTTGCTCAATGCAACAGGGCAATTTGCAAGGAGCAGCCATGAGTTCACCGTGTCAGCCAGAATGACTCTCTCCAAGCAGAGATCATCCACAAAGCGGGATGGTCATGATTAAATATTGTTTTCTGCATCACCCAGAACCACAAAACAACAGTGCAGGATCACACACAGGCTCACACAAAACCACCCTGCTTCCTTAGCTGAGCACAGGTCAGGGGATGATGAAAGACATGGTTTAAGTTAAAAAAATCCACAATTCCAGCACTGCAGAACTGACTCAGCTCTCAAGACATCACTAAAAACATTAAAACATTGGTTTTGATTTTAAAGAAGTCCTCCAACAGAGGATGGAGGCACAAAATCTGGTTTGTAAACACAATTATGAGGACTGATGCAGTCCTTGCTGTTGTCTTTTTGCTACAAAGGCACCTTACTCAGGGACATTTATTATCCTCTCCCTGTGCTGCCATTAAGGTCTGAGATGAAAAAGAACAAATGCAAGATAATTAAGCTCTTCACAGGAGAGGAGAAAAAAAAAAAACAACAGATCAAACGTAATTTTCTACGTCTTGAAAAGAATTGGAAATGTCTAGACAGAAGACATACAGAATTGGTCTCAAATGTATTAATTTCAATAAGAAGTTGAACCTCTGAATTATAGAGAAAAGACCAAGGTCTGCTCCTCCTGCAAAAACTTTCCACAGCATTACCTTACCCTCCCCATGACTGTGACATCCTTTATCCTGCCTGTGATATTTATATCTGATAGCACAGGACCTCAATCTGGGTCACCATCAGCCTGGACAGCCACCAAGAATCCTCAGCCAGAGCTTCAAACAGTACTGCAGAGTCCCAGCTCCACACCTCTGGGGAACTGGCTCTTACTGGGGGAAAAAAGGAAAGGAATGAATCATAGAATCATAGAATAGTTTGGGTTGGAATGGACCTTAAAGATCACAGAGTTCCAACCCCCCTGCCATA
>VZTY01003438.1:266-22808 GCA_013400935.1 Turnix velox
CCAACACATAGCCCTCTGCCCTCCCAGGGAGAAAATTCTTCCCCTCTGCTAAAAATTGGGGTAAAAATTTATTCCCTGGGGTAATTAAAAGGATTTTCTGCCCCTACCCTGGAAAGGAAAGGCATCGGTAATCCCCAACCTGACCCAAAAATCCCCAGGAAGGGGAGGCTGCTCCCAGAATAAAAGGGGTTCTGACACCCATCCAGCACTCCAGAGAGGGTCACTGGCTTCCCAGTCCCATGCTGGAAAAAATGCCATAATCCCCCCCCCTTAGAACTTGATGTATGGATTCTCAGTTGCCTCTGGGCTCCCCCCTTGCTCTGGAGATGCAAAAAACATTATTTCCCCCCCAATTTTTCCCCTTACCTTCCCCACCCGCAGTGTGAGTTCACCATAAACCACTGCTAAGCAACAGGGCTCTGTTGTGCTCCACTGCCCCTCACGGTCTCCTCGACAGCAGCAAAGGGAGGGGAGAAGCACAAAAGCTCATCACAGCCCTCATGGGGGAGTTAAAAATGTAAAAAAAAAGATTGTATTTGGCATGAAAAATATTTTTATTATTCACTTGGAAGGATCACAGCTGTCACCTGGGTCTGCACGGCAAAGCCAAGCGCTGAAATCTAAATGCTTTTTGTCCAGTTGGAAATAGAAATAATAAAAAATAAAAATTGTGACTTTGTGCACCCAAAGGCCTGAATATAAATAGGTAAGAAAATATTTATTCCTTGAAAAAATCTCAACGCCAGCTCTGTCAAAGAGGCTCCATTCCATCCTTCATTGTATATAAATGGCTTCATCAAACATCCACAGAGAGAAAATTTTTTTCTAAATCTCTATTCAAAGTGGAGGCAAAACAATAAACCTTCCCGTAGAAAGAAAGTAAGAATTTCAGCATCAAAACACAGCAGTTTGGTCACAACCTTCCCATGGAGCAGAGGAAAAGATTCGGGTGACATCTGGCATGTCATCGCTCCAGATTTGGCAGGTTAGGTGTTCCCCAGCCCAAATTTACCAGGAGAGAGGCTCAAGAGGAAGCTGGGAGTCATCTTAATTAAGGCTCTGTGTGCTTGCTCACCCTCTTGGTATGAAGAAGAGGTGACAAAGCTGATGGAAAGGCGAAGCTGTGGCAGTTCACTATCATCCAGGTCATTATGGGCACAGAGGGTGCCGGTGTGGAGTGTTTTAAGGCACATGTTCCATCTCTCTCTGCTACTGATTGCAGCATTTTAATGCTGGGGAATGTCTAAGGGCAGGTCCTGAAGCTCCTGCTTTGGTCCTGAGAGAATGATGATGATCTCAGCACTCAGGTGGGTCGGGTGGCTGAGCGCTCAGCACTCAGAACTGAACCCAGCCTGCGTTAGCCTGAGCAGGGTTAGAAGCTGACCTGGAAAAAGAGAGAGAAAGCCACTAAAAATGAGCTTTTAGCCACTGAAAGGGAGTGTGGAAATTGTGGAGGGAGTCAGGGAGACAGAAACGGGTCCCAAATAAGTCACCCCAAAGCTTTCCACGCTGGTGGGAAGGCAATGCTGTGGAAGTTCCCACCCCATACACAAACCACACATGTCTCACCCCGGAGCTTTGGCAAATTGTCCCCAGACATCAGTGGCAGCAGGAGCAGAAGCAGGCTGCGGCCAGGCCAGGAGGGAGTCTGTCAGCAGCCAGGGAACGTATGGAGACAGAAAACAAATATCAGTAGTTATTCCCCCACTTATTCACAGAATTATGGAATCATAGCACTACAGAGTTGGAAGGGCCTTTCCAAAGCCATCTAGTGCCACCTCCTGCAGTGACAGGAACATCCTGCACTAGATCATGTTGCTCAGAGCCTCAGCAAGCCTGGCCTTGCGTGTCTCCAGGCACTGATGGGGCCTACACCATCTGGTAACTTGGGCCAGTGTCTCATCACCCTCCTGGGGAAGAACTTCTTCCTCATGTCTCATCTAACCCTGCCCTGCTCTAGTTTCAAACCACTGCCCCTCATCCTGTGGCTCCATGCCCTGGCAAACAGCCCCTCCCCAGCTTTCCTGGAGCCCCTTCAAGTGCTGAGAGGCTGCTGTGAGGTATCCCCAGGTGCAGCCTTCTCTTCTCCAGCCTCAACAGCCCCAGCTCTCTCAGTCTGTCCTCGCAGCAGAGATGGCTCCAGCCTTCACATCACCCTTGAGGCCCCCTCTGGCCCCTTTCCAACAGCTCCACGTCCTTCTTGTGCTGAGGGCTCCAGAGCTGGAGGCAGTAACTCCAGGTGGGGCCTCACTAGAGGAGAGCAGAGGCAGAATCACCTCTCTCCATCTCTGACACCGCTGGCTTGTAGGCTGGTAGCTCACACTGTTGGCTCATGTCCAGCTTTTCAGCAACCATTTTTTTCCAATTTCCTCCCTCATTTTCCCAACTCTGATGGCTAAAACTGAACCAAAAGAGCTTTAGTGGTGGCTGCATAAACATGTACCTGTGATGGGGGTTCCTGGGAGCTGGGTGGAGAGGGAAGGCGGACGCTCCCCAGGAGGACACACCAGAGCAGGAGATTTTCCTCCAGGAGGCGGTGGGAGCAAGCTCAGACCCCCAGAACCCACAGGACATAGTCTGATGTTCCCTGTTGCTCCTTCCTTTTCCTTTTTCTTCATATTCTGAAAAGACAGAAGGAAACTTAAGTGGCATCACACTGAAATCCAGAGCCAGAGTGTGATTTCCCCCAACTCTTCCTTCAAATGCCAAATTAGTTTATTCTGAGGAGAAAAAACTCTCTGTGCTGCAGCATCCCACTGCTGAGGCATCAAAATAAGGATGTTTTTAACACACAGACCTCCACCAAGAACCCACAAACCCAGATCTCTGCATCGGGCTTCCCCCTGCATGGGGATTTTGGGGAAAAATTGTCACTTCCTCTTTTGCCACTCTAAGGGAAGTGTCAGGGGCAGATTCAGATAGAAAAGGCCCTCACCGCAATGTTGAGTTTGATGGTTTGCCCCTCCTTGAAGCCCAGGTCCAGTTTGGGTCCCTGCTGGGGGTTCTCAACCTGTTTGGCCAGCTCGCTCTGCTGCCTCACCCACCTGCAGGAATGAAAAGGAGAATGATACATCAAACACCAGCCCAAGGCTCTCCTGCTCAAGATCATCCCCTCTGCCTGGCAGCAGCTCTTTAAAGGTGCTGAGTGTAATCTAAGATCTCACCAGTGCTACCAGGAGCACTGGGGGAATGACTATCACCAGTGGTCTGAGTCATGGATCCTCCAGCCAGCAGCCTGTCCCATCCTGCCCCAGAATCCCCACTATCTCCAGCAGCTGGAGCAGCACCCCAGTCTCTCAGGAGCAGCTACATAGTATCACAGAATGATACAATGTGTTTGGTTGGAAGCGCTCTTCCAAGGCCATCAAGTCCAACCCCCTGCAGTGACAGGGACATCCTGCACTAGATGAGGCTGCTCAGACCCCCAGCAAGCCTGGCCTTGGATGTCTCCAGGCATTGATGGGCCTGCCTCTACCTCTCTGGGCAACTTGGGCCAGTGTCTCCCACGCTACTGGGCAACAACTTCTTCCTCATGTCTCATCTAACCTTGCCTACTCTAGTTTCAAACCACTGCCCCTCATCACTACATACTGATGGCAATGCAAAGAGAAGAAATGAGGGAATTCACGCAATTTTGCATTGGGAAGCCCAATTTGGGAACCTGATGGGAAACATCTGAGAGAGTGAGAGCTGTCTGCACAGAAGAACAGGTGTTTCCACCTCCTCACCCCACACTTCCCTACTCAGGTGTGGCAGGAGCCAACAGCTTC
Organism: Turnix velox; assembly: GCA_013400935.1. Taxonomy (NCBI): domain Eukaryota; kingdom Metazoa; phylum Chordata; class Aves; order Charadriiformes; family Turnicidae; genus Turnix; species Turnix velox. Next base: position 4,037 of record VZTY01003438.1, read on the forward strand.
CTCTTCCTCTGCTTCTGGCCAAAAGAACTGAGCTGAGAGGACACAGGGAGAAGCACAAACTCACTTAAAATGGTCCTGGAGAGCAACGTTGAAGTCAAAAGCATCCCCTCGGTCAACAAAGCCGACTCCAATGAAAGCTCTGCGGCCTGGGGAAGGAGGAAGAAGAAGGGCTGGAGTCCCAAAGTGGCTGAGGAAGATGGAGGGGACAGCCTATTCTGCACACCCCTGTACCTGCCACCTCCTCCAGAGACTGAGATATGGGCCTTGAAACATGTTTAATTTGCACATGCAGACTTAGTAAAACCAGATTTTAAATTAATCTAAGTGAGTCAAGGCAGAGGTTGGCATCACAGTGACAAGTTTTCAGACAGAGGTGCCCTCATACTAACGTTGAGCAGCAAAACTAAACTATTTTCATTCCTAGTGAAGGACTGGTGCCACTGTGGGCAGGGAAAATAGACCACTTGAAAGCAACAATCATACACAAGAGGAAGGAGGGCACTTGGGAGGATTCCCTTGATCTGTTCCCCATGTCACCATTGTTCCCCACGTCACCGTTCTCATCCTCAACCCTGATGACAAAGTATCTGCTGGAGTCCGTCACACCCTCCACAGCGATCCCAGGGAACTGCTCCACCGGCGCCTGCGCAAAGAGTTCTCCTAGAAAAAGAGAAATGGGAGCAGGTTAACACTGAGCTGGAGCATCTCCGTGTCACATTTCTCCTCATAAAGAGGAGCAAAACTGTCGCCTTCCCTTCTTCTTACCCGAGGTCTTGTCCTCCAGCTTGATGAAGGCGACCTTGCCCTTGGCAGTGATGCGCAGCCGGCCACTCCACGCTGGCTGGTCCAGCTGCCACTCTGCAGCCCTGGAGAAAAAGGAATTAAAGAATCCTAGAGTTGGAAGGGCCCTTCCAAAGCCATCCAGTCTAACCCCCTGCAGTGACAGGGACATCCTGCACTAGATGAGGTTGCTCAGAACCTCGGCAAGCCTAGCTTTAGATGTCTCCAGGCCTCCTCCACCTCTCTGGGCAACCTAAGTGGAAATGACTGACATCTCAGCTGCCCCTCACATCTCAGACAGTGTCACAGCTCTATTTAAACACACCCATAACACATCAAGGAGCTCAACTGCTTGACTTCCCTCAGCAAGAGCACTGAGGAGAAAAGAACCCTTTCACATTCGCCCTCGCTGCGGAAGGAAGATTTGTCACATTTGCCTTTTCACTCCAAACCAGTGGGGCCTCTGCAAAACCAGAGCTCGGGTCCCAGTGGGGCCTGAGGAAGAACTGCACCAGGTGTTTCACTTCCCTTTCCTCGGGATCTCAGATAGACCCATGTCTAGGCTTGCCGAGGCTCTGAGAGACCTCATCTAGTCCAGGATGTCCCTGTCACTTCAGGGGTTGGACTGGATGGCCTTGGAAGGGCAGCTCCAACTCTAGGATTCTATGATTTCCAGCAGCCATTGCCCAGGCTGAGGAGAAGGGAGCCCCAAAACACACCGGGAGAGGGACAGAAACACCCCACTGGAGCCGTGATAGCTCACGGGGAGGAGGATGAAGGGGGTCTGGCTGTCCCACAGGGAGAAGCAGGTCCGCTACACCATACAGAGCAACCACCCGAGGAGACGAGACTGAAGACCACATAGCGGCGTGACAGGAGTGACGGGCACCGCCGCCACGCAACCCAGCGAAGGGCTGAAGCGTCCCACGGCGGGATGGGCACTCATGGGAGAGGGGCAGCACCAACCTGTAGCCGCGGTTGGAAGCCCGCGGCGGCACCCGATAGACGTGCACTGCCGGCTTCACGCACAACACTGCCTCGTACGCCTCCTCCGCCGCCGCCATGGCCGCCATCGCGACGGAACTCCGCCTACCGCCGCTCTGTCCGGCTCCTCCGTCTCTACGATACCGGCCCCCATGTCTCTATGGCGCCGCCGAAGGGGGCGGGGACGCTCCCGCAGCCGCAGCGCCCCCGCGTGGCCAGGAGGCCCCGCCGCCTCCCCCGGGCCCTGCCGTTCACAGAGAGCCACTTCTTTTTCTCCATTCTTCAGAGAAAGGAACAATTAAAACTAAGAAGCATCCGGCGTGCTCTAAACCCTTCTCTCTTCGGCAGGAGACACCCTGACCGCCCGTCGGGTTGAGGGGCTGCGTGTCCCAGAAGTAGATCATAAAACGGTTTGGGTTGGAAGGGACCTTAAGGATCATCCAGATCCAACCCCCCTGCCATGGGCAGGGAAGTAAAATCAAAACCTATTGAAATACGGGAGATTTTGGTGCTAAAGATGGACATTTTGGTGCTGAAGAGAAAGATTCTGGTACAAGAAGAAATGGCAGCTTTATCACTGCCTGCTCACACCACAGATTGGGGGAATCTAGTGGATTTTTTAATCCATTAAAAGCAAGATTTAGTAATGATTAAGAAAAGGCTTTTCTTCTCCCCAGGCAGAGGCAGCACCAGCAAAAGCTCAGCCTGGGTCTGGGAGCATCTTCCCTCCCACCACCGTCACTTCCCAGCTTTCTCAGGCCACATCTACCCAAATAATCTAGAAATGGGAAAAAAATCCCCCTTTTGTGGTAAATACTAGCCCAATGAAGTCCAAATGCTCCCCAAGTTTTACTCTCCCAAAGAGGTTTTTAAACATCCACTGGCCCCAGGAGAGTGAGCTGCCACCAAAAGCTGCTAGAAATGGGGAATAAAGGAGAGAAAGGAAAAAAAATAACCAACAAACACTTTTAAAAGTTTAAAGACATTTATTTAAAATACAATTTATAAAATGTTTTCTTTGCGGCGCACATTTCATTTTGGGGTGAAAACACTCAGAACCGTGTTCATCCTCCCCCTCCCCAGGGCTGGGCCCTGCCCGCAGACAGGACCTCCCGGTCACCGGGACCCAGGAACAAGGAGATTTCGGTGCCAGAGACAGACAATTCTGTGCCAGAGACAAAGATATGGGTGTGGGAGGAAGCAGCACCTTCAACACTGGCCACTTACACCATGAATTGGGGGAACTTATGAAGGTTTTTTTTTTGGCCATTGAAAGCGATATTTAGTAATAATTAAGGAAAGGCGCGGTGACTGCGGTTATTGCTGACATCCTTCTCCCTGTCTGCTCCCCCCCTGCAGTGGGATAAATATTTTTAAAAAGCACCAGTGGGACACCAGGGGACATTTGCCCCCATCCCTTCCAGTCCCAGGCACCATCCCAGGTGCTTTAACCAGGTCATTAATTCTCCAGCAGATGCTTTTTATACACAGGTAGTTTTATTTCACTGTTTTATTTTTAAGCTGTATTTCCATACACGTCTGTGTATGGTTGCTTCCCTGTGGGTAGGCAGCTTAAAATTTGTATGTTTACCCTTGAATCACCCAGCACTGACCCGAGACTCTTCTCATCATCATCCCCAGGAGCAGAAGCCATTAGTGTTCATTTCATCCCTCAATATGAAGCAGTATTAAGGAAGGTTGGCTTCACCCAGGGCGCTTGGAGGGTAAAAATTCACCTTCTCATGCCCTGCCAGCTTCCACATCCTCTTTCTGGGAGCCAGAGGAGGAAAATCCCTTCCCCAAAGGCCTTGCTGCCATCGGGAAGACATGAGGAATCACCCAGATTTAATCCAAGGCTGGTTTTGCTCCTGACATCTGTAGTTTTTGGGAGGCAAACGCAGCTTGTACCGAGAGCAAGAGATCCTCCAAGCCTTGCATTTCCCAGAGCGGTGCTAGTCACTCTCCTGGTGATGGAGACATGGAGAGCCACCTTGTCTCTCTCTGCTGCAGCAGTGCCATCTTCATGGGATCCATCTCCATTCCTTTCTCCCCAAATATCAAAAGAAAAAAATGTATTTGAAGCTTTTCTTCCACAGCCAAGCTTTAAGAGGTGCAAGATGTAAACAAGGTGGTGGGACTCTGCCAGCTCCCAAGGCAAAGGGAAAGGCCAGGTATCTGGGAATCCACCACCAGGTGCTCAGCAGTGGCAGAAAGAGACGGAGAAGCAGGAGCTTGTCAAACTCCAGCCATCAAAGTCACCAAAATTCATCTTTTCAAACGCTTAACTCTCTCTCTCTCTCCATTAAAACCAGCTTCCAAGGCAAAGGCCAGGTATCTGGGAATCCACCACCAGGTGCTCAGCAGTGGCAGAAAGAGACGGAGAAGCAGGAGCTTGTCAAACTCCAGCCATCAAAGTCACCAAAATTCATCTTTTCAAATGCTCACTCTTCTCTCCATTAAAACCCTTCCCACACACTCATTTGATCTGGTAACACAAAAAACAAAGAGGAAAAAAACAAAAAAACCCTCAGATCCTTTGAAACAGAACTTTCTCCTAAAGTGATGAGGACAGTGCGTGGCTGGGGAGGCTTCCCATATTATTTTTGTTTTCCTTAAATCCCAGATTCTGAGTACAACAAACATTATTGCTGGCACTGGCTTCAACCCAAGTGGCACACACACGACTCCCTGCACCCATCCCAGTCCTTTATAACCCCCCCCTTTACTCCTCATCCCCCTTTTCTGTCCAGCGACTCAGGGACAGCCCTTTTGGGTCACAGTGGGTGAAGAGGGTGGGAGGTCACAGTGCATGGGGTTGAAGGTCACAGTGGGCTGAGCAAAGGGGGAATCACAGTGCAAATAAACCAGGGAGATCCCTTTGCTCCAGTCTGTGTCTGTCCGTGCTGGCAGCGCGAGGCGCAGCGGCAGTGACCCCTGCAGCAGCAGCATCCCCCTCTGCCTTTATCTGCGCTGCTTGAAGCCTTGTGAGCCATCAGGTCCCAGGGGCTGCCGGATCACATTGTTGGGCTGCCTGGTGTCCTCTGGCTGGGAGAGCCTCGGTGGCCTGGAGGGGAAAAAAGAGCAGAGACTGTTGTGGTTGAAAAATGTAAATAAATCAAGCAACAGTAAAACTAAAACTCAATTTTCTGTCTAAAGATTTGAGAGTCTGACAATCAAGTAGCCAAGACTTGCAATGAAACCAGAGGGAAATCACAGTGCTGTCAAATAACCACATACATTTAAAAGTGCTTTGCCTCCATGCTCCTGTCTGCATGTGGCAGGTTCCTTAAGTCAAAAAACCTCGAGGAGGGGTTGAGTCAAGAGAAAAATCCCCAAGGAGGGGTCAGGTCAAGTTGAGAAACCTCAAGGAGGGGTTGAGCCAGCAGAAATAGAGACTGAGAAGCGAGTTTGCCAAACCTGAGCCATTAGAGCCACAGAAATTCACTGAAGATCCTTTTTCAAATTCTTAATGATCTTCTCTCAATTAAAACAAAGTTATCCCCACCAAGATAACTGTACTCTCCAAACTCTCACCATGCCCCTTTCAAGGGCCTAAAAGAAGTTCTATTGCCTTATCAGGAACTCCCATAGATTTGGGATTTAGGATGCTCCGGTCTCCTCACTGGCCTCCCTCTTCTCCTTGAGGTGCTTGTCCCTTCCTCCTGACCTTGGGGGGGAGAGGGGGATGTTTGTGAGGAGTGTGGGGGGAGCTGCTGCAGCACAAAAGGCCACTCTCACCTATCGAGGATGGGCTTCTCCTGCTCCTCCTCGGGGCTGGCGCTGCCCAATATTCGTTTCCTGGCTTCAGCGTACTCTGCCTCGCGCTGCGCCAGGGACTTGACAGGGAAGGGGGGCCGGGTGGTAGAGCTGGGGGTGCTGAGCACGCCGTTGGTCGTTGGCCTCTTCAGGATGCGGATCTGCGGGGGAGGGCCGGTGGGAAGGCTGTCGTCCTGAATCACGATGGGCACTTTAGGAGGAGATTTTGACTTTCTGCTGTTTAAAAGAGGAAAACCAAAACAGATTAAACCCATGTTTGATCGGTACTTGTGACAAGCGTGTTTTTTGCTCCGTGGATGAATTCCTCCTGGTCAGATGTCATTACCATGATTAAGAAGGCAGCCAGTAATAATTAAAGACCTCATTATATGTGTAACTCGAGCAGCAGGCAGGCAGGTTTGCAAGAGATTAGGTCAGAGTGACAGTCCCTGCTGCATTCCACAGCTTTAAATTCTCAAAGGGAAGGGAAGTAAACACCAGGCAGAAGTGTTAGCACTTCTATTTGGAGATATCAGTGGAAGCACCTCTATTATGTTCCTTGTCAGGACTTTTATGGCTCCTCCCTAAAAGATTCCCAGCTCTCCACTCCAAGCCTACCACTCCACTTCTTGGAGACCACTATGGACCCTGCCTCAACATTTTCCTTTTCCTGTGCAGAAATCCCAGAGAAGCAAAATTACTATTCTTTAAGTGGCCTGCTAAGAATCCAAGGGGAAAAAAAGGCTTCAAATGACTTCTCAGAAGTGATTAGAAATATCTGAGGTTGATGTGAGGGCTGGAGCACCTCTACTGTGGAGACAGGCTGAGAGAGCTGGGGCTGTGGAGGCTGAAGAAGAGAAGGCTGCACCAGGGGAGACCTCACAAGAGGCCTTCCAGTGATTGAAGGGGCTCCAGGAAAGCTGGGGAGGGGCTGTTTGCCAGGGCATGAAGCCACAGTACGAGGGGCAGTGATTTGAAACTAGAGCAGGGCAGGGTTAGATGAGACATGAGGTAGAAGCTCTTCCCCATAAAGATAATGAGACACTGGAACAGGTTGCTCAGGGTGGTGGTGGAGGCCCCATCCCTGGAGACATGCAAGGCCAGGCTTGCTGAGGCTCTGAGCAACTTGATCTAGTGCAGGATGTCCCTGTCACTGCAGAGGCCTGTGAAGGGCCCTTTCCAGACAACACTATCATAGCTGCTAGAAGATAATGACACCCCTCCCCCTCCCGAACTCGAAGGAAGCAGAAAAAGAAAATTTTACTCAGGCAGGACACGGCAAGCTGATTTACGGCCATGAGCTGGGATTACCTGACTTGCTCATTCCTTTGAGTGGCCTTTCTTTATATGGCTTCCCCACAGCAGAGCTACACTCACTCTGGAAGGCCCAGCTCTGAAATAAAATACCCTCAAGCAGTTTTTTGCTGCCTGCCACGGATTGCAAGGGCCATCTAGTGGCACTATCCCAGCCATTTCCTACTTCTGAACTCCGGCCCAGCTCTGCTCAGTGTGAAGGTGTTCCCACTCCCCAGGCATTCCATGCCCAATGGCACACAGGTTTTTTCCAAATTGTGCAGCATCATTACCTTTCCTTCTGTGTGATCTTCAGCTTCTTTTCCAACCGTCTGTCTATTTCCTGGAAAAGAAAGAGAGAAAAATAAAGAATCAAAGTTCAGAGCCATGAAGATGATTGAAGGGGTTGGAATGTTTGCCTTACAAGGAATGGCTGAGAGATCTGGGTCACTTTAGCTTGGAGGAGACTGAAGGCTGACCTCAGTCATGTTTATAAATATGTAAAGGGTTAGTGTCAGGAGGATGGAACCAGGCTCTTCTCAGTGACCTCCAATGACAGGACTCTAGGCAGTGGGTGCAAGCTGGAACACAGGAGGTTCCACAGGAATCTGAGAAAGGGTGACAGAACACTGGGATGGGCTGGCCAGAGAGGTTGTGGAGTCTCCTTCTCTGGAGACATTCAAAACCTGTTTGGATCCCTTCCTGTGTGACCTGGTCTAGGTGTTCCTGCTCTGGCAGGGGGATTGGACTAGGTGATCTCTTGAGGTCCCTTCCAATTTCTGATATTCTGTGATTCTTGGGGGTGGGAGTTTGAAGTTGTCTGTGAATACATTTAACAGCACTCCTCTGAAAATTGAGCAGAGAGCGTTTGCCTCCATCCTAAGATGATGAGGAAATCAAGAGGGAAAGAATAGTAAAGGTACCCTGCAGCCATTAATGCACCTATAGCGCTGTGGAAGGTGCTATCAGAGCAAGAGGGTGGCTCCAAGGCATTCATCACTCCTTTTAAGGACTTCAGTTGCCAACAAAGCTCTAATGGGGTAAAAATGCAGGAAGGCATACCCAGATATGAGCAGGAGCTGAGAGGAGCAGCAGCCAGCCAGGGCCACCCACACCAGTCTACGGGCCTGACTCAGCAGCAGCCGGCAGGGCCACATTCCGGCCCCAACAACCTCCCCACACCTTTCCTTCCCTTCGCAACACAACCCATCCACCGGTGGAAAGGCAGATTTATCACCCCTGAATGACAGCAGAGAATGGCTTTGAGCACGTCAGCTTGTGTCTAAGGCTCACATCCATCTTCCCAAAGGTATTTATGCTTTGTAATTGCAGCGATTACGCAAAGAAATCTTGCTAAAGAGAAAAATAGAACAATAGAGTGTGCTGGGTGGGAAGGGGCCTTCCAAAGCCATCCAGACCAAGCCCTGCAATGACAGGGACATCCTGGACTAGATGAGGCTGCCCAGAGCCTCCACAAGCCTGGACTTGGATGTTTCCAGCCACTGATGGGGCCTCCACCACCTCTGGGCAACCTGGGCCAGTGTCTCCCCACCCTCATGGGGAAGAGCTTCTTCCTCACTTCTCATCTAAGCCTGCCTTGCTCTAGTTGGAAACTATAAATAATAAAAGCCAGCTTTCAGTCTCCATCTCTCCTCAGGTAGCCTTCCCCAGTCTCACTGCTATCTTTAGATTCTCACTGCGATTGACGATATTAAAAGAGCTTCTAAAACAACGTAGTGTTTTATTTAATCATCAGTGAAAAAGAATGAAAAAAACAAGCTCCTCAAGAGTGTCCCAGTTCCACCAGCTAGTAACTGGCAGCACTGAAGGAAATTCCAAGCTTTGGCAGGATGCAGCTGCTCTGTTTTTCAGGTGGGTTTGCTGCCAGCAGAGCCTACCGTGCTGTCAAAAACCACAGCAGGCACAACCCAGTAAAGAAACTGGTTTGCACAGCAATTCTCTGATGACCCAGTAAGCAGGGAATGAACACAAGTCGGTACAAGATGCCAGATCGAGGTGTTTGCTCTTGGTCATGCAGCTACATGGGCCGACGGTAACCCCCATCCAGAAGGGAAGATAAAGAGTGANGTATTTATGCTTTGTAATTGCAGCGATTACGCAAAGAAATCTTGCTAAAGAGAAAAATAGAACAATAGAGTGTGCTGGGTGGGAAGGGGCCTTCCAAAGCCATCCAGACCAAGCCCTGCAATGACAGGGACATCCTGGACTAGATGAGGCTGCCCAGAGCCTCCACAAGCCTGGACTTGGATGTTTCCAGCCACTGATGGGGCCTCCACCACCTCTGGGCAACCTGGGCCAGTGTCTCCCCACCCTCATGGGGAAGAGCTTCTTCCTCACTTCTCATCTAAGCCTGCCTTGCTCTAGTTGGAAACTATAAATAATAAAAGCCAGCTTTCAGTCTCCATCTCTCCTCAGGTAGCCTTCCCCAATCTCACTGCTATCTTTAGATTCTCACTGCGATTGACGATATTAAAAGAGCTTCTAAAACAACGTAGTGTTTTATTTAATCATCAGTGAAAAAGAATGAAAAAAACAAGCTCCTCAAGAGTGTCCCAGTTCCACCAGCTAGTAACTGGCAGCACTGAAGGAAATTCCAAGCTTTGGCAGGATGCAGCTGCTCTGTTTTTCAGGTGGGTTTGCTGCCAGCAGAGCCTACCGTGCTGTCAAAAACCACAGCAGGCACAACCCAGTAAAGAAACTGGTTTGCACAGCAATTCTCTGATGACCCAGTAAGCAGGGAATGAACACAAGTCGGTACAAGATGCCAGATCGAGGTGTTTGCTCTTGGTCATGCAGCTACATGGGCCGACGGTAACCCCCATCCAGAAGGGAAGATAAAGAGTGATTGAACTTCCTACGAAATACTGCACCGGGAGTGATTTTTAAGGACAAAACCAGCCAGAAGCCTTATGCAGCATTGAGCTGAAGGCCTGGTCACAGCTCAAGCCTCCAGTGGAAGGCAAAAACACCTGTAGCTTCCTCCCTTTTGAGCAGGTCGGGGAGAAAAATCCCATCCTAAAGCTGCTCCAGAGGAGGGAGGAAAATGTGCATCAGCTGCCTCCTGCTCTCAGAGCTGGAGAACAGGCAGCAAGGAAATGGGTATCTTGGCAAGGATGGAGATGGTGCAGAGCAGCTGGCAACAAACAATTAAGGGGAAGGGGTTAGCACATCTGCCCACCACACCACTAGGTTATATCGGACTAGAGAAGAGTTTTTAAAACACCTTTTCCAACTCAAATAGTTAACTGCATCTCCCCAAGGCCTGCTGGAAGTGGTAGACTGGAAGTAAGATTTCTTAAACATCCCTTATTAAGTATTTCAGTATGAGGGGCCGAGGGATGAGCAGATGGGGCAGTAAAGAGGGGGACAACTCATTCTACTCAGTGCTGAGACGCGTCCAGTGATTACAGAGCCAGCTGCCAGTGAGAACCCAGCACTGAACCACCAGCAAACACGCTTCACAGCCCACAACAGAGACTTCAGGGCACAGAAGCACGACAAGCCATATGGCCACCATGAGGAAGGCTGGCTGCCCTGCCCTCACCCCTCCCAGCACAGGAGGGATGGCTTTGACAAAAGCCACATTTCTACATTCCTGGTGGCTTTGAGGGTCAGGCCTGGGGCTAAAGTGACACTCTGGACAGGACACTACTAGATCCTGTCATTGCAAAGAGTCAGCTTTACCTCAGCATCAGGAAAACAGGCTGATTAATACCACTGTCACACCAAGCCCTACCAGGCAGCTTCTCTTCATGTCCTCAGACACCAAACTTCCTCCAGCTGCATCCTCAGAACTTGCAGCTTCCACTACCAGAAACAAACAAACAAACAAAAAAGTCCCCCCCATCTCCTTAATTTGCGTAGAATTTCCAAACTTCCTTGAATGGAATCTTTCCATTCCTTACATCATGACACCTCCCCACCAATGAGCCCTCTACAAATCAGTCTCTGCAGAGACCCCACCTGGAGTTACTGCCTCCAACTCTGGAGTTCTTCAGCACAAGAAAGACAAGGAACTGTCGGAGAGGGGTCAGAGGCCACAAAGATGATGTGAGAGCCAGAGTCACCTCCGCTCTGAGGACAGGCTGAGAGAGCTGGGGCTGTTGATGCTGGAGAAGAGAAGGCTGCACCAGGGGAAACCTCCCAGTGACTGAAGGGGCTCCAGGAAAGCTGGAGAGGGATGAGGGGCAGTGGTTTGAAACTAGAGCAGAGTTAGATGAGAAAGAAGTTACATGAGGAAGAAGCTCTTCCCCATGAAGATGATGAGACACTGGCCCAGGTTGCCCAGAGAGGTGGTGGAAGCCCCATCCATGGTGACATCCAAGGCCAGTCTTGCTGAGGCTCTGTGCAGCCTGATCTAGAGCAGAATTTACCTGCTCACTGCAGGGGGTCTGATGGCCTTTGAAGGGCTCTTCCAACTTTATGACTCAATGATTCTCTGCAGGTCACTCATTGCAAAACACTTGGTATTTTGGCCAGCAGTCACCAAGCAAATGCACATGGTCCTGGTTGAGAGGCCACTGAGGCAGGTGGGAAGCACTGTACCAAGGAGCAAACTAACAGGCAGCTAAAATATACTCTGAATTGTAATATCAGCAGTCACTAGAACCACTGTGTGTTCTCCAAAACAAGAGGTTCTCCCTACGTGTAGAAATTCTGTCAGAATAATACAAACAACCATCCTCAGCACATACAACATGCGTAACTTTCACCACTTACTGACAGCTATTAGTCTTACACCATCCCCAGTGCTGCTGGGGGGATTCCAGCTGCCTACAGATACCCACTGAACTTTGGGGTAGAAAAAGTCTTCCTGTGCGCTCAAAGAGGACAACTAGCATAATAAAAAAGCAGCTCCCCACTGCTCACACAACTCTCCATGTGATAGAAGCTGCTGTGTTTTCTTTTAAATGCAGGGACTGACTCTATCTTTCCCCAGCAAAAGAAACAGCACTGAATCTGTCAGTGTTTACCACTTCTTGGTTTGGGGTTGTGGGTATGGAAGCAGGAGGACACAGAGAGCATCACAGTCCTTCATTACTATGCAAAGTCAGCCCAAGAAATTATCAGTTTGTGATGGGACTCACGCTGCTTGAATTTACAAGCTTGAGAAGCAGAAACACCTTGACTTGGCTTAATTTAAAAAGAACTTCAAATACATCCCTGTGATGCTCTTCACATGCTGCCATTCCCTTTCCACTGCTGTGTCACACTGTCATTGAGCTGTGTGGGTAATGAGATAAAATTAGGGCCTGAGTTACAGGGCAGGCACCAGAAGCACTATGGCAACCCACAGACACGAGCTGGTGGGTAAGCAATCAGAGCTGTCACTAGAGGACATTGCCCTACATATTCCCAGGAACTGGGCACATCCCACCATCCAAAACCCAGTGATAAACCTTCCCCAGACTCTTCTGGCTTTAGTTTCCCAAACAAACTTATTTATATAACTAAAAACTCAGCCTCATTTACACTCCTCTTCAAAACACCCTCTCCAAAGATTAGTCAAGAATCTCAACAAACTATTTTTAGTGCTATTATGTCTAGATACTAAAAAGGACACAAACAAACAGCCTGAAGAAGACACTGTTCTTTGACATTTAAGCTGCATTTACAGCTGAGGATGTAATGGAAACAGTTCCATCACAGCCATCCTCCCTTTAGCCCTTTAGCAATGCATAAAAGATTGATAAAATACCTCAAGGGAAAGCATCAGGCACAGACACTACAACACAAACTCATGGCTCAGACCTGACACTCCTACACTGTCACCCCAATTAAGGACTTCATTCAAACAGGTGATCATTTTGCAGCGTTATTATAACCATAGAATCATAGAGTTGGAAGGGCCCTTCAAAGGCCATATAGTCCAACCTCCTGCAGTGAGCAGTAAGTTCATCTTGCATTAAATCAGGTTGCCCAGAGCCTCAGCAAGCCTGGCCTTGGATGTCTCCAGGTAGTGGGCCTCCACCACCTCTCTGGGCAACCAGGGCTCATGCCTCACCACTCTCATGAGGAAGAACTTTTTCTTCATGTCTCCTCAAACCCTGCCCCGCTCACCTCCCTCATGGTGAAGAATTTCGTTCTAACATCTAATCTAAACCTGCCTGATCTAGTAAAAAAACATTGCCCCTGGTCCTACAACTACATGCTCTGACAATGGCCAGCTTGAAAATAGATGCTCCCCCAACACCCCAGAAACGTGACCTTCAGGGTCACTATGAATAGCAGCTGCTATGGATTATGGTCTCACACAGGGTCTGGGCACATTCTCAAGCAAAGCTGGATTTCCTGAGCATGGTAAAGCTGGGAGAGAGACCCCACTCAGACCGAGTTGTCACCTGAAGATCTCTGCTGAAACAGTCACACTGTGTCCCAAGTGTACCAGGAATTAAGCCACACATCACTGCCAGTAGAGACTCTGAGTTGAGACTAAATAACAGCAGCTCCAGCCTCTGCTGATACAGGGAAGGAATAACATGGTAACTCCTGGCTAGTCTTTATTTCAGGTTTAGTGAGGAACCACGACTGAATGCTTAAAGGAAGGCAGAGAATTCCCTACAGACCCCTTTCACTAGGAGGGTATGTCCCCTCTACCAACAAAACATGGTTACTTTGCAGAAGTGAGGGGAGAATTTCCAGTCCTCCTGCCACAGGACTGTCCCAACAAAAGGAAGCTGCACTCTCCTAGAAATCTGAGAAACTTTAAAATACACAGCCCTAGAATACCACAAACCTTCTGCCCTCACTCCTGCGTGATCAAACCCAGAAAGAGGGAATTCAGGCTAGAGCTGCATCCTCCCACACCAATGCTAAATACAAAGCCCTCTGCTGCTTATTAAAAGCCCCATCAGACACACTGGCATTGAGATACCAGGCCCAGGTAAGTGTCTTACCTAGGAAAACAAGTGTAATTTTTAACAGCTGAGGTTACCAAAGCTGAGATTCCAAAGGTACTAACTGCTTACAGCTGCAGATACATGAGTAACTGCCTCACCAGAAACATCAGCAAGAGCAGAAGTAGATAATCCCAACCATCTCCAAGCTGACTCATCATTAGTTACCTATTTCTTTCCTCTGAAGATGAATTATTCTTCTATTAATCACTGGAATATTCCAGTTCCGGAGGCTACTGGGAAATCAGAGCATTCCATTAATTTAATTCTCCAAATTATTTTGCTGACATTAAATCCTGGCTGTGGAACCATACCCAAGAAAAGCCACATGATTCGAGGCTGTGTTGGTGTTTACACCTTCCATAGGTAGATAATGCTTCTCATCTGCAGGGATGAAGAGAAACAAGAGATGGGTTTATTTCTGGGAACAAGCCTGGCAGGCACCACACCGTGTTCCCAGCAAGGTTCTGTTACAGGGAGGTGAGAGGGGAGAAGCATTTGGGAGCACACAGTTCCTTGTCCCTCCTCAGCCTTCACCCATCACACAGTGATCCAGACGGGGTTCATACTCCCAACTCCCACCAATCTAGAAGAGAATGAAGGTTAAACCTACCAAAAAACCTTCTGTGCGATATTTTTCAAAGGCATTGGAACATCTCTTAATCAAAAGGATAACCCTCGTGTCCCACACCTACAGCAGCACACCAAGATCTGTGAAAGCTCTTGGAGGGCCAGGCAGGGCAAGACTCACCAATGTCCCAAATCTAACGCTCACTCCTCCATACACAGGTTCACTCCCAACCCATAAACACCACTTTCCTTAACAAGCAAACAGCCTCTGCCCAAGCCACACTGAGCAGGAGGAACATAACTTCATTTCCCAGCTTCATTTTTTTTTGACCAATTACCAACAGATAGAGCAAATATTCAGAAGTTTTATAAAAATCAAAACCCCACTCCTGTTACATCAGGACAAATCAGCTGTTATCCTCTCAGGTTTCCCACACTCCAAAACCCCCTTAACTTGCCCTCTGCTGGCATGAGGACCTAGCAGTCCAGAAGCCACAGTGCTTCACTTGGAAATGTCTCCCTTTTGACTTCTCTGGACTTTGGTCACATTCAGCAACTCTAAGCAATACCAGCTAAAATTTTTAACACCAGCGACCATGCAGCCTTCAACAGAGGGGAAATAAAGGGTGGACAGTCCTCTACCCCACTCACATACCACACAATTTAGAGACAAAAGAAACAAGTGAGGCTTTTTGCAAGCCAGCACTGCCACACAAGCAGGTGACAATCTCTATCCCAGCACATGAGGGACAAAGCTCAGTCATTGACCTTGGGTGCTCACATTGTCCCTGAGGGCCCACGAATCAGATGATGGGGGGGTTTTCCCTTTCTGCTGGCAATCGGTAAAGTGAGGCACAGTTTGACCAAGGGAGATGGCCTAAGTTACTAATTAAGACAACACTCAAATCGTAGTTAGTGGAGGAATAAGGAGTCAATGAGGTGAAGAGTCACAAATCAGGGCTGAAGGTTACCATGGACACAGGGCTTCTGCTCCAGATTTTGAGCCAAGCTCCCCTACCTGACAATTAATGATTAGTTGAATTAGGTAAATAGGCTGTAGTGTCACACAGAGATCTTTCACCTGTGATTTTTCTCTTCCCTGAAGCCAGCCAGGCCTCAGAAGAAGAAAATGAGACATGCATTAACTCAAGTTGGTGTTCACTAACCCAGCCTGAGCCTTTGAAGCCAGGCGCTTCATCCCCTTTTGTAACTTACAACCTATTTGCCACTCACACACTGGTTTTCCAACTGTAACTCATGGCCAAGCAAAACCTCCCTTGTTTCACAGCCATTTCAAAGATCTAATTAGGCAGCTATTAGATAAGAAAGATCTAGAGACTCCACAGAAATCTGGTGTGCAGCACTAATTCCACTGTCCCCACCGGATTGCCGGGGCAGGTGAAACTCCCAGAGCAGGGGGCATTTGCTCGACACATGGTCACTTGGGGGAGCTGCTCCTTGTCCTGGCAACCACTGGGGAATTCTGACGGCACAGAACACTAAAAGACAAACAGAAGCCACATTAAAGACAAAATATAAAATAAAAAACGCTGAGGATCTGTTTTACATCTACTTGACTGATCAAACCATAGCTGGTCTGCATAAGGCTCTTTGAGGGTTTTCCTTCAAGCTAATGAGATTTTAGTGCTGACTGCTTTGTAGGGGAGATCTGCAAGATAAACCATAGAATCAGAGTTGGAAAGGACCTTCAAAGGCCATCAAAACCAACATCCTGCAGTGAGCAGGGACATCCTGCACTAGATCACGTTGCTAAGAGCCTCAGCAAGCCTGGCCTTGCGTGTCTCCAGGGATGGGACCTTCACTACCTCTCTGGGCAACCTGTTCAAGTGTCTCCCCATTTTCAAGGGGAAGAACTTCTTCCTCATGTCCCATCCAACCCTGCCCTGCTCTAGTTTCAAACCACTGCCCCTTGTCCCGTGTCTCCATGCCCTGGCAAACAGTCCCTTCCCAACTTTCCTGAAGCCCCTTCAGGCACTGGGAGGCTGCTGGGAAGTTTCCCCTGCTGCAGCCTTCTCTTCTCCAGCCTCAACAGCCCCAGCTCTCTCAGCCTGTCCTCATAGCAGAGGTGGCTCCACCCCTCCCATCATTCTTGTGGCCTCCTCTGACACTTTCCCAACAGCTCCTTGTCCTTGTACTGAGAGTTCCAGAGTTGGACACAATAAACAAGTCGACATTCTAAATGGGAGGCCCCACCACCTCTGCCTCCTGCTGAAAACCAAATGTCAAGCAGACATTTCTGGTCTAACACCAAAGTCTGCACACACAACAGAGGTCCAGCACAGACAATCCCATACACTTTCTGACCTAAGAAATATCCTATGGGTGGAATATGAAAATATTCCTGTGGCAAGAAGCAGGTGAGGTATCTCAGAAACCCACCACAAATCTCTTGCTTCAACTCTACCATTTCCTCAGGGATGTGCTGAAGGGTCTGAAAAATAACAACTTTGGTCTTCAACTGCATGAAGTAGCAGCAGACAAGTGTGTCTTTTAAGCTGCTCCTTGTTGTCTCTTATGTTTTACTGCATGTTCCTCTTGAGTACTGACCACAACTACCAGGTCTCACACCCTTACCGCGGGATCTGTCTTGTGTCAGCTCAGATCAAGACAAAAGCAAAAGCATCTAGAGGAAATTCCTTAAGTCAAAATAAAAAAAAACCCTTTGACGAGAGTCTTGGATGCCCTTCCTGCACATCATTTTTCCCCTACACCTTCACAAAGTTTGGGCAGTTCCAGGATCCCTGTAAACAACTGCAGCAGGGTTTCAGGCACAAAGAGCAGCACGTGCACCTGAACTCTTTCAGCTTCTGAGTGCTGAGCTGGTCACACTGCACGCTCAGAGCGGAGCAGAGCCTCTTCCTGCCCTCTCTTCCTCTTGTCTCAACCTGCCTCAACTTTTGGTTTCTGCAGCAGCATAGAGAACATGCAGGCCCTGACTGCCGAGGCATCCATTCGGGCCATGAAAAACCAGGCTGGGCTCTCTTCTGTTCCATCCTGCCATGCTTCTCGCTTCCGGTGGCCACCAGCAGCAGCAGCGTCTCCTTCCTGCCAGGCAGGGCTTGGAAATGACCTTTCTAAAGCGCCAGAAGGCAGTCCCTGTCTCTTCTCCTGCTGCAGACAGCTTGCTTTGCTCACTGATCCAACTGCTCCTGCAGACACCCAAAGTCCCAATAACTGCCAAAGCAGCTGCAAGTGTGACAGCAGCTGCTTGTGAAACGTCTCCACTCAGTGCCACGAGCACCAAAGGGTTTATGAACACAGTTCTCAGCAGTTTGGACTGGAAAGGGATTTGAGAGAGGACGGGTGACAAAGATTTTGCCTTCTAAGGTCTTTAAAAACACACCTAAAAGGTACAAGATGAAAGGACAAAGAGAAAAGCCAAGCAACGGTGTGGATTTGAGCAGCCCTACAATTTTAAACCATTACTCAAGGCCACAGCTATTATCAGCTCCCAAGACACAGGCTATGTCCCTTCATGGAACGATTCAGTGAGTGCTGGAATTAACTCTGCCACCCGGCGTGAGGCTGCCTGTGACTGCAGCCCGATGGCATGGGGAGGAGAAGGAGGAGATGAGCCTGGCGCTGGCATCTCCCAAACCACAGGGCGAGGGCATTGAGTTACAGGCTCTATTTTGCTACCCTTTTTCAGGCCAGCTGTAACCCAATCTCCTAAGCAGAATCCGATTCGATCTTCTCACCAAGTCATTGTTCTGCCCTCTAATCGTTAACGAGCCCAAAGATCTCATTAAAAGGGGAGTTCAACGAGCAGAGGTAGCTCCCCCTCTCCGGGTCACGCAGTTGTGAATCCCCCGCAGATCACTCGCCTACACTCTTGCTAAAATAACAATTTTATTTTGCAAGCACAACACGCAGAAGCGCCTCGGGAGTCTCCCAGCGTGAGAGACGCGATAGAAACTTCACCAATTGAGCTGATTGAAAAGAGGGCGAGAACTTCAGCTACTACACTGGAAGCTGCATTAGGCCGCACAAAGGTTCCCTCACATTTTCTCCGGGCGAATCGCGGATCCCTTAAGCACGGGAGAGAAAGAGCTTATGATGTGACCCTCCCGCCTTACACCCCCCTCACACACAGCCCCGCACGTCTCGCCGAGGCGCTGCCGAGGCTGCTGCGGGACGGAGGCTCCGTCAGAGCCCCGCAGCGGCAGGAGCCACTGCCCGCCATCCCCCGGCACCCACCGCACTCTCCCACAGCAGGAGCTCGGTACGACCCTCGCTGCCCGCCCGCGGCTGTACCCGGCCGGGGGGAAGGGGAGAGTAGATTTGGTGGGCAAGTAGAGCACTGGGGTGGAGGGACGAGCCCGGAGCGGCTCCTTGGCACTGGTGGAAGGAGGGGAAGCGAGCGGGAGGGGCTGGGGCTGCGCCGCAGCTCCCTCATACAGAAAGAGGCCGCGGGCCCTTTAAGAGGCCTAGCAAGCGCTCCGGCCCCGCCG
>VZTY01003445.1:0-46274 GCA_013400935.1 Turnix velox
GACATTTTGGCAGTGTCTCCTGTTTGATGCAGAGTGTCCAAGTTGTTTTATTTGGGTTTTATTCTGAGTCCTTAATGTCCTAATCACACCTTTTTGATTTTGGGTTTTGGGAAAGGCCACCAGTAGGAACCAGCACTTGATGGAAGTATTCTCCAGTATCATTCCTTGGAGGGAAATTTGTTAAAAAAAATATTTTAAAGAATATTTTGAGGAAAAAAAAAAAAGTCTTGGATACAGATGAAAAAGGCTGCTATGTTGATGTATGACTGAAGATTCACCACCCTGGGCTAGAAGGAAGGCAAACCAACTATTTTAAGATCTTTGTTCACATCATTCCTGAATGTGGCACCGAGTCAACCATCGTGGTTTCTGTTTCCCTGCAGACATAAACAATGACACTTATAATTTCCTGCTTGTCCAGCTCTCACACAAATGTCTGTCTATAAGGGAAGCAGCTAATTACTTATTAAACCTTGCACTGTGCTTAGGCTGGGTTAAACATTGACTAGCAAAGTTCAAGGGGAACCCATGACACCAAACATGAACTTGGGAATCCTATTTCCTAGGAACTGTTCAAATAAAAATGATTAGATGACAGGATACTCCATGTAGGCGGGGGGACAAAAAAGGGAATGAAAAAACCTAGACCAGATTGACTCAGAAAAAAATGTCTGTCTTGGAAGCCTTGGATTTTGGAACCTAATTGCAAGTGGTGGCTTGAAGGGGAGTTTTGTTACAGAATAAGTGAATTAAGCTGAGATTTGCAGAGAGTCTGGTTTGTTTTCCTGAAGGTCCTGGAGATGGTTGGTGATTTGGTTGGGAAATCATGAAGCAGGATTTATGTGGCTGGAAAGCAGTTGGGAGGGCAGAGTACAATAGCATTTGTGTTAAAATTGGGATAGATTAACCCCTGAAGTTAATTCAAGGCTGCCTTACTGGATTGTTTCCTGGAGATTATGGGAAGCAAACAGATGCCTTATTTTGGTAGGAATGGTCCCTGTGTGACTTGTGGTGGAAATGCTTGGGGTTTGGGATAGATTTGGTGAGAGCAGGCTGAGGCTGTGGAGCAGGATTTTCTGCTGGATTTGGTATCCTCTTGTCTCCCTCAAAATAGAAGATTTCTAACTTTCTTCTAACCAAAGAATTAGGAAGTTTGTTCTTCCTGGACAGGGAGGTATTAAAGAAAAAAAGCACTTTTTAATTTCAGAAGCTCCAGAACTATTTTTAGTGCCTTTTTTTTTTTTTTCTTTGGAATAAAAACAAATTAGAAATGTTGTTATTCAGATGGGCTTGTCTTCTTAAATGAGAATGGGAGATGTAGGGTGGATGTGTCAGGGGCTGGAGCACCTCTCCTGTATGACATACTGAGAGAATTGGGTCTGTTCAACCTGGAGAAGAGGAGGCTCTGAAGAGAGACCTCATAGTGGACTCCCAAAACCTGAAGGGGTTACAGTAAAGCTGGGGAGGGGGTGTTTGCCAGGGCATAGAGCAAAAATAAGAGGGGCAGTGGTTTCAAACTAGAGCAGGGCAGGTTTAGATCAGATAATAGGAAGAAGTTCTTCCCCATTCCAGTGGTCAGGCAATGCAACAGGTTGCACAGAGAGGTGGTGGAAGCCCCATCCCTGGAGATATTCAAGGCCAGGCTGTGAGCAACCTGTTCAAGTGCAAGATGACTTTGCTCATTGCAGGAGGGTTTGGATTACATGATCTCTGAAAATCCCTTCCAACTTTATGATTCTATGATTACACTTATCTCTTCTCTAAAAAAAACCTTTTCTGGTTATCCATTGAACTGAACAGCCATGGCAGTATAATTTAGCCTTGGAGTAGAAATTTTAGTCCTCTGTTTTGGCCCACAATAAGCCAACTGTCAGTGCTTAAGGAACAATAAATAATATATTTTCTTCCACACTAGAAGAAACCTTCTTGCACATGAAGCCTGCTTCTTCTAAAGTAATTTGAAGTAATCCTAACTCTCCTCTGTGTTTGCTGCCTCGAAACCAAAGGGATAAAGTTACTCTTTCTTGCTGCTGAAAAAAATGTTCAGCAACACTTGCAATTGAATGTCACCCGTGCACATTTAATTTAATAAGATGGTAATTTCATGTTAAACAAACACCAACTGATTATTGAAAACATATGCACAAAGGATTTAAAAACCGTGTAAGAGATATGTATCTCATCTACTGTTGTTGAACTGCAATAAATCTGTGCAGTAATCAAGTGCCAATTGTTTAACATACAATAACCATTTTATTAAATCTTGGTGAAATGTGTGTGCAGGACACTTAATTAAATGAAACAAGTTCCCAAACTTTCTATTTTTCTTATTTTTGGAACATCTAGAATAGAAAATTTACTGGCAGCCTTCACCCAAGAGGCTGGTTATTACTCATGAAAAAAAATATGGCAGCTCTTCTTGAACTATCAATAAATATCTGTTTCATGAGGAAAGCAACCTCAACCACAAAGGTAGGGAAGAAAGAGAAAATACTGCTGTGCAATGAATCCACAAAGCTGTTTTCTCCATCACTTTGCTGAGCTCAGCTGTGCAGTCCAAGCCTAAAATTTGTTCCTTCCAACAGTCTGCTGTTCCCAAAGATAAGCCAACTGGGGCTGCTCTGCAAATACTTGTGATGTTTTTGTGTCCCTCTCTAAGAGTTTTTGTTCTACAGAGATGCTGTTGTTTTTTTTTCTTTAATCTTTTGATTGTTTTTGATAAGCATTGTTTTTGTCTGTGGGCGCCTATGTTTGCAAGCCAAGGAGAACCCATTAGCTTGTCTAATCTGATCCCTTCATGTCACATACCAAAGCATTTGGCCCAGTTACCCCTATGTTGACCTCTACTTTAATTGGCTAATTCCTACTTTTTGGAAATACAAACTTGTTTGAAAATATGAAATTCTGTTTGATAGTGCAAAAAATCAATTTTGTTGGGAACTGTTCTGGACTGTGGAGGATGAGGAGGGTGAGGAGTGTCATGAAGACCAAATGCTGCCTCAAGTGTTGGTGTAAGAGATAGTGTGCACTTGCAGTGCGCAGTGTGTGCTTGCAGCCAAAAAGGCCAGACAAATCCAGGGTTGCATCAGAAGTGTGACCAACAGGTCAAGAGAGGTGATTTTGCCCCTCTACTGGGCTCTGGGGGAGTTACTGTGTCCAGTTCTGGAGCCCTCAACATAGGAAGGACATTGAGCTGTTGGAGCAGGTCCAAAGGAGGGCCACAAAGTTGATCAAAGGACTGGAGCAACTGCCTTATGAGGACAGGCTGAAGGAATTGGGGTTGTTCAGCTTGGTGAAGAGAAGGCTCAGGGGGGACCTCATAATAACTTATTAATACCTGAAGGGGGCTACAGAAAGGCAGGGGTAGGACTTTTTAATAAGATATGCTGTGCAAGGAATGGATGTCAATTGGAAGGGGTTAGATTCAGGCTAGATATAAGAAAGAAGTTCTTTCCAGTGAGAGTAGTGAAACAGGTTGCCCAGAGAGGTTGTGGATGCCCTCTCAATCACCGGAGGTGTTTAAGGCCAGGCAGGACAAGGCACTGAGCAGCCTGATGTAGTGGGAGGTGTCCCTGCCCACGGCAGGGGGGTTGGAACTAGATGATCTTTAAGGTCCCTTCCAACCCCAACCATTCTATGATTCTATGATTGTGTTCACATGGGATGAGTATTTTGGTTATCAGCCATTGTCCAGCTCCTCCATCTTGCTGTCATAATGAAAGATTTCTGTGCTTGGATGTGTTCTTCTTATAAGGCACACATTGTCTGTGATACCCTGGCCCCTGATGTTAATTCCCTGTGTGTGTTGATGGGTTGTTTGGGTGCTTCATGGTAAATGACTTCGCTAATTCACTAACACAGCACTTCAAAATAAATCTTATCTTCATGGAAAGTGAATGTGTTTGGTATTAAATCATAAAATATACATAACCCACGGGGCTCTTAAAACTAACTTCAATTCTTTATAAACTTTACAATACAGTATGTGGATATTATAAATTACTTTCCATTCCAAGGAACTGTCCGGGCTAGTTGACCTTCCTTGGAATTTCCTCTTTGTAATTATGTTTAATGTGTTAATAAAGTTCACTTTGAACTGTATCATGGCAAATGGTCTCATAGGACATGGGTCAGTGCTGGTGTGTTCACCATATGTGAAGCTTGCCATTAGTGTGCAGTTTGGTTGAAGGAATAACAAGGCTGAGCCCAAACAATTGTAGGAGCAGTATCTCCTCCCCAGGTTAGCAGTAAAAAGGGGTTCAGGGAAAGTTAGGAATGTGGAGTGGGAAATCATTTAGCTTTCACTGCTAGGTGTTACTAAATTATAGCTCTAGCTTCGAGTCACTATCAAAACACCATATATCTAAGAAGGTTTTCACACAGAGCTATAAATCATGTTTACTGCATGTATGAGTTGAATGAGTGCGTGAACTCTGCAATGCAGTCCAGGAAAATATAATTACATGTGTGTGTGTTTTTGACTGTGAGAAATATGGGCAGGAAGCTCCAGGCTATTCCACTGTTCTGTCTTAAATACACTTCTAGAATCTGTTTTTACTGCTTCTTCCCGGAAACAGCTATTTGGGAAAGCAAAGAGGCTTTCTTTTTACATAACTCCTTTTGCCAAGAAGTGGCAACAACCAACCCTTCCAAGGCTCTGTTGATGGTGGGGGGGGAGATCAGGAATGCTCATAAAGCAGTGTCAGCAGCACAACAGCAAGTGGGGCTTTTCTGTGGTATAGGATAGTGTATTGCAGGATATAAATTGAAAATTGCCCAGCTGTTCAGTAAGACAGGTGTAGGATCTGTCTTTTATATAATGGAACAGAATGGGGATTCCAGTTGCTTGTATTCGTAAATGAGGCAAATAAATCTGCACACTTGTCTGCATCTACATGAGCAGAAATATTTAAAACAAATGAGGTGGTCATGGCATTTCCTTGCTAATGCTGGACTGGGTTTATATGATCTTGAACAGAAAACTCAGCATCTGACTGGGATTCTTGGTTTCTTTCTCAGTGTGCTTATATATGTTTGCAGACTGGGAAACTACAAGCAAGAAAAACTTGCTGGAAAATGCAGAGTCTGGGTTGTTAAAATTATATTTTAAGCCTGATTGCACCCTGGCCCTTGGAACTCCAGGCATGATCCCTTCTAGTAACTAAAATGATTTGAATGTTATGGGGCAAAGTTATATTTAGTTTGTATTTGGAGAAAGAATAACAACCAGGCACAGGGGGAGGCAGCTGCATCCTCGTCACTTCTTCCCCAAGTCACATCCACAGATGTCAAACCCCACCCTTCCCCCTCAGCTAAAATATTAAGAAATTATTTTCTGCAAGTATTGGGTTGAAGGTAAGGGGGGGACTGAAAGAGACTTCCCACTGCTGGTTTTGTGTTGAGGTAGGAATTAATTTCTTATAATAGCTCCTTGTGCTCATGCAGGCTGTGAAGTTGACTGCACCCTCTCCAGCGTGGTGGGGGTTAAAAGGGTGTTTCTCAGCAGTGAGCTGTAGCCATAGAGAGCTGCCTTTGCCTAATGGAAAAATTGCTAGAGTGGAAGAAAGAAAGAGTGGTTGTTTTCTCTCCACACCATTCATTCCTCTCCTGATTGTAAAAATGTGTAAAAAATCTGTGTCACTAATATTGTTGCAATATCTACGTGTGGCCTCGCTTTGTTCCCTTCCCTCACATCCCATGGCAAAATGTTGCAGGAAGTTATCTCTGTCTCCAGGAGCATCAGAGTTTGCAGACTCTCAGCACTTACAAAGTTTTTCAGAAATCACTGCCTGATGGATAAGAAATTAGTTGGGGGTATGGCAAAGAGACACCTCCCTCAAAATATGCACTCTGGGCTACAGAAAAGTCCTCTTTCCTTCTTTGTCTTCAGAAACAGGCTTGTGTCTTCAGACTGGAGCTTTGGCTCCATGGGTGCAGGCACGTGGCAATACATGGGACATCCCCCCTAGTCAGGGGAGGGCATATGTTAGTATTAAAACAATATTGTTGGTAGATATATCCGTTTAAAATCTTAACAGTCTGGTTTAAGAAAATTATTTCAGGGTTCTAAACCATCCCTCACATTGTTGTTATCCAGCTCACAAAGTTTTTGCCCTGATGCATAACCTACAAACAAGGCAAAGGGGATGCTACTGCCATTGGACACAGCTTTCAAAATACATCATCTGTGTTGCTCATACACAACAGAAAGCTGGAGTTTAGGAACACAGACTGCTGAAGGAGTAATTTCCTCTGCTTCTTAGTGCTGCATTGGAGCACAGGACAGAAAGTGGGATGGGAAGCCAGCAGCAGGGAGGGTCCAGCCTGTTTTTACCTTGCTGACGGTGAAATAGCAGGAGCTTTCCTGGAATTTTGCCTCTTTAAGAAGTTGTAAGGATGTATCCAGCCTTTAGGGAGTTGGACTGTGCCCAGGACTCTGTTCCAAGGGAGGCATCTATCAGATGAGTGCCCTGGGAGAGATGGCAGCTCATGGACATCCCCTTGGCATGTTATGGGCCAATTCTGCAAGGTGGGGAGCTCCCTTCACTTTCTGTAGTGCACATAACTAACTGGGGTGCTCAGTATCTTTTTACTACACTTTTTAGCTCTGTTCATATAGTGGAAGAAAGAATTAATCATAGAACCATATAATAGGGTTGGAAGGGACCTTAAAGATCATCTAGTTCCAACCCCCCTGCCATAGGCAGGGACACCTCCCAATAGATCAGGCTGCTCAGTGCCTTGTCCAGCCTGGCCTTAAACACCTCCAGAGAGGGGGCATCCACAACTTCTCTGGGCAGCCTCTTCCAGTGTTTCACTACCCTCACTGTAAAGAATTTCTTTCTTATATAAAAGAAATTATTTCTAATATGTCATACAATTGCCATAGAATTTACATAGAAATTGCCATAGGATTGTCATAGAATTGCCAGAAAAGGCTTGGAAATTAAGCTCCAGGGGAACAAAGGGGATGAGGGCAGCTTAATTTATGGATTTAGAAGGGGAATACCTTTTTATCTGGATACTTTGACATTTCTATTCAAGGCAGCTCTGTGTCAGCAGCACCTACTGCACAGGGGATCTTGCAGAAGAGCATTTTTGCAAAAAAAAGTCCTTCACCTCCCCTCAATATACAGAGTGCAGAGTGGTGAGGTGTGCCAAAGTGTATCTTGACTTGGAAAGTGGTCCCAAAGCATAGCTGGGCAGATATATAGGGAAATAAACCCAGTGGATGCCTGTATGTTAGAGAGAGAAGGATTGATCCATGATGATACTAGCATTTTCTTCTTGCTGTGGCCATCCAAAGGAGGTCCAGCTATCACTCTGAAACTCCTGGTGTATGTGAAGGCACTGATCCCACAGAGAGAGCAGTGCTTGCTTAGGAAGTTATTAACACAAAGATGATAGGTAATGAAATGGGAATATTTATGGCACCGAATTAATGGAAGCAAGGTTTTAGCATCAATGCCCTGAGGCTATACCTCACTGAGGAGTGCATACAGCTGTATCCAGCAAAATTCAGAGCAGGAAAAAGAGTGGGGAGAAATTTTTATCCCTTATCCCAAGAAATTGGCTGGAGGGGGGAATGAAGAGCCTTGCTCTCGTTTTTATCTTCTCAGGCAGAAAGGCTTCAAGAAACGCAGCCTTTTCTAAATGTCATAAGTGTCTGTGAATGGATCCTGTGACAGTGAGTGATCCAACAATTCCTCAGAATGAAAGGTCAATCAAAGGAAAATGGCATTTAGGAGGACCAGGCTTACTGCTGACCCAACCATGTGACAGATCCAGAGGCAACACTGGTGCTATGGGGAGGGCTTGTGCAGTCTTACTGCGGCGAGGTGCATGACGTGACTGGGAAACTATCTGATTCCTCCAGGTCTCAAAATTCATCAGGAGTCAAGCTGAATGTCGGAAGGAAAGGGGTTTTGAAGGAGCTACAGCAGGTTTCCAAGCTGGGAGGAGGGCACTCTCTTCCTACTGTCCCTATTTGCCCCGCACCAAACATTTTTCCCCCAGCACTAATAATAGAACGTTTTTTTCCACTTGAATATGCATGGAGAAGTATCCTGGCTCACAAGGAGATTGCAATGAAGTTACACTTAGAGTTTGGCTTGGTTTCGTAGGGCTGTAGGTCAGGAAGAACCTCTCCAAGGACTGTCCCAGACTTTCCACAAGGCTGTGGATTTTTCTGCTCCTTCACGCTGAGGTGTAGCAGGATTTGGGGCTGGATCCTTGCACGCTGTTGGTGAATTCTGCTTTATCAAAGCAAACACACCTCCTGATGGGTGAATTTCCTCTTTAAAAGATTGAGCAATGCAGCTTGTCTCAGATCAGTATTCAAAGGCTCTCAAAATTATCTCTCCATCTCCAGAGCTGGTTGGAAATTTCCCAGGTAAAGAATATTAACAATGTGGTTTGCACTGATTAGAAAGACCCTGACAGGCAAGATTTCTCATGGTGTTTTGCCCATCCCCTTGGAGCGTGGGCCCCATCACATCTGAGGCATTGTCCCACCAGAAGGTGTGCAAAGATGGGGAAGCCCTCTCAAGATCTTCAGCAGTTCAGCAGAATCTGGGTGTATTCTAAGACTCATTGAAATCAATGAGTTGAATAACCAGGCTCTTAGTGAAGCTAATTAATGAGATTCAAGTTAGTACATGACTCCCTTTTTATTTCTCAGCTTGAGCAAAATTTCTGTTTGCCAGCAAGGCTGTGAAATTCAGGAGTGGGATTCAACACCAGTAACTGCAACAGCAACTGTGTAGTCATTCATGAGTTGGACTGCATGTATTGCCTTAGTCATGCTGGGGAAAATTCAGGCAGACGTTGGAATAATAGGAATTAGTCATGGAGGAAGTGCAAATATGACCTCTGTAGTTTATCCCATGTGGGTCCAATCCTGCAAAACACTAGGAGCAGGAATAAAATGTGAGGGAACAATTCCAAATCCCACAAACATCTTGTGGGTTTTGGGTGCAACTCAGCATTAGCAATCCTTAGCAAAACAGTTTGTCCTTATGCAAGAGCAGGGCACTTATTATCACACCCATTAATAGACTGTTCTGGGAAGAGCTTTGCTGTTGCAGTTTGTGCAGGGAAGTCCTGCAATTAACGGAAAGGCAGATTCAGGAAAAAGACTTTCTGCTTCAGCTTTTCAGAGCCTCGGGAAGAAATGCTGCTTGGAATTCAGCAAAAAAGATGATTCTCACTGCTTGAGTCTTTCCCATTTCTTTTTTTCTGAGTGCTGATCTGTCAAAGTGCATCCTGTTATCATGTGGCAAACAGTGTGTTCACTCTGTGGCATTCCAGGGACATTGTTTTGCATGAAATTATCGCCTTTTTTACAAAGAACAGATATTTGCCAGTCAAGTCAAACCAGCAGGGTCACCAAGGAATTCTTAAATATATCCTCTTTTGGACTATAAGCAGTGCTAACATGGCAGGCTATGCTGTGTTTTTTGGTGAGGAGCTACCCAATGAATGCTTTATGTCTGACAACTGCAGGCTTATGGATCTCAGATAAAGTCCATCTGGTGACTATTAAAGGGAATTACTGTACATATAACATGAAAGGATTTGAACTCCTTGAGGGGGGGGGGCAATGTTTTGTTTTAAGTACTGCTGCTGTTATTAATTTTGCTTTCAAGATAGGTGTTAAGTTTAAAACAATTACAGTTGCTTTAGCAAATGCAGCTGGACAGCCTGTGTAAGGTTCTTCTAGCATTAAAGGTGACGATGGTTTGGAAATACAAGAGCAATTCAAAACCAGGCTTTTCTGGTAGATTATCAGGAGATGATGATGGCAAAGCTACAACTTCAGGTCTCACACAAACCATTATCTTTGTTGCTGTATCTCTCTGTAATTGCCTGTATTCTTTAGCCTTCATTGTAAGTGATTTTTGGTAAACAGCTTTCACTGGATCTCTGTATAGCAGTCAATGTAATATCCTGTTTGATAGAATCATAGAATAGTTTGGGTTTGAAGGGACCTTAAACATCATCAAGCTCCAACCCCCCTGCCATAGGCAGGGACACCTCCCACTACATCAGGCTGCTCAGTGCCTTGCCCAGCCTGGCCTTAAACACCTCCAGAGAGGGGGCATCCACAACCTCTCTGGGCAACCTGTTCCAGTGTTTCACTACTCTGACTGTAAAGAACTTCTTTCTTATTTCTAGCTTGAATCTCCCCTCTTCCAGTTTACATCCATTATTTCTAGTCCTGCCATCAAATATCCTATTAAAAAGTCCTACCCCTGCCTTTCTGTAGCCCCCTTCAGGTATTGAGAAGCTACTTCGAGGTCCCCCCTGAGCCTTCTCTTCTCCAGGCTGAACAACCCCAACTCCTTCAGCCTGTCTTCATAAGGCAGTTGCTCCAGCTCTTTGATCATCTTGGTGGCCTCCTCTGGACCTGCTCCAACAGCTCAATGTCCTTCTTATGTTGAGGGCTCCAGAAATGGACACAGTAACTCCAGGTGGTGCCTCCCCAGAGCTGAGTAGAGGGGCAAAATCACCTCTCTTGACCTGCTGGTCACACTTCTCTTGATGCAACCCAGTATTTGGTTGGCCTTCTTGGCTGCACGTGCACACTGGTGGCTCATGTTGAGTTTGATAACTGATCTTTGAGTACTGTATCATTGGCAAGCTGAGTAACAGCTCTTCCTCTGTCTTTTCTTTCTTAGGTCCTCCAAGGATTGCTGATAAAGTGATTCACCGTCAATCTGTGAGGCTAGGGAGGACCATCAAGCTCCTGTGCCCAGTGGAGGGTGACCCTCCACCTCTCACCATGTGGATGAAGGATGGTCGCACTATCCACAGTGGCTGGACCAGGTTCCGAATCCTTCAGCAGGGGCTGAAAATCAAGGAGGTGGAAAGTGAAGATGCTGGAACCTACATCTGCAAAGCCACCAATGGCTTTGGCAGCACCAATGTCAACTACACCCTCATTGTGATTGGTGAGTAGAGCTGGAGAAAAGCCAAGTCTCACCTTCATTTAGTGGAGGTGAGAAAGAGAGAGGGAGCTGATTTCTGTGCAGCTGTCAGTGATTACAGATTTTTGCTTTGCTAATCATTTACTGACCTCCATCCACTCTTAACTGGTCCTTTCCAGTGTTTGAGGATTGCCAGAGCTGGCCATGTTGCTGCACATCTTCTGCTGTTGCTGCTGGCTGAAGGCAGATAAGATTACTCAGTGCCAAAGGTTACAAGTAAACAGAAATGATGCAAGAGTCACTAGGGTGCAGATCACAATGAATTCCACACAGGAAAGGCTGTGTGATAAGGAGAGGTCACACTGATCTCTGTGTTTGCTATTGGAAGGGGACAGCTCTCAAAACAAACCTTAAAGGCATCCATATGAAAACACACAAGTGGAAGATGCACACACTGAGCTTTTACAAAGCATGGTGCCTTCAGACATAATAATATTTAGATTGGAACCAAGCTAAGAGCTGGCACATGACCCAAGGATGCTCAATTCTTGAGAAGTCCCCTTGATGGAGGCATGATTAAAAATGGCATCCTGGTCACCATGAGTTCTCTGACTGTAATTTCACAGATTTCAAAGGGCTTTCTTGGCATGGCAGTTTAATATTTTGGGGTCACCTGTTGGGCTGATATTCTCCAAAGACACTTCCCTGGGTAATGAGAGATTCCTCTGCTATGGCTGCCACAGGAATATACTCATTGCTCCTTGTCTGTGGGGAGGGAAAGAGCTGGAGTACATTTGGCATATTGGAGGATGGTGAGGAAGCAAAGGGAAGGATTAAAAAGCAGAAGATTAAGAAACAAAACAATCAGGTGGCTGTCTCACTCTTCTGCCTGATCAGCACCCCAGGTATCTGATCTATGAGGTTCCCTTTCTCTCAGACAGTGGAAGTAAGGACCAAGTTTAGGGCAGATTCCAGATGCCTTCTGGTTAGCATTTGGCTTGTTTTTGCTCTGTTTCTTCTTTGCCTTCACAGTAGGAGGGCTGCTGTGAGATCAGAGCACATAGCAAACACTTGGTGCTACTTGGTAAAGGACTATCATTCCCTAAGAGGATGATAGTTGGAGAATGGACTTCTCCTTTGCTGCAGAATCCATATGGGAGAGAGACCAGAATGTTCATATCTTGTCAGGAAATAGGTGCTTATTTGAGGGAAACCCTCTTGCTGTAGAAGTACTCAAGCATGATTGAGATAAAACTGGAAAAGCCATCTATAGTCTACATAGTCTGAGGATTTGGTTTTCCTAGTTCCACTCTTTCCTATCCATAGTCTTTTTTTTGCCACTCTGTGCAAAATCTGTGAAGTGGAAACAGTTTATGTCTACACAGACATGCATTCCAGACTGTTTGGTGTGGAGAAATGAGTGCTGCAGGAGCCTTCTCCAATCCTATTTGTGATTTTACAGTTTGTAGAGATTAGTAGATTTTCTGTGTCACTCAGTATCTTCTATAAAGCCCATGTCAGCTTCTATTATTCCGAGGCAAAGAGACATTGAGGCGTCTTGTGAGACAATGAAGGTTCTGGTTATTCTTGATAGCACAACAGAAACAAGTGGAAGGGGAAAAGCAGGAGGCATAGGGTGAAAGCTGGACTAGAACTCAGGAAAGATCGAGGCAAAAACTCCAACCCAGTTGCTCAGGGAAATTGGATTATCAAATTCAATTGTGTTAAAGAACAATAGTGTTCATTATATTTGGCACTGAAATACCCTGGGCACAAACATCAGTTATTTGGGCCTCCATTGGGCAGCTAGGGAAGGAAATGGCAAGCTCCCACTGGCCTCTGTGGGTGTGAGATTGAGCCCTGTGCA
Organism: Turnix velox; assembly: GCA_013400935.1. Classification (NCBI taxonomy): domain Eukaryota; kingdom Metazoa; phylum Chordata; class Aves; order Charadriiformes; family Turnicidae; genus Turnix; species Turnix velox. Next base: position 12,796 of record VZTY01003445.1, read on the forward strand.
AACAAATATTGATCACCAGGTGCCAAGAAAAGGGCAGCTAGGGAAATATATGTGTGACAGGCATGTAGGTTATCATTCATCCCCATGTATCCTTGATCTAGTGCTGGCTAAACTCAGTATTTCTGAGCCTCTTTGCACTTTCTTTCCTTGCCTCACAATATACCCTTGTGCATTGTTGGTCAGATCCTTTCTGACAGATTGCTTAAGTCCCACATTTCCAGTGGTACAGATGTGTTCACACAACATTTCAAGCCAACTGCATTTCACTGGAGCTATTTCCCTTGAAAACTAATGTCCCCCTAGTGCCTTTCGTGCTGAGGTCTGCAAGCAAACACAAGGTATCACTGACTTGTTCTTTCAAAGGATCCAAACATTTAATGCCTTGACCAGATGCTCGTGTTCATCTTGGAGGAAAATGCATTTGGTTGAAGGCAAATCAATCCTTTGTTGATTTTTGAGAAGGGAGCAGTGTTTTCAGACCAACTGCATGTCAGTTTTGAGGATGAAGATCAAATTGATGGAGCTGTTTTGTTTGTGCTCCAGAAAGCACAAACTTCATTAGGCAGAATGGCCTTTTGAACCATATGGTCTCTCTATTTTTCCCACTCCTTCAAAGGAGAGAAAACCCTCGTATTCCAGCTTTACTGCTGACACCAAAAGCACACGGGTGTCAGACGTGGGCAAGATGGTTAAGATATTAAATTTAAGATAGCATCAAATGGTGCATTAATTATGGGAGTTTGAAAAAAAATGGATTCATTTTGACATGAAAACGTTCTGGGAATTTAAGCAGTAATATCTGTAATCCATACAGTAGCTTATGGAAAGATTTTGGACTTATGCTATGCATTTTTTGACTGAGCTCTGAGGACACCACTGTCAAGTTAGGAACTGTCATACCTGTGTTATATACAGGACATGATTATGGTTTACCTAAGGCTCTGCAAAGACCTAAAACTAAAATTCATCTGTCTTCAACTGCTACACTCAATGATATATAATCTCTAGCCTTTTTACTATCTATACTCCATTAGAGTGTAGAGAACCACCAAAAGTCTGTGACGCTGTATATAGGAATAAAGAAGAGCAGTGGATCCACCAACATCAGTGAGTGCCAGCAGACATGGCAGAGATGAACTCCCTTGTTGTGGGGTGACTTCTGGGAGATGGAATAATTTTGACATAACTCTGGTTGGATGTGACTTTGTGGCTTTTGTGAAAGTTCTTGCTTGCAACCAGCCAGCTCAGTGTGTGAGCAGAGAAAACTTTGGTCTGCCTCTACTTGTCTGGTGGACATACTCACGAGTTGCCTGCCTGGAGAACTTCTCTTTCTGGAAGCGAGGATGACATGGATTCCTGTGACTTTTCTTAGGTGGCAACTAAAGCAAAGAGTGATTACTCAAAGACCACATAAAACATGAGCTAGCATCACCCTAAAAGACAATTCCTCCTTCACAACACATGGTAAAATCTTTTCTTCCTTAATTTAGCATCTCCCTGTTGTAAGGTAGTCCTCTCTAATTCTGTGTCTCTGATCTTGCTTCTCAGACAAAGATTTTGCTGACCCAGATGGTAGCAATTGCTTTCTGCCCTACTTATTTCCCCATCTTCTCAGACTTCAAGCCTGGATCCCCAAGATCCAAGGAATCCTGCTCTAATACCCTCCTGCATGAAATGTAAGCCAGCAAAAGCAGATAACTAATAGAAGTCAAAACTACAATTTCCTTTCTTAGCCAGTCTTAATAATTTTTGTGGCTTACCACAAGATTTGGGATGCCAATTACACTGCAGACAGATTTACAAATGCTGGAAGAACTTCTCTTTAATCAGCATTAAATCAGCATTGCAGTTACTAAGTACAATCCTTCCTTATTGTGGAGAATTATCTGCTGTACAAGGATTCCTGTGAATCCATCTGTAAGAGCTGGTTTATAACCTGCAGGTGTGATGAATAACTTTGTTTGGTTTCTAGAAGCTTGGTTGAAACCTGGAGTTTCTTTCCTACAGAATAAAAATTCTCTTGTCAGTGTGCTCTAAAAGGAGGCCTGAGGGCAAACAGGAAGAAACAAAGTTTTAAAATAGCTGCTTGTTATTTGAAAACTATCCACCTTGTGTACTAAATGGATGGATGTTCTGTAGAAAAAGAAAAAAAAATAGCATGAGGTGGTGTAACTGAAGCCTGTATCAAGCTATAGACAGTCTGGAGAAACTCTGTGGTTGCACATGTGCTTCCAGCTGTCAGGACTTCACTGGGAAGCATTTGCCCAAACAAATGAGGTTTGCTTGACTTCTTCTAAATAAATGAAAACAAAAGTCTTCTAACAAGGAGGTGCTGGACTACTTCCATTACCATCTCTTTCTGCAATAATAAACAGTATCACTTGTTCCAGAAGCCTGGGCTTTCCCTGAAGGGAAAAAATGTTGTGGAAGAGCTGTAGGAAGGACTATTAGTAAATATTTATGCTTTAGCATAATGATGCCTTTCACTAATACACAACACAGAGGACTTTTCACTTGCAGAATGTGATGGGCCAAATCCTGCACATTGTGCCAGCATTGCAACATGCCAGGCTCTTGCTGAAGGTGCTGCCAGGAAATAATTCATCTTGCATCAATTGCTCAACCAGGTGATGAAAGATCAAACCATCTCTATTTTTGCATCTGCCTACGTGTTGCTACCTTCTGTAGCAAGAAAATAGTAATAATAAAAAAGGCAGCAACAGCAGGAGTGGGGTTTGCCTCTGCACTGAAGATTTCTTGCTTCATTTGGAATTCTTACATTGCCAAAGACTTATCTTTAGGGTGAGGGTAGTGAAACACTGGAACAGGTAGCCCAGAGAGGTTGTGATTCCCCCTTTCTGGAGGTGTTTAAGGCCAGGCTGGACAAGGCACTGAGCAGCCTAATCTAGTGGGAGATGACCCTCCCTGTAGCGGAGGGGTTGAAACTTGATGATCTTTAATGTCTCTTCCATCCCAAACTGTTCTATGATTCCATCTTCCTTGGGTACATCTCCACATACCATTAAAAAGATCAAGTACAGCTCCTCCAGTGCTTCTCTTTCTTATCCCTTATCTCTGACTGCTGTAATTGTTTCTTCTTGGTCTTTTTTTGCATTTATTTGGAGGAAGATTTTGGTGAAGAATTCATCACCCATCCAGTTCATGCTCCCCTCTGGTGCCTGGCCCTTTGAATGACCAAACCACTTGGGCCCTTTTGAACTCCTGCACAATAAAATCTTGATACGGAGAGTGGGAGGAAGAGAACAGCTTGCTGTCCTAAACCTCTGGTGGGCTTTTTGAGCTACATCTTGTTTTCAAAGGAATCAAAATTACTATTAAATGCCTGCTATCTGTCTGCTGCTATTGATTGCTTGAGAAACTTCCCTGACATCAGAAGATTTATCTTTAAAGTAGCTTTTTCCTGCTGAGCCAGCTGTTATTTTATGGTTTTTTTTTTCAGCTTGTCTAAAGGGAGCTCTCTTTGATAACAAGCTTGTGTGAAGAATTTGCATTTACAGAACCTTTTTTTAAACAATCATCATAAGTATACTGAAAAAAAATAAATGGCAATGTCTGAGTGGATATTTACTCTAATGTGCTTTTTCTGCTCAGAGAAGTAGAAAATACTGTTTAAAAAAAAAAAAAGCCAAGTACAGTAAAATATGGTTTGCATTACAGTTCTCCAATGAAGTCATCAATCCATGTCTCAGACCTCATTTATAGTGCAAAAGCTGAGAAAACATTCGTAGCTCAGAGTCAGGTGCCACCAGCCATCTTGGAAAAGCATGAAAAATTAGTTTATGTTTGGGTTTTGGCCTCTTAATAAATTGGGGAGCAGAGAGAGATGTGCTCAGCAAGAAGATGTGAATCAACACTGAGTCAGCAACGTGTGCACCAAGGGGCTGCTAATGCCAGGCAAAAACTGGAATGAATCAACAATTTAAAAAAAAGAAAAAGAGAAAAAAGGTCCAGTATTTGCATTTGAGAACACAGTGGTGTGGCTTGTGCTGGTCATGGTGTGGAGCTGACAGTCCATCTATAGAGCATCTTCTTCAACATAGAGAGACAGCCCATCAACACAATCACAGGGCATATAATCATGCCTAATGAAGATTAGCCAGTCAGTTGTTAGATGGAAATGAAGAATTCTTTGTGACAATAAACAGTAACGAAGTTCTCATATTTAATTTGTTAAAGGCCCAGTCCAGCAGCTGGATCTATGTTGGTGGCCTCCTGTGCGTACGCAGTGTGATTAGCACCAGATGAAGATCTGGCCATAGTCACTGATGCTTAGTAATGGTTATGTTGCTAATTAAAGCTCAGATTGGTTTTGGCCTTTGGGAGTTGAGCAGAAAAGGGGAAACATAGTTTACTACTCAAGGCCCAGCATTTGCTAACATCATAGAATAGTTTGGGTTGGAAATGACCTTAAAGGTCATATAGTTCCAACCCCCTTGCCATAGCCAGGGACACCTCTAGGGAGGGGGCATCCACAACCTCTCTGGGCAACCTCTTCCAGTGTTTCACTACACTCATCCTAAAGAACTTCTTTCTTATATCTAGCCTGAATCTCCCCTCTTCCAATTTACATCCATTATTTCTAGTCCTTCTACCACATATCCTATTAAAAAGTCCTACCCCTGCTTTTCTGTAGCCCCCTTCAAGTACTGATAAGCTACTCTGAGGTTCCCCCTGAGCCTTCTCTTCTCCAAGCTGAACAACCCCAACTCCTTCAGCCTGTCTTCATAAGGCAGTTGCTCCAGCCCTTTGATCATCTTCATGGCCTCCTCTGGTCCTTCTCCAACAGCTCAATGTCCTTCTTATGTTGGGGGCTCCAGAACTGGACACAGTACTCCAGGGGGGGCCTCACCGTAGCCGAGAAGGACTTATTGTCAGCATGTGGTGTGGTATCACTAGGTCACAGGATACCCTCTGTGGGGATGCAGGTTGGGCTTTAGTTTGCAACGAGTCAATGATGTTCCCTAGTGATGAGGGGTCCTGCATGTCACTCTGTGGGAGGAGTCTGTCAGTCTGCATGAGCTGATGCCATTGACTATAGGAGTCAATAAAATGATTTTTCCCTGCCTATGGCAGGGGGGTTGGAACTCGATGATCTTTAAGGCCCCGTCCAACCTGAACTATTCTATGATCAGTACATAAAATATGAGTATTTTCATGTTTTGGTGCAAACTTGTAGCTGAACTCTCTTCTCTTGGAAATGAAGCTCCTTTTCCACTGGAAGTGACTCATCATTGACTAATGATGCCCTCACCCAAGCAAGAGCTCTTCCAACTGAGTGTTTATTAGTGTAGGCATAAAGACACACACCCTGACCAAACTTGGTCTGGCTGAGGGACACCACAAGCATGTTAAAAGAAGCCTAAAAGCAATCAGGTATTCCTGTCTGCCCAATTTTCAGTGGTGCTTCATTTCTTCCTCATCTGGGGAATCCTGCTCAGAGTTCAGCAAACTCCCTGTCCCCATGTGCAGCATGTTGAGTCTGGAGTATGTCCACTGTCATGTGAGTGGAAAGGGGGAGAGAGAAATACTCCAAAATTAAAAAGTAACTGTTACTGGATTGCTGCAGAAGAACTATTCCACTAGTTTTAGTCCGTTTGATGAGTGCTACACTAGATTGATAACAGTTTGTCCTTGAAAAGCTCTTTCTCCAGAGAGAGAAATACTCCAAAATTAGAAAGTGACCATTTCTGGATTGCTGTAGAAGAGTGATTCCACTAGTTTTAGTCAGTTTAATGAGTGCTACACTAGATTGATAATAGTTTGTGCTTGAAAAGTTCTTTCTCCATGAAGAGGTGATGATGTGAGTTGCCAGTATTAGCTGTGACTATCCTAAAAATGACTGATCAAAGGTGTAATGACTAGTGATTTGACTGATTGCTCTTGGTGAATGGGTTGTAAAGGGCTGGAAAACATCACAGCAGGGCAGCAGGAGTTTCTTCCAGGTCCAGATCTGTAATGTAACTCAGTGCTAATGCTGTATAATGTCCACAGTTTTTACAAGATCTTTGTTAGGTTTTATTAGTTTCATTTGATGTATGCTTATCAATACATCATGTTCTGGCAAACAAAAGCCCCACTGTTTTGGGTAGGTTTCTTGCTTTCCCTTCGTGAAGCTGTAACATAGGAGCCAAGTTAAGAAGGTGACAACACCTGTTCACAATTTAAAGGAAATGAAAAGATTTTTTTCCATGGATGTAAGCATGAAATTCATACATCTATGGATGGATATATACTTTTCCCCCATACTCCATCCTGTGGTAGACTGTGGCAAACCAGAGCTGCAGCCAGTGTAAATTTGAGGCAGGCAGGTCATGTGGATGCATTTAGTCTGCAATCCTTTGCAGATGCTTTGGAGTGTGTAGCTGCTGCTACACCCGTGCAAGCAGCAAACTGCAGCTCTGTTTGCTGCAGGAGTATTGTTTGGGAATGAAAGCTGGGCATGCTGATGTTGAAAGTGTGTTTGATCTGAGCAATTTATGGCTTCCTTCTGTTAAATGATATTAATAGACCTCGCCTCTGATCCCAGGAATTTTGTGGTATCCATGTTGGCTTTTTCTCATCAGCATGTCTGAAGCTAAAAATGTTTTTAGTCTCTGTTTTTATTAATAGGTTTTGTTTTGTTATAATCATAGAATGGTTGGAAGGAACCTTAAAGATCATCAAGCTCCAACCCTGCTGCCATAGGCAGGGACACCTCCCACTACATCAGGCTGCTCAGTGCCTTGCCCAGCCTGGCCTTAAACACCTCCAGGGATTGAAGGGGCAACCACAACCTCTCTGGACAACCTGTTCCAGTGTCTCACCACTCTCACAGCAAAGAACTTCTTTCCTTTCTCCAGCCTAAATATCCCCTTTTCCAGTTTGCATCCATCACTCCTAGTCCTGCCATCCTGGACCCTATTACAGCCAATGCCCCATGTTGACATGATGATGTGCGCAGACACTGATTTATCCGTATCTATAGATCTATAATGCTTAGAAAGAGGTGCTTTTGTAAAACCAAGGGAGTCCCTGGTCCCAGAAGACATTATGTATTTGTGTGGAAGTGGGCAAGCAGAAGGTGCTCTATAGATTGTCAGTGAAGAATTGATGTGGCTGCAGAATAGTCAAGAACATTTTAATTAATAGTGCCCTAAGTAATAAGATGCCACAATATTAATTGCAGACCAGGTCATCAGCAGTTCTGAGTTATCTGTCATCTTGCCAGCCATCCTCAATGACCATCTTCCCCAAGTAGCAGGATCTTTCTCTTAAATTTCCTGCAGCAACTACTGTCCTCTGTTTTTCTGACATTTATTTGGCACCTGTGCTCCATCCCTCTTCTTCTTGACAAAGGTTTGGAGTGAAGGACAAAGGCTTGGAGTGAAAGCCTCACTGAACTCTAAAGAACCACCAAAGCTGGGTTGAGCTTCATGTGCACAGTGTCTTCAGGCTCCTGGTCTCTGCCAGAGAGCACTCTGTTCCATTCACTATTGCCATCATATAGCACTACTGTCCTCAGTTTGCCCAGTAAATCCCAATGACAGTGGTTTTGTAGTGGATTGTAGCCTTTTTGGTATCAGTTCACTCAGAAATGCACAAAAGGCTCGGTGTATAAAATTTATTATAGAAAAAACCAGCACCAAGTTGGGCTGGTTTATAAAATGAAGCTTGAATGTTGATTTTGGAGAGTTGCTCTTTATGTGGAGATGTGCATACACACCATCAATTGCTCATGTGCTGCTTCTTGATCCGTGCAGAGCAATGTTGCCTGTTAAAATGTATGGTTGTTGAGGAGGTATATTTTTACATTCCTGTAGGGTCTGGTTCTCTACCTTTCCTGTGCTGTCTTTGGCATCCACATTAAGAAAAAGAAGAAGAAAAGGGAAAAAAAACCAAAAAACAAAAAACTAACAAAACTACTGGAAATTAGTGTATAAACCTCTTTTAAAATCCAATTTATTTTTGTTCAGTGAGAGAAAGAACATATTATGTGTTGTTCTTGGTGAATAATATCATTGTGCTGGGACTCTTTGATTCTTCATGCTTTATAATAATGTGGGTTTCATAGTCAGACGTCCTGAGTGTTTACCTTATACACTTTTGGCAATAAATTTGGAAAAGAAGAGGGGAAAAAAAAAAAAAAGAAAAAGCTCTAATCCCAGGAGTTCTGAAACCCACACTCCTTCTTAGACGTACCCTGTTAAAGACATTAAGTCCCTTGCAAACATCCATCTATCAGCAGTTGAGAGTTTGTAAAAGGCTCACTTTGTTCTGAACTCCCTGCCCTGCTGATTATGCACAGTTCTTTTATTTGGTGAATAGGATGACGACCCCTTAGCCTGGTAATGATGACAGATTTATGTATTTTAACACCCAAACGCTGCTGTATTTGTTAAAGGGCTGCCAGACTCCAGCAGTGCTGCAACTGGGGTTTATTTTCATTGTCAGTTTGTGCTGCTTTTTTAAGGTGTTCTGCAGCCACTGGAAGCGGGGCTGCTGCTGCTCTCCGGGGTTGAGATGTCAGGATGTTAAGAGCATAAGCCACTACATTTGGACTGTTTCCACTCATAAAATGTCAGTTTTACTCTGGTCGTGCTGATGGGGTGGAACCTACTCCTCTCACTGCAGCCAAGGAAAAGAAGGAGAGAAATAGAACCCCTCCAGGCAGTAAAAGGAATCAGATAACAGAATTTATCCCTTTGCTTTCTACTCCCGAGATGGATTTTGCAGCCATCAAGTTCATGTTTTCAAGTGTTACAAGAGACACTTTTTTAATACCATGATTTGAAAATATCATTTGTCCTAGTACATTGTAGTTAGAGCAGTCTGATAGCTGTACTGCTTTAAATACTCATTTATATTGAGTAACTTTATATGCACACATTTGCATTCATATTTTGTGTGTCTGTGTGTGTATAGTGATAATTGTTACGTACTACAAAGAAAATGTTCATGAATTTGGATAAAGTTTAACCTGACAAAGTAAAGGAATATTCCAATATATTAAGAGAAGGCTCAGGGGGGACCTCACAGTGACTTATCAATATCTCAAAGGGGCTACAGAAAGCCTGGGGTAGGACTTTTGAATAGGATATGTGATGGCAGGACTAGGAGTAATGGATGCAAATTGGAAGAGGGGAGGTTTAGGCTGGAGATATGAGAGAAGTTCTTTCCTGTGAGGGTGGTGAGAGACTGGAAGAGGTTGCTCAGAGAGGTTGTGGATGCCCCCTCAATCCCTGGAGGTGTTTAAGGCCAGGTTGGATGAGGCACAGAGCAACCTGTCCCTGCTTATGGCAGGGGGTTGGAACTAGATGATCTTTAAGGCCCCTTCCAACCCTAACCTTTCTATGATTCTAAGAAAGCCTTCTTTTAATATACAGGAAAAGCTAAGAACATAAACACTCTAGAGCTCTTCCACCTCAGCTTTTGTTCTAGGAGCAGCTTTGTGTTCTCTTGTGCATTGCCTGTCAGCCATCAGGGTCTCTTGAACAACAGTGCCTCAGGACCTGAGATGACACTCAGTGCCATGTATAGATAACTCCAAAATAGCTAATAAAGAATATCTGTCCCTGCCCATGGCAGGGAGGTTGGAACTAGATGATCTTTAAGGTTCCTTCCAACCCAAATAATTCTATTATTTTATACCTTGCAAACTTAGCTGCTGTATGGGTCAGCACATCTGTCCTCTATGCAATGCAACTGGCTGTTATTTATTCTTTTTTAAGTTGCTTTAAATTACTTCAAGTGGCAGAACAATAGGGAGACAAACAGTCAGAACAATGCTGTTGTTTAAAAATAAGCTTGATTATTAACAGGCCTGCCCAGAAAATATTTCATGTGAATTAAAGGGAAGCAAACTATTCAATTTTCCATTGCACTGATCTGGTGCAACAAAGGCAGTGGATCTATTTCTTCTTTTCTTTCATCTTACTACAGATACATGTGTTGCTGTGCACATATGTAATTTTCTTACTGACATGCTACAAGAGATGCAGAGTAGGGATAGTGCTCTGGTTTCTTCATGACAGCAAACCCCCTAAATTTGAGTTTATCACATAATTGAAATGATGCATAGGATTTCTATTACCTCTTCTTTTTTTTTTGACTCCCAATTCATTGCTACCCTGAAAAATTGACTTGAACAAGTCAGTTGAACTATTGAGTTGAGTCAATTTTCTGCTTGGTTGTCAACAAAGGGGTTTGGAATGTTTGGGATTGAATTCTCCACTGCAAAACTATTTTGATTTGGAAGACGCATCACTGCCAAATTCTTTGTTGAGCTTTCTTTGGTCCAATATTATTCAAAGAGAAGTGTATTTCTTTTGCACTGTTTTTCTTTTTTTCCAAGCTAGAATAAATGATGATAACCTTTCAGCATGAATCTTCACCTCACCTTTTGTCAAATGTGCACCTGGCAGGGGGCAGGAGCTGGTGACACTCCTTGTTCCCTCTCAGAGAATTTGGGAAGGGAGCTGGATCTACTTCAGATGCAGGCTGGGATTCCCAGAGCTGCCTGCTGCTCCCTCCAGAGCAATCCCAGGAATCTCATGGAAAAGAGTGATGGCGTCTCCCCAGTCCTCAGCATAACCTTGTGTTTGGGCTCTGTTTGGGGTGTCTCCTGACAACTGCAAGCCCACTGCAGTTCCTCCTGGTAGCCCTTGTGTGTGCTTTGGCAGGAGAAATTCCAGCCCAGGAAAAAGTTGTGGGAATTTAACATCAAGAGGGTTGTTTTGGCCAGAGTCTTTTGTGAGCTGTTTTGGTTTGAGTCTGGTATTGTTAATCCCTTTTCTTCAAGGAGGGTTGGAAGATGCAGCAGCCTTCCCTTGTGGGACCTGAGTGATGTTGAGAAGTTGGACTCTGCCTTTAGCTTGAAATGCAAGTAAATTGGCAGAGTCCTGTTCACTCCTAAGATGTGAGAGTTTGCCTGCTGGTACGGATGGATTGGTTGGCTTCATATTTTGGGAATACACCATCCCTTTTTCTCTGGGATGGTGTCTGGAAAGCTTCAATTGGCCATTATGAAACCGTGTCTGCACGAGCTTCAAAAAACCCCCAAAGTTTTCTGGATGCTCTGAATCTGAGTCAGAGAATTTTCTGGTGATCCCTTGAGACCTTGCCATGATCAACAGACAAAAGGACAGCAGCTTTCAGGGGTAGGTTGGTGGAACTGCATCAGAAAGTGATTTGACCACTCAACATCAACAGTACCATCACTGCCCTTGTTTATCTCCCATCCCTTTGCAGGAATCATCTGGATATGCTAATTCTGAGCAAAGCCTGTGTCACAAAGCCTAGGTCATGGATATAATCAGCTATAAATTAATCTTGAAAAACCTTAAATTATGCCTTACATGTGGCTATTTGGTTGTTTGATCCATGTTAGCTTCTTTATAGGAATTTTTGTCCCCTCTTATGTTCAAAGCTCCACATTTGACAGGAGTATGGACTGAACACTGGAGAATTCACAAGTGTCATCTGTAGCAAGAGAAGGAGCACTGGAGATGCTGTGTTGTGGAGGCCACGTTGGTGTGTCTTGAATGGGAAACTCTTTAAAAATTTTACCAGATCCTTCACAGCTGGTATTTGGGAAAGCACCCCTTCCATGCTTGAGGCCAAGTCTATTCACCTTTGCTCATGTGTGATGGACCACAGAGTTTCAGCCATGGGGAATAAAAGCCACAGGTTACCTGGATGTATCCTAGTTATTTTTGCTGTGGCCTCTTTTTACAGTATTTCATTGCTTTTCTTATTGACAGCTGCCTCCCTGGAGCCTCATATCAGCTTTTTTGACACTTAGGATGAGGAGCCCATTTTCTGTGGTGGAATAACCAGTTTGCTTATTCCCTTGTGGACTGCTGACCTGCTTTTTTCTATTTCAAATGTGGCACAGCATCTGCTGCCACCCCATCTCTGCAGGATTCAGAGGGAATAATGATTTAACTTAGTGGGATGTCTTTTCTTTTAAACCTTGCCCATTGTCTTGTAGTTTCAAGTCTGCTCACTTCATCCTGGCTGTTATAGGGGATCTCAATCAGTTTATCAATACCTGAAGGGGGCCTACAGAAAGGCAGGGGTAGGAATTCTTAATAGGATATATGATGGAAGGACTAAAAATAACAGATGTAAATTGGAAGAGGGAAGATTCAGGATAGATATAAGAAATAAGTTATTTAGGGTAAGGGTAGTGAGACACTGGAAGAGGTTGCCCAGAGAGGTTGTGGATGCCCCCTCAATCCCTGGAGGTGTTTAAGGCCAGGCTGGACAAGGCACTGAGCAACCTGATGTAGTGGGAGGTGTCCCTGCCTATGGCAGGGGAGCTGGAACTAGATGATCTTTAAGGTCCCTTCCAACACAAACTATTCTATGATTCTATATGTTGTTGTAATGCAGTGAGATTTCTTCTCCAGCCTCAAAAGTTAAATTGCTGCTGAGCTGAGACAATGCAACCAGCTCTTTGCTGATACTTTGGTCTCCTCTCAGAGTGTGAAGTGATGGGTGGATTTGTAGCTACCACTTTTCTCTAAGCCCTCTTCCAGTGTGGCCATGAGTGAAATGCTTTTTTGTCTTCTTAGTGAGGGAAGAGGTGGACCCCACTTAGAGGTCTGTAGTTTTAAAGGAGGATGGTAAATTGAGCTTTATCTCGAAGGCCATCAACGATGGAAGATAAAGGGGAGTTTTTCAAAAGCAGTCAGCCGAGGCTGAGTCAAACCTTTCTCAGGAATTCCCATGAACTTCCCTGGGCTGAGTATTGCCAATGCTGAAAGCTTTTGAAACCCTAGCTGACCATCCAGTGACACCTCTTGAAGAATGTGTGTACTAAGTACACATTCCTGGGAAAACATAAGTAGGGTTCACATGTGTTGAATACTGAGGTGCTTTCTCAGAAGCAGGTGTTTTGAAAGGAAATGGAGAAAATGGTTTTCTAAAGCAATTTAAATGAGCTATAGTGTCTGCCCTAGTCAGTAGGGACATAGTGCTTAAGATTAAGCTCTTTTTTAACATATTTTCCTCTTCTGGAAGCAAGGCCTGTTTGATAAATAGGCTGTTGCTATCAGCAGTTCCTCTAATGCTTGTTCAACACATTCAGCTTTTGAAGTCACAGTGAGCACAAAACAACTTCAAGGTTTGCTAATGTCTAACTTGGAACTTGTGTGATTTTTTGGGATTCAGAATATGTAAGACATTTCTGCACCACCTCTGGATATGATCTGTAACAGTTAAATATAAGTTAATAAGAACATGGAAGCTGGGGCCTGAGACAGTCCCAAGGTTGCAATAATCAATTTTTTTTCCCCTTGCTTCAAGGAAACTCCAGGCTCAAATATCAGGAACTCTGTTTTTGAATGTAGTCCATTAGTTTGGTGGGAAATTAGTGGAGTTACTCAGAGGCAGGAACAGGGAGCTTACCATGTTGCAGGGAGTCATCCTAATACTTGCCCTTGTTATCTTTATGGCTACTAGAATCTGAGGCAAGTGGCTTGTCCTGGAGTTCTGTGGGGTGGAATGAAGGAGAGAAGGAGTAGGAGGAGGGATTTAAAAAAGTCTTTCCTTCCTTTTGCATTGCAGACACATGAAGCACTTAATATTTTAAGAGCATCTTCTTAGTTAGAAAAGCTGGCAAATATGGGATTCAGAGTGAGCCTGCCAGCTTGATTTACAAATCAGCCTTACAAACCCCTGCTGCTTAAACATAGCAGAATGTGACAATTAAAGCCAACATCTGGAATCCATTGGTGGAGCAAATCCTAGATAAACATTAAGTGAATGTCCATTTCCTTAGCATTAGATTTCCTCTGGCTACCACAGCTTAAGTAGTGTCATCCTACCAGATAGAGCTGCTGATGATAGCAGAGCAAATGTCAAAGTCATGAGCAATATCTATTTGCTCCATCTTTTACCATAGAATCCAGGATTAAAGTTTCTGGTTAAAGCCAGATCTATTTGCTCCATCTTTTAGCACTGAAACAAGGGTTAAAGCTGGGCTGAGGAGACACCCCCTTTTTTTTTTAATTTTTTTTCCCCATGCACAACTAACCTGGTTATGAGGTTATCACCCTCTCTTGTGAAGATGGAATACTTCAGGTTGGTTAGGTTAATCTGATTTGAGGGACTTTGTCTCAATAGGTTTTCTACTCTGTTTCCCCCAAACCTGTGAAGGTTGCTGCAGTCTCCCTCTATTCTCCAAAGCTAGGAAGAGATTCTGCTTTTTCATGTGTTAGAAGCAGAGAATACATCTCTGTTAGTGCCTCTCTGGTTCTTCAGGTCGTCTCTGCTGAGTTCCCATTCTGCAGCTTCCAACTCCTGCTCAAAGCACAGTCTCTTTCTATCCTTTCTCTCTTTCTCTCCTTCTCTTTCTCTCCTAATCTGAGGGTCAAGGGTTCAGCCTGGGTGTGTGGCTCCACTGGGATAGGATCAGAGTCCTAATCTGAGGGTCAAGGATTCAAGTCCCTGTCCAGGTATGAGGCTTGTCAGAGTTGGGCTGATGGTTGGACTTGATGATCTGAAAGGTCCCTTCCAACCTAGATGATTATGAACTTTGGGACCCCAGCATTCAGCTTCTCCTCTCATTCACCAACCTGAAAATCATAAAGTCCTTCCCACTTCTCACCTAATCGTTCATCCTTACAAAAGCAACTTGGTTTCCCTGTGGAAAAATGAGTGAATCTTTTTCTTTCCTATCCTCTCTGTTTTCATGCCCTGCTTTCATTTGTACTTTGTGCAGAAGCTGAATCCATATGGAGCTTCCCTACTCAGGATGTAGTTCCTGGGAGCTACCCAGGAGGGTTTTGGGAAGCATTTGAGTTTCTGATGTCTCATCCTCAGTTCAGCAGGGAGCAGTGCAGTGGTGAGGGCTTTGCTTGATATACCCTCAGAGGGCTGTGCTTGATATACTTTAAGAAATATCTTAAGGGCCAATACATTTCAGAAACAGAGCACAGACAGGTTCCCCGAGTCATCCCACTGAACCAGCAGGACATTTTGCACAGAGCAAGTGCCTTCTCTCCTCTGAACACCCCCAGCCTGGCTTAGCTGGAGGGAGCTGGTGACCCCACACGGGGTGGGGGAAGATGTGAGTGAGACCCATGTGGCCTTTATGCTTTGCATTCTGATAGTATAGGGTTGCCTGCTCGGGGTAGGCTCAAAGAAGCAGAAGAAGTAAGTTTTCTCTCTGGTTGGCCCGTTTTCCCCCTTTTTGGCTCTATGAGTGTTAAATTGCCAGTTGAAAAACCATACCATGAAAGGGCTCCACAAAGAGGAAAGGTTCAGGTGAGTTTTACAGTTATGTTATTTTTCTTTGCTGGTGGGTTTTCTGAAGCAGCCAATAAATATTTCTCTCTGTTGCAGCCCCAACAGTAGCCTGAAGTTCTGGTTTCCTCCTATGGAAGATAGACCTTTGAGGTCTATAAAATTTATACAATGTACTTTCTGATTTTTATTAGGCCAGTAAAAGAGATCATATTTTTTTGTGCTTCTGTATCTCTGGACGTTATGACTAGGGAATTGCTCTGTGAGGCTACAGCCTGGATGCTGTGGCTGAAAATACTGATTTATCTGAGCTGTGAAAGCACTAGACTGGGCAGATAATGAAAGCCCTTGAAATGCTTGAGACATGCTCAACCATTTTATAATATCCCACAAGGGGCCTATGTTGTTGTTTATTTTTTTCCTTATTGCTAATTAGTTCCACCTAAATACTGGTCTCCCTAGCCCATTCCGCATTTCTCAGTTGTAACACCCCAAGGAGTGATTTTTGTTTGCTGTCCCTGTTTGAAAAACAGTTTCAGAGCAGCTGGTCTATTTGGGGATGTGCAGCAAATCTAAATATCTTTAAAAACACAATAATTTTAATAAACATTCAAGGCCCCAACTATGAGTGCAGAGGGTAAGGCTCAGCAGAAAGCATGTCCCAGACTTCATAGTCTAAACAGAAGAGGTTGATCAAGGACTGGCTGAGTAACAGAGGTGCAAGGAGATAAAGGGAGTTTCTAAACCTTGTGCAGAACTTCAGTGACATAAATGGCCTCTTTATGTTCCCTCCCAGTTTCTTCTCTGCATTGTTTTTCTTATTAGAGCAGCTAAAAAAAGAGAAAAAAAAATCGTTGGCTAGTGTGCAGCATATATTGTTTTAGTATTCTGTTTCTATTCAAATATAATTTTATACCAAAAGTATGCAAATAGTTTTGCTTGAGGCAGAGTAGGGTTCTAATGGAGCTACAGTTTTTTATACATATATCTTCTCCCTGTGAGATTAGCCATGATTATTACCTTGATAATAAGGAAAATGGCTTTCTTCCAATGCAGGAGAAAGAAAACCAAAACCCTATAGAATTATATAGTGAAGAAGAAGTAAGAGCTGTTCCCATTACTTGGCTTAGGCTGGAATATTTTTAGGTATAACGTTTTACCAGAATCACTTGTTTGCTAGTGAGAAAGTGTCCAAAATGACCTTGTGTCAATGTACCAACAAATGTGGGAGTGGAAGGGATCTGTACATCGTCACTTGGGTGGGATGTTAGGAGGCACCATCCCTACTGAGGAGTCCTGTTCTTTCCTCTGGGAAAATGGTGGCTTGTGCACAGCCTAGAGTTTGCCTCCCATATTGGGTGCCTTTCATGGCTGGAGAGAAGCTGAGCATGGAGGTGTGGAGGCTTTGAGGCTGTATTACCCCTGTATGGTCCCAAAAGTGTTGTCACATCTTCCTGGCCTCCTCCTTCCATGCAAAATAGCAGTAAATTGCTGGTTTATTGCCACAAACATAGGTCAGTTCCCCTTCAGCTGCCACATTGATGGGAGGACTAGAAACAATGGATATAAATTAGAGGGGGATAGATTTAGACTAGACATAAGAAAGAAATTCTTTACAGTGAGGAAATACTGGAACAGGTTGCCCAGGGAGGTTGTGGATGCCCCATCTCTGGAGGTGTTCAAGACTAGGCTGGACAGGGCACTGGGCAGCCTGATCTAGTGGGAGGTGTCCCTGCCTATGGCAGGGGGAGTGGAACTCAATGATCTTTAAGGTCCCTTCCAACCCAAACTATTCTATGATTCTATGATTCTTTGGCCTTTTGTTCAGCAAAGGGCAGTGGAAGGTAAACCTGAAGTGTCTCTGTTGCCTTCTGCATTGGTTTTCTGACCTAAAAATAACTTTGTGGCCCCTGCCTGTTGCCATTAGAGTTAGTTGGTGCTTCAGCCCTTTTTTTTTTTCTTTCTTTCCCCCTTCCCTTTCCAGAACACTAGAGCTGCTGAGCAGAAGAACTGCCCCATTGTACGAGCCCAAAGGAAACACTGCCTAGAAAATGCGAGGAATTTTTAGGCCATGATATGTTTGGACTAGGAAGCAGGGGACTTGGAGGAATGCAGAGTATGGTTCCAAAAATATTCCTTGCAACAGCGCTCTTGGTCAGTAACAGTTATTTTTGTTGGCCTGCCAGCCCCCCTCGAGCAGAGGTGATGTCATTCCCTCAGCCTGGTGGAAATATAGAGTGCCCTGTGGTTTCTGCAGGGTTGAGAGTGGACAGCTGAACTGAATGCCTTCTCCTGTCTCAAATGCTCCTTCTGTTGTAAGGAAAAAAAAAAAAAAATTAAAAATAGCACAAAAAAAACCTTTGAGAAATATGAAAACATTAAGAAATACAACTTTAGTGGACTAGAATCACAGTAACAGCTCNTCCTGTCTCAAATGCTCCTTCTGTTGTAAGGAAAAAAAAAAAAAATTAAAAATAGCATATTGTGGGAGATGGTGAGGATGGATTTAAAATAATTAACAGCACTGGAGAAGCATTTTCTGTCGTCAAAGCCTCTTCCTCCCATGTGAGCTCCTTTCCTTTTAGCTCTTCTGCTTTCCTCCTTACAGAGATGTGCAAGCTTGGGAGGTGCTTTTTGGGCTTTTTAATAATGTTATGCTTTTTAAATTAATAAAGCTGATCAAATCATAACATGGCTGAGCACCTCTGGCTGAGATGGGCCTCCTGAATATCTTTACAGTAATTAAAATGGTCTAATGTACCTCTGAACACCTCTGAAAAAAAAATAAAAGAACAAAACCCAGCATTTCTTTGATGAACAGGATGGAGCAGTACAATAGCAGGACCTTCATCCATGCTGGTGACTCTAAATGTTTGCTATGATCTTGGTGATGCTAATTTGACTTTTAAGTGCATGTGAGAGAGAGACCAAGAAAGAGAAGAACTGTTATTTAAAAAAACAAAAAAAAAAACAACCACCTTTGTACATTTTTATGTGGTATGGTACCTGCAAGATTCCAGACCAGGCTGGACAAGGCACTGAGCATCCTGATCAAGTGAGAGGTGTCCCTGACTATGGCAGGGGGGGTTGGAACTTGATGATCTTTAAGGTCCCTTCCAACCCAAATTATTCTATGATTATATGATCATAACTGTACCTCAGTCCTCCCTACTCTAAATTACATTTAACATGTGTAGCTAAGCCAAATTGAACTGCTTCACCCCTGAAGTGAGGTGCCACAGCATAGAATACTGGAAGCAAGGAGTTAAGAAACTTGCTTTTTTCCCCCTTGTTCTGGCATTTAGCTACCAAGTGACACTGGGTATTGCTTTGCTACCTGGGTCCTATTTATAATACTGTTGCACTCCCAGAGGGTCAGCATTCACTGTTGTGCAGCTCTTAGTTTTTGTTATAGAATCTGGATTTAATTGCATAGCAAGTGGTAGCCACCTCAACAATGTCTGCTTTTTCACCAGCACTTGTGAACTTGACATAACTTGTGTATCTGTAAAAAAACCACTGTACCATCTTTCCCAAAATTCCTCAGCCAGGCATCTTGGGGCTGCAGAGGAAAGAAAACTGTAGAAAAACAACCTGAAAGCATAAGAATGCAAAGATTTCCTAACCTTGGAAGTCAACTTTTGAGTTGATAAAGTCCATGCTATGCTGACAGTTATACAGTGGCAGGAAATTGTTAAAGGTGTCAGGTTTTCCATTTTAATTCTGGGAACACTCTGGCAGTAGATTTCCTTGAAAACGCTGTTGAAAAGGTCCCACTTTTTAAATTGGAAAGATTTACAATTTACCTTTTCTGTTAACCTCTTGTTCCTCAAAAGGTTAAGTAAGGGAAATTCCTTTTTTTTTTAATACTGGTAGCTGTTTGACAGGGTTTCCTCAGCACTGGGTGACTTAGTTTTCTCAGCCAATGTGCTGAAATAATGGTAGGAGGAACACTTGCAAGTTATCTACAGAAATCTTACAAAATTATCCATGTTGTGTGATTCATTTGCCCCCCTGAATTTTCACCATCATTTAATATACTCTACTAAAACTTACCATAAACAAGTTCCTTACATCTTCAAGGTATGTTTTTTTTTCAGTGAATTACTGAGAAAAGGTGATCTCAAGGGTCAGTTCTCCCAGATTCTGTCTGTAAGAGCAAAATCACCTGAAGTTGCAAGAAGTTGTTTCTTCTCTTGCTAAGGTCTTAATATCCCTTCTTCTTACCTCCCCTACCAAAAACAGAAGAAGAAAACTATCCCCTCCTTCTTTATTTATAAATGTGTGTTTTTATGCCTTCAGCTTTAGGTTAAATACTCCTTTGAAGTTTTTTTTAGGGAGGTTTAAAAAAATCATTTGTGTCTGGGGTTCCAGTAGGACTTCTAGGTGGAATGCATTCTCTGCTGACTGTGGAGCAGGCATGGAAGGCTCAGGGCCAACAATGGACCAGGGAGTATGTCAGAATTAATAAGCTAGCCAGTCCCTTCATTAGCTCTGCCCTGGCAGCTATCTGGTAGCCAGCTTCCAGTATAAATAAATCTCCTAACTCTTGGGTTGATATTTCCAAAGCTTAAAATATGAAGGCCATACTGTGCTCTTTCTCAATACCATGACCTTAGTAGGTTTTCCAGTAAGAGCTGTAAAAATTGTTCCCAACACCCACTCTGCTTTGTGACTAGAAAACATCTGTGCAACAGTGAGTGGCTTACTGTCCTGGGCAGGACTGAATGAAGCTCATATTGCCTAATTGGGGAGAAGTCTTTGATGTGCTTCAGATTAAAGACATCTAATGGTCTTTCTAATTAGTCACTGGAATAGATTTGTAGAATCAGAAACATTAATGAACATAGAATCATGGAATCATAGAATAGTTTGGGTTGGAAGGGACCTTAAAAACATCAAGTTCCAACCCCCCTGCTATAGGCAGGGACACCTCCCACTAGATCAGGTTGCTCAGTACCTTGTCCAGCCTGGCCTTGAACACCTCCAGAGAGGGGTTTCAGTGGGTCAAGTCATGGATACTACATGCTGACACCTAAAGTATCAAGTTTTTATTGATGCAAACTTCAGTGGTACCCATAGGTTAGTTCCCAAAAGCCATCATAATTGAAACAAGGTTGTACAGAGACAATTTTATACAACTGACTGGAGATCCAGGGAAAATAAACAGCCTTTGGACTGAAGGGGTCCTGGTGATGGGGATGGTGAAGAGGGAATAGGGACTGCCAACAATTTCCTGGAGAAGGAAGTCCCATTTGTCTCAGAGAGCTTTGCTACACTATTGATACAGGTTACTGAGGCAGGTTTTTCCCATAGTCACTTCCTCACACTGGCCATTGTAACAGTCTACCCTAGAGAAATTTATTCCTTAACTTCAGTCATTAGCAGAGTCCCAGTTTCCAGCTGTTTCCCCATAAGGCATTGGTTGCTCTGCAGGGCAGGTCTTTTGCTGCCAGGACACTCTAAAGAAGATTTCTCTTTCTGGATTGTACTGTGCAGCAAAGCAGTGAACACTGGATTGATTTTCTGTGTTATTGTTAGAGCGAGCTCTTTATAGCTATTCAATTTTCTTTTAAATAAATCCCATTTGGAAAAACAAATCCTGTCCATAAAAGCAGCTCTCTGTGCAGCATACCATACCAGCCATATATTTGGTTTTATGTCTCCAGGCTAAGCTCTCATTCCTGTGTGCAACCAGTGTATTCATGCCAGAGCCAAGCTGTTGCTTGGGGCTCTTAGGGCTTCATTAGAATCATAGAATGGTTTGGGTTGGAAGGGACCTTAAAGATCATCTAGTTCCAGTCTCCCTGCCATCCATGGGCAGGGACACCTCCCACTAGATCAGGTTGCTCAGTGCCTTGTCCAGCCTGGCCTGAAACACCTATAGAGAGGGGGCATCCACAACCTCTCTGGGCAACCTCTTCCAGTGTTTTACCACCCTCACCTTTCCTTTTTCCCTCACCCTTGGCCTTTTTCTTCTTTTTCCTCCTTTCCCCCTTCCCTTTTTCTTCTTTTCCCTCCTCCTTTCCCTTTCATTTTTCTGTTTTCCCTTCCCCTTTCCCCTTTTTTGTTTCCTCCTTTTTCCTTCACCTCCATCTTCATTTTTCCTCTTCTTCATCCCCCTCATCAGTTCCCAACAGCAGCCCTCAGACAGTGCCATCACTGGCCTCAGCCAAGAGCTCCTCTCTCCCATCCCACCCGACTGGGGCTCTGGGGCTGGCCCAGGAGGAGTGAGATGACTGAGAACCAGGGGCTGAGAAAAGAAAAAGAAAAACAAAATCAAGGAGAATCCTACCCATCCTCCTCCTCCCACCTACTTTTCCCCCTGGCTTTGGATCCAATGGGCTGTTGGACTGATGGCATTAGGGAATGTGGAAGAGAATAAAGTAGAAAAGAAAATAAAGAAGGCAGTTTATCTTAAGGACTGCTGCTTGACAGGATAGAGAGGATCCAAGTTCATGCCTACAAAGTCTAAGGTGATAGAGATCCCTATATCCCCAGCCTCCTGGTCATCTCATGTGTCCACACAGTCTGGCTCATTTATCCTTACCCTGTGTTCTTCTTCCATGGTCTCCCAAATCCCTTTTGCACCATGGAAATAAAACATCACCTCTGACCATATGCAAAGGTAAAAGAGTAAAAGGTTTCCATCCAGAGCAGAACTGAAACTTTTCCATGCCTGCAGAGAAGCTGAGAGGGCTGACCAAGTGAAGTTGTGTGGGTGACACCTGTCTGTATAACTCACTAAGAGTCCTGAGATACAGTCCTATTGCCCTTAAATTCCAGATGGCACAGCAAAGAACCTAGATATTGAGGTGTGCTGCATCTCTCCAGTTCCCCAAGCTCTCCACTTCCAAGCTTCATGCTTGCTGAAACCATGCAGCTTGCAGTTTAAGTTTCACTGCTTCACAGAATCGTAGAATTATAGTTGGGAGGGACCTTCAAAGGTCAGCTAGTCCAACCCCGCTTGCACTTGATGAAGTTGCTCAGAGCCTCAGCAAGCCTGGCCTTGAAAATCTCCAGGGATGAGACCTCCACCACATCTCTGGGCAACCTATTCCAGTGCCTCATAGTGAAGAGCTTCTTCCTGATGTCTACCATAAGCCTGCCCTGCTCTAGTTTAGACAATGCCCCTTGTCCTGTTGCTACATGCCTTGGCAAACAGTCCCTCCCCATCTTTCTTGTAGTCCCCTTTTAGGTATTGGGAGGCTGCTATGAGGTCTCCCCAGAGCCTTCTCTTCTCCAGGCTGAACAGCCTCAAGCTGTCAAACAAGCTGTCTCTTTAAATTTTGCAATTTTCTCCCCCCCCCTTTTCTTTTCCCCTGCAAGAGGGAGACGAGAAGAAGAAATTGTCCCACAATTGCTGCCAATTCTTTGCTGGCTGACACAGGAATATAAGAAAAAGTCAGCAAAATATAGAATCTGTGAAGGGGGAGAGTGAGACATCTTGAAAGAAACCATGGGAATTGGAGCTCATTTGAAACAAAGAGGCTATTATTCATTGTGGGCCTCCTCTTAGCAATTGCAGTGTGTAAAGGCACTGCAAACCTCCTCTGCTGGGACACAGAGTGGGAAATTTCAGCTAGAGAAAGAGTCATCTGAAGATAATAATTGTAAAGGAGTGTGAGGCACCCTCTTCCTTTCCATCCTAATTGCATCTGGAGTTATTTCACACGGTTATTTAATAACCCTGCAACAATAATACTTTACAGTTCCTTTGTAAGTTCTTTGTAAGATAAAGCCTCAGAGAGTCACAATTCAATTACATGAGGCCATTTTGAAGTCGTCTTTCTTTTAATTTCTGTGTGTAATTCTTGAGACAGAGTAGTTTATTTCTACTTCTGTCTGTCCTAGATGTGGGAGAATTCAAGGACTTGCTTCTGGATATTGTCACTGCAGATAGCTTGAGGCTCTTTTTTTTTCAATGAGCTTTCAGTGAGTGAGAGTTTAACACTTTAGCCAGAGCACAGGATGAAACATTTTAAAGCATTTTTTTTGCTTGCTGCAGGGCCTGTGTGCCACTGTTCAGGATTTTTAGACACTGCAAAAAAATCTCCACATTGTTCTATATATTGCAGGATGAATTCCTAGTGGGACTTCCCAGTCCTCAGCACACCAAGTTGGCCAAAGGCTCCTGTTCCTGCATTGCATCTGACCTCCTGTTCATCCTTCCTTGTGTAAAACAATGTAAGAGTCATGGGAGAAAAGTTCTCCAGTTCCTGTGGATCTTTGCAGCTTGCAAAACGTTCAGCATCTGCATGGCTTCTGCTAAAACAATTTCCTTGCTAATAGAAATTGAAATAGTCCCTCTATTCCAAGTGGCAGGCTTCAGGCTCAAGCAAAAATAGTTGAGCTCAGCTTCTCATTAGGATTCTCTTGTTGTAGGAATTAAGTGAGATGTGGGTTCCAGCATGGGGCAACTGAATAGGAAGACTCAAAGAGAGAGAGGAGTGTTTTTTGGATTCAATATTGCCAGAAGCCCATGGCTCAAGCTTGCACTTGGATCAGACCCTCAGCAGCATTTCTTTAGCAATTCATATCACATTGATAATGTGATAATAATTAGCTTTTCCTCGAGTAGATGCTTTGCTTACTGTATTCATATCCATAGGGAGAAATTACAAGTGTGTTGGTTGAGGAAGGTGATTTGATAGGACTTAAAAAGGAAAATAGCTGAAGTCTTTAAACTGGGGTAAATATTTAGTGCTTTTGCCAGTTGGCTGGATTCCATAGTTTTTCTCCTTCCCTCTCCACTTACTTCTATCTGTTCCTTATATTTTTGTATGGTATGGAATGACCTTATAAAGTTGAGGCTTTTGCAGACCTTTAATTTGAAGTGTGGTGGCATGATGGCCAGAAGTGCATTGCTAAAAAGCAGAATGCTGCCTTCTGCAGTCCCTTGGGCTTCAATCTAGCCTGACCTGACCATTTGCTTAGGAATATACCAAGGCAGAATTTGATTCTCCAGTTTTGAAATCTGCTTTCTGTCCAAGAGAAAAATCTGACATGTACTTTTCAGAATCCAAGATTTACTCTATGGGACAATGGGACTCATGGCATTATCTTCTCCATGTCCTTCCTTACCTCTCCTGGGTGGCTGGCAGGATAGAAAACACAAACAGATAAACGTGCCCATTGGGTGAAGGGGAGCAGGTGATATGATGAACCCTTGGTGAGAGATTGATGAAAGTCTATCTGCCAAGCTAGAAAATACGGTAGTGCATTAAAGTTACCCAACGTGCCATGTTCTGAAAGGCAGAACAGAAACTGGCAACAGAGCACCCAACACCATCTCTTAAGGCACTTGGTTTGAGAAAGAAACTAAAAGAGGAGCAGCTCAGCAAGAATCCAGAGCTGCTGTCAGCTCTCATCCTGCTCTCATAGATTTTGAGGTGGCAAAATCCATCTGCCATGTCCTGGCAACTGCCAGTTCCCACATCAGACCCGCCTTTCCTTCTTTGGCCATGTAATTTGCCTTCCTTTACTGCAAGACACATATCTTTTTATTATTATATTTTTTTCCCCTTCACTCAATTTTTTTTTTGTCCCAATCAGCTTAAATACATTGGGGTTATTTCTTATTTATAGGATAGGGCTTAGAAGTACAAATAGAATGCAAAGATCTAGTGTTGCTCAGAAGTGCCAATGGAAAGCCATGCTATGCTGGATATTTTTCTCTACTAAGAAGCAAACCTCCTGATTTTATAGACAAAGTCAACTACACAAGCAAATGCTGAGTGATAGCCCTTGTCCCATTTTACTGAGGGAACTTGCTTGAAGTCCCAAAGGAGATTTGTGTTGAAATTGGAAAGTGTGATCCTGTGTTACAAGTCCAGGTGCCATAGTTGGAAGTCTGTCCTTCTTTTCCAGACCTTATTATTAGATTTTATTTCTGCACAAGAGAGGGATATTTTCTGATTTTATGATTTGGAACCTAAATATTTTCTTTCGTAATTTCATAGAATGGTTTGGGTTGGAAGGGACCTTAAAGATCGTCTAGTTCCAACCCCCCTGCCATGGACAGGGACACCTCCCACTAGACCAGGTTGCTCCATTGCCAGGGAGGGGGCATCCACAACCTCCCAGGGCAAAATTTCATTCCAGTAGGTTGAGGTAGACCCATTATAAAGAATTTGATAGCCTCTTCTGATTTGACTTTGGCTTTGCCTTTCTACAGTTGACAACACACATGGATAATAAAGATTAGTGATTATTTAGTTTTGGTTTAATTTGGCACACAGCACTAGGATTTGTTCTGAGTTCCTGAATGTTTCTTCTGAAAATGTTCTGCAGTTTGGTGGAACCAGAATTTTCTACCAGAAGATGATCTCTGCGATAAAAAAACAAAAAAAACCCATTTTCATTTCAATAGAAAAACCTTTATAGACAATGTCACTTTGTGCAGAGTTTGGTCCTTCTGACCAAACTCAACTTAAAGCAGTGTCAGAAAAGGCGAAATCCTTGAGGGACCATTTTAAGGAATTGCCCCCTGGGAGGGCTGTGCCCTGCACCCACTAGGAAAGATTTCAGCTTCACAAGAAGTAGGAAACATGGAAAATGTTTTTTGTCCTTATTGCTACACTCCATGAATTGCAGGACTTATAATGCTCTTTTCTCCCCTGCTCAGTATCTTGTGTTGCCCAGCAGGACTTTAATACAGGGTATGTAAATAACATTTTCTATCCACTTTAGTTAAGTGCAAATGGCTGCACAGTCTTCAAGGAAAGTGAAGAATGAAGACTGTTTCCTCTGAACATAAGGCATCATAAAGTAAAGCCCTCTGTGATTCCAACTGAAGGGAGTTTTCTAGGTAGGCAGGTACAGTAATTATGCAAATTGGAATTTTATACAGAACAAACATTTCTGCCTTTCTGACAAATGCAGCAGTGAGATTTTTTAAATGATGCTGAATGATTAGCCCACTTGTTTAATGTTTTGCCCCAAAGAGGTACGAATCATAGATGTGAAAGCTGGAAAAGACTTAAAGAAAGAGACTGTGTAATCTGTCCCCAAGAAGACAAGGTCACATTAATGTTTGCTGGATAAAGATGCTTGAAGATGCACTTCATTAGTCTTAACTTTGCTATTCTCTTCACTTTCTTCTCTCCTCATGCTTTTGGATTTTCCTTCACTTTCATTGCATTCCTGGAAAAGAAGGAAACTCATCCTAAGCCCTCCTCATGACAGATGCTAAGCTGTGCTCAAATCACATAAGCCAGATTCTGCTCAAAAGTTTTTGATCACTGCCAACCAACAAAGAATTTCATAGTTTGAGCATTTTGCAAAGATAACAAGCACTGGATCAGTCATTTGCACATTGCCAGGAAAATACTACACTGTTTTTTCACTAGGTACAAAGCTGGAATTTTCTCTGCAAGCTTTTTATGGTGGTTTAAATTTAAGTTTAGGAGGTAGCCTTGTCATTTCTCTCCTTTAAAAAATGTGTATGCATGGAAATAGCTAAAAGTTAAGCAATTGAGTATAAAATGACATCCTTTTCTGGGTAGGATCAAGCAGCTTGATTTAAAGGAAACTTTCTGGACAAGATCTTTTTAATATAGCCTTTAAAGCAACTCTACTGGAAAGTGATGGCAGCTCATGCTTTTAAAGTTTTGCCTGACAGTAGATGTCTGCAGAAGGTACCTCCAGGATTTTAAGAAATATTTAGAAAGCCCAGCATCAACCTTTATTTTCAGAGTTTCTGTAACTGTTTCCTTTTATACCATTTGGATTAAGGACAATTAAGTTGCACCAGACTATGGGCAATTTGCCAGACTTTTGAGAGCCACGTGTGATTTTCAAAATGTGGAGAAAAATTAAAAATTGCAGCTGGTGCTTCTCTGGGATATGGCAGGTTGCATCACTTAGCTGTGCAGGAGCGTTGCTATGCCCACATATTTTGACAGAGTTATGGTTCTGGCAGCCCATCCCCAGTGCCCTAAAAACCTTCTTCCTGTGTCCTGTTTGTGTAAGCAGGGATTTCTGAGTAATTTCTGAGCAGGAGACACTGCATCATGGGATGGTGTTAGGAAAGTTGTCTGAACAGCTGGAGCTGGTAGACTTCATCCCAAGCAGAGCTGGATGCTTATAGAATCATAGAATAGTTCGGGTTGGAAGGGACCTTAAAAATCATTTAGCTCCAACCCCCCTGCCATAGGTAGGGACACCTCCCACTACATCAGGCTGCTCAGTGCCTTGCCCAGCTTGGCCTTAAACACCTCCAGAGAGGGGGCATCCAGAACCACACTGGGCAACCTCTTCCAGTGTTTCACTAGTCTCAATGTAAAGAAGTTCTTTCTTATATCTACCCCAAATCTCCCCTCTTCCAATTCACATCTGTTATTTCTAGTCCTCCCATCACATATCCTATTCAAAAGTCCTACCCCTGCCTTTCTGTAGCTCCCTTCAGGTACTGAGAAGCTACTAAGAAGTCCCCCTGAGCCTTCTCTTCACCAAGATTAACAACCTCAACTCCTTCAGCCTGTCTTCATAGGGCAGTTGCTCCAGCCCTCTCATCATCTTCATGGCCCTCCTCTGGACATGCTCCAGCAGCTCAATGTTCTTATGTTGTGGGCTCCAGAACTGGACACAGTAACTCCAGGTGGGGCCTCACCAGAGCCCAGTAGAGTGGTAAAGTCACCTCTCTTGACCTGCTGGTCCCATTTCTCTTCATGCAGCCCAGTATTTGGTTGGCCTTGTTGGCTGCAAGTGCACACTGGCAGCTCATGTTGAGTTTGTCATCCACTGACACCCCCAACACTCAAGCCCCTCTCCACCCAGCCTGTATCTCTGCTTGGGATTGCCCCAACCCAGGTGCAGAATCTTGCACTTGGCCTTGTTGAACTTGATGAGGTTAGCATGGGCCCACCTCTCAAGCCTGTCAAAATCCCCCTCATTGAGGGTCATAAAAAATACCTGCAGCAGCTCAGTGCTTCAGAACCGAAGCAGCAAAGAATTCTGCAACCAAATCTTACAACCAACTCTTTTTTTTTTTTTTCCCAAAAGTAACCATAGTTAAATTATTTGCAGGTACAGAGATAAGCTTGCCCTTGACTTTTCAGAGGGCCTGAGCCAAGACACTGTTAAACATATTAACAAGTCATTAAGTTGAGTTTCTGTGTAATATCTGAGGTCCCTTAATGTGCTTTTAAAAGTGATAATCATTGTTCAGAAGGACAAATTATGGTGAATGTTGTGCTAACAAATTATTTGCTAACACTATGCTTTTCTCCTGTGCAGATAAGACTGAAGTATGTTGCTCCAGGTAGCCAGACAAGGGAACTGTGCATGTCCCCTATTAAAAGCAGCACCATGGGATTGTGTTTCTTATCATTCATGTGGCTAGGAAGGTGCCAGGAAGGATGACAGATACCTTAGCTACCTGACAAGAAAATAATAACAGCTCAAACCTACAAACTAGGCAACAGGCTTGTTTGCACATCCGTGTCACCTTGTGCTTGGTGCTCCAGGTCTGTGTGTCTTGTGGCCTGAATGGAGTCTCTGAGCAAACAGCTAGAGAATAAGTAATAAATTTTTAAAATAGCAGCCATTGCAATGACTGTGATCTTATGATGTTAAAATTACCTACAATTAAGGTAGGAAAGAACAACAAAAATAGTTACTGCCACAGAATAAATTATGTTGTGTCTAGCCCAATCCAGTAGACCCAACCAACAAAATGGAGGACTGCTGTGTTACTGCTGAGACAGGATAATGGTTTCAATGTCTGAATTCTGTGTCTTTATCACATAGCAAGGATCTTTCATTGACAGAGAAGAGGCCAGAAAAATTTTACTTTAGTATTTTTGTCATAGATCTCTCAAAGTACGTTTTTGTGAGTGTTTGCAGCCAGTGATACTGCTTGTACTGAGGCTTTCCACAGGCAGTTAACATTTTTCTTCATTGAGGCTTGGAAATCAAGTCAGTGGTTGTGCCTTACTTCACTGTTGTGCTCTTTGTAGTTGCTTAGACATCAGAAAGATTCAGGCTAGATATAAGAAAGAAGTTCTTTATGGTAGGGTAGTGAAGAGGTTGCGGATGCCCTCTCTCTGGAGGTGCTTAAGGCCACAAGGCACTGAGCAGCTTGATCTAGTGGGAGGTGTCCCTGCCTATGGCAAGGGGGTTGAAACTTGATGATCTTTAAGGTCCCTTCCAGCCTAAACTATTCTGTAATTTTATGATTCTATGATTCTAAGTGCATTGACATAGGAATTTTGCATTTCCAATGAAGAATACAGTCAATATGCTGTGTGATGTGATAGGCAAGGGGTCAGCATAGATGTTCCTGTGATATCTTCTGATTTTCTGCTACAAAATCTGAATGCATATGTTATGTAAGAAAAGGCCAATCAAAACCCAGAGTGATTTTCTCAAGAGAGGAGCCATTTAGCTTCTGTGAGCAAAGATTTGTATGAATGCTCTACATTCATATAAAAGGTGCAGAAGAGGAAGGCTGACTGCCTATGTGTTTTTTTCTATGAAACTGCCATCCACTAACAGTTATATCAGCCAAGACTACATCAGATAAGTCAATTGAATGTTGCTATTACCTGTGGATCATTTTCTTTACCTGAATCTCTGCTGGGATTTTCTGGAGGGAAAAAGAATCTTTTGACCATGTGCTCAGATGGAATAAATCTGTTTTACTAGAAATAGTAGGATTTTGTCTGTGTGATAATTTTCTGTGTCTGAGCAAGAAAGAATCTGGCAATAAAGCTATGCAAGTATTATGTTTCTAGTGTAGATGAGACTAAATAAACAGGCAGTGCTTAAGACAGATGGAATTGCTAAGTGGATGGAGCCCATCAGGCAGATCACACTTCCCTTTAGAAGCCTATCCCTATATACAGGACAGTCCTGTCTTGCAAATGCTTTTCAGATGTCTTTCAAACATGGACCTCTCTTAAAAGGAAGGAAGGTCAAGCATTTCTAATTCTGTGTCCACCTTTGCTGTGTGGATCTCAGCATGGAATTTGATTTTCACAAGTCAGTGTGCCACCTGGGTGCTGACATTCCCTTCTTATTGTTCCTCCACTCATTTTGTCCTAGGCTTCAATCTTTTGAGTTTACCATTAACTGATCAACAAACAGACAATCAAAATGCATCATGAGGCTTTATTACCAGTTTGCACTCACTTTTAATTAAATGCTCTCATCAAATAAATGCTCCTGGTGTCTTAATGAGGCAGAGGAAATCAGTGAGTGACAGAGTGAAGTACTGTTGCATTTTGCTGTGATTACAGGCAGTGAGATCCTCTGAACTGCTTAGGAAACCCAGAAATAAGGGAGCTGGATATTGCATCCTCTGCTGAGGGAGAAGAAATTGCCTTCAGATTAATGATAAGTGAAGAAGATTAATGAAGCTGTCTTAAACTATGTACCGTGGTTGAGTGTAGTGCAGAAACATGCCCTGCCTTGTTTGCTCCCTGGGGTTTTGATGGTTGGGTTTTTTTGTTGCTTTTTCTCACTTTTGAGAAGAATCTCACTGCGTGCTAGGACTAAGCTTGTTTCCACCAACTTTTTGGGAGTACACAATGCATACATAGTTCAGCCTCTTCGGTATGGCACATATGAAAAAAAATGGAGCTAATGGTCTGAATTCCTTCCATGTCATCAGGATTTCTACAGGGTGAGCTGAAACATAGCCCAAGATCTTGGTGATGGAAGGAATAGGGCTCCTTACCACTCAGCACAACTTCCCAGATAGCAGATTGGCTAAGCAGCATCTGAACATGTTTTCAGCAGAAGGAGGATGCACCAAGGGAACTGTGAACATTCACATTTGTGTCTCTTCAAAGAGATGGCTCTGCTCTCATTACTTCCCCTCTCTTCTCTGCCTGGCTACAGCCCTACCCTATTTAGACTCATGATTTACTGGGCTTCCTTGAACTCTGACCCGTGTCAATGGGACCATGATGTAAACATCTTCCTGTGGCTACAAAGCTATGACCTGTACAAGCAGGTGGGGGTGAGAATGGGCTTGGGGTGATAGTTGTGTCATGTGTGCAACCCTATTTTTGGCCCAAGACCTTATGGAGATTACAGTTCCTTGCTCTCCAGAGCAGCAAGAGCTTATAGAAGTCAAGAGGAGGCTTTCTGTTCACATGAATGATCTTTGGATCATATGTTTGCTGTGCAAACTGGAAGATAGCCCTCATAAAACCCACCAAGTGAAAGATTTCCCTCCAGGCACATGGAGGTCCTGCTCTGTGGGTGATCTTTCAAGAATGAAAGCAGATAATGAGGTTCCTTGTGTAGGACGTGCTGCACAACAAAAGAGGAGCTGGCATTGTAAAGCCAGGAAGGAAAGCAGCTGTCTCCAGACATGTAGACATAGCTCAGCACATTGCCCAGGAGAGCAAGAATTTTTATGCTTTTTTGTTTGTTCTCCGGGATGCAGCATTCAGTAACAAACTTCAGTCCATCTTAGAATCATAGAATAGTTTGGGCTGGAAGGGACCTTAAAGATCATCAAGTTCCAACCCCCACTAGACACATCCCACTACATCAGGCTGGTCAGTGCCTTGTCCAGCCTGGCCTTAAACACCTCCAGGGATTGAGGCAGGACATCCACAACCTCTGCAGGCAACCTCTTCCAGTGTTTCACTACCCTCACCATAAAGAACTTCTTTCTTATATCTAGCCTGAATCTCCCCTCTTCCAATTTACATCCATAATTTCTAGTCCTCCCATCACATATCCTATTAAAAAGTCCTACCCTTCCATTTCTGTAGGCCCCCTTCAGGTATTGAGAAGCTACTATGAGGTCCCCCTGAGCTTTCTGTTCACCAAGCTGAACAACCCCAACTCCTTCATCCTGTCTTCATAAGGAGTTGCTCCAGCCCTTTGATCATCTTGATGGCCTCTTCTGGACCTGCTCCAACAGCCCAATGCCCTTCTTACATTGAGGGCTCCAGAACTGGACACAGTAACTCCAGGTGGGGCCTCAACAGAGCCCAGTAGAGGGGCAAAATCACTTCTCTTGACCTGCTGGTCACAGTTTTCTTGATGCAACCCAGGATTTGGTTGGCCTTGTTGGCTGCAAGTGCACACTGGTGGCTCTTGTTGAGTTTGTCATCCACTGATAACCCAAATCCTTCTCTTCAGGGCTGCGCTCAAGCTACTCTCCACCCAGCCTTTATCTGTGCTTGGGATTGCTCCTACTCTGAAAGGATGCAACACATTTCTCTGGGGAGCTGGAGTGGAAGGCAAGTTGGTTCATGGAGGTGATGGTTTTGTGCTGCTCCTGAAGGTTATTTGGAAAAAGTCTAGTGTCAATCAGTGGTTATGGTGTTCCTTCCAACCTGCAGAGTGGAAATGCCAGCAATGCTGCTCACTTTTCCACAGTGTTTAGTTTGAAATCAGGTTTCAGCCTGGCTGCAAGGCCACTGTGACTGTTGCTGAATATTTTCTATTGTTTATTTATGAACATTAAAATGGGTTTGGGTGCTCAAATTCTTCCACCTCAGAGCAAACAGTTTTCTGCAGGACTGCATCTGTTCCCACTGTTTGTAGTTGTAGCATGATTTTATCCAAGAGTCAGTATTACACACATGAAATGAGATCTCAGACTGAAAAACTTGGATAACTTGGCTGCTGTGAGAAGCTCAAACACTGTTATTTTTCCCCAAAAAAAAGTCTTCTCTGTGGTGAAAGCAAGACAGTGGAAAACCACATTTTTTTCTTTCTACTGACAACTTCAATAGACAAAATTCAGATCAAAATTGCATGGATAAATAGATTTGCTTGAGTTTCACCCAAACTCTTAAATAATTGACATGACTTTCTTGTTCCTTTGAAGCTTCAGCCAGTCTGAAGCATCTTTTGGGGCATATTTGTATTTAGTGAATACATATATATTCCAGGAGTTGGATTTGGCCCTAGCAGAGGTGAATAATGGTGCATGCATGCATTCAGGTGATGACTTTTGTGAGAACCAGCCAGGATGTTTTTGCATTCATCCCTGCAAAAATGATTTGGTGTCTCAGTAAGCTGGATGCTTTTGGAGAGAAGAGCCTCTATTATGAAATGTTTGCTTTCTTGGAAAGCAAGAAGGACTTGCTATCTGCTTGAATGTGTTCTCAGTTTGTCTCAGATGGTGGGTGAAAGTCTGGGTCAGCACTTGTTCTTTGTGTCCAGACAGCTGACAGTGTTTACTAGCCTGCCCAGAAGAAAGCTGAAGGAAAGAAGTGAGTCTGAATGCTCTTGTATTTTAAAATCATAGAATAGTT
>VZTY01003477.1:0-11236 GCA_013400935.1 Turnix velox
CCCAAGCTATTCTATGATCCTAACCTGCCAGGCCAAGGGGAGCAGAGATCCAGAGAGAGCAGAACTTCCCAATAACTGCCTTGAATTAGCTCCCAAAACCATGTGGACAAAGCAGAGGAAAAGCTCAGGCGAATTATCTACTGATAGTAAGATGTTCCCTCATTCAGGAGGTGCTGAGTACACTGCACAGTCCTTGCTTCAAAGGAGGCCAGTACTGGAAAGAGCTACCTAAAGCACAAGTCCACAGCAGTCACTGACAGCTTGAGAAGTCCATTATTTGGGGAAGTCATACAGGATCTATGCCAAAGACCTCTGAACACTTCCCAATGCCTAAAATCAAACTTCAGTGTAAACTCCCCCAAAGCTACGTAAAAGAAAGCAGTAATGATCTCCAGTGAGAATCCTAGAGTCTGGCCAAGGCCTTTATATACCTGATGTGTCTGAAGGCAAAAGGCAAGTGCTTCATTTATGCTACTAAATGCATCTCCACTTGCTGGATCTCCAGGTTTTCCACTGTTCCCTGGCTTCCCTGACAGGGTCCTGCAGCCAAGTGTTGAGTTATCCCCTGGAATGCTAAAGCCCTTCACAGACCTAAGAGGTTTTCTGTAGATTGCAGCAAGTTGTTTCTAAGCCATACTCTCCAGAGGTTCTTCTCTCACATCTTTAAAGCTACCACTGAAATAAGGCAGTAAAGGCAAAGATGGAACAACAGGGCTGTCACAGCTGGTAGCTACAACTGTAAACACATTGTTCTTTCTTCTGCAGATGCTTTCTGCTATTAAGGCTCTTTCTATTGGAGTATTTTCTTCTTTGGGGATCCAGAGCATGAACCAAAACCAAGATCAGAGAGAAAGTCCCTCTTTTTTCATTTACTGTTTTAAGCAAGAAACCAGGAATGCTTTGGTCCCATCTGACATGAATAAATAATGACCCTGTCATTCACTGCCTGTCGAAAGTTTCATCAAGGCACAAACCTGCATTCACAAAGAAATCCAGAGGCCATTAAAATGCTGCAGGACAAGAAAGCTTGACCTTGGGGTAGAGCAGCTTGGCACAAGCATAGGAGCAGTGCTTGCCCGATGGCAGGGTGTGCATACACAAACATCCCCATCCCTGCAGGGACCACCAGCAGAGCTGCTGGTGACAGCTCACACCTTAGAGCTCCACTGAAGGTACAGCCCAGTGTGAATGTAACTCCCCCTCCAATGTACTGCAAGAATGCCTCCTCTCTCAATGCTGCAAGTATTTAATCCTGAATCTCATTATATGAATCTCATTTAAGTCTGTTACTTAAAAAGAAAGTTTTGAAATATTTAGGGGTAGTGAGGGGTCTGCTACTTTAGAGAGCAGGTTGGATCAGGCTGGACATTAAGAGAAAGCTCTTCATCAGTCACTAGCTTGTACAGGCTCCTTGGGGAAGGGGTCACAGCACCAAGTCTGCTTGAATGACTGGATGACACTACTCATAGTAATGTGGCTTAGTTTTAGGTAGTCCTGCAAGGAGTAGATGGTTGGAGTCGATGGGTTCTTTTCAACTCAAGATACTCTATCATACACACCATCTGGTTGAGGTGAAAAGTGGATTGTGCCTCACTGTTTTGTGTTCACATATACCTGAAAAGAATGTAATCAGAGGAAAAAAATGAATATCAGCTCAGTGCCACTTTTAAGGAGAAGTGTGACTCGGGATCACTGGAGATCTTCTCACTATCCAACACTGTCCCAGGATTGCCTGCAGCTTCATCTAGCTTGGGACAGCTTTCTGCTTCATTCCACCCACAGAGGTTTGGTTTTCTGTCTTGGGCTGCCCAAGTGAGCATGTTTCAGTGCCAAAAAAACTTGGTTAGTTGAACTTATGCCTTCCTGCACATTTTGTAAACAGTTTGAGACCACAGGGTTTCACTATGCTTCATGACTTCTGCAGAAGGGGGATGAGTCAGAACGGGTCAGTGAAGAAAGCTGTTGTGTCTGGGAACCCCACATTACTTGTTTCAGAAGCTGGAAAGTGTACACAAAGCTTTGCTTGCATTTTTAGTTCATTTTCTTTATTTCTTTAGTCACCTTGGTAACCTGGGGAGAGGAGGCAATGGGAGAAGAGATGTTGTTTTCTCCTTTTGCCAAAACCAGGAAAAGCCCTTACAAATCAGAAGTACCAAATTTCAGTTTTATTGACAGAATTTTTACAGAGCTCCCCTGGGCGTTTGTATCCAGAATAACTGTCTCCAGGAGGCTGTAACACCCACTGACACCATTTTGCACTGATCATCACCAGGTACCACTTCACCACATTCCCTGTGGTGCCTGTGGTCCTGCCCTGGTCCCAACACATAATGCTGATGCCAGTACTTGGGCAAAGCTGCTGGATTTGCCTCCCTGGGCTCCTGTATTTCTGCCATAAGCTGAGGACTCTTGAAGGCAGGAAAATCTTCACCCTACAAACCAAACTCTGCTCAGTGTCCCTTTTAGCCCCAGAAATTTATTTATCCCCTTTGTTTTAAGCAAACTCTCTTTCCAGAGCATGGCTGTGAAGGTAAGTTCAGACATCAACCCATGTAAATTACATAGTTTGAGCTCCCCAGGGGTTAGCATGTTTTCTGCAGTCTCTACTACTACTCAAGCTCCTCCATATACTCTCTATAATTTCCAGCTTCCTTCATGCTCCCTGACTCAGGGCTGTAACTCAGACTGTCACCCCTCTGTGCTGGAGATGCCTCTGTGATACCTTCTCAGAGTGCCTGGAGACCTGCCGCCTCACAGAGCTCTTAGTCCCCATGCAGGAGGGATGAGGTGCTGGTGCAACACAGTGTAGTTTAGAGGAGCCATGCCCTCTGAGGTGCCAGGACATAGGCTGCACACAAGACACCTCCCCTTTCCTCCCAGAGAACAGAAAACAGGAGGCAGAGGTCAGATCCTTATTATAGCCCTGATGAACCCCTTGTTTGCCAGGGCTCACAGCAGGAGCAATCTAGAAAATTACAGAAAAATCTTCCTTCCCTTGGACCATGTGACCATGTCAGGGCCAGCAGAGAGAGAAAAAAATCCCTATCCTGGGCTTTTATGTACCTTGCACTAGAAAATATGAACTGGCTTATTTGGGGACAGTGGACTTGTGGCTGAGGAGACTTATGTATGCTTTTAAGACCATTTATTTTATATCTTGTCCTGGTTTGAAGTAAAATAGGGTAAGTTTTCTAGTTTGTAACTTCACTTTTCAGCCAGGCCTCTTCTGTCTGAACAAACTCTGAAATTAACTGCACATTGTTCAGAAACTGTTCAATCCCAGACTGATAAGACCTGGGAATGGTATGCAAGAAGCTCTTATTTTCATTATTCACTATGGTGATCAAGGTCAGAAAGTTTGTCAACTACCCAACAGGGGGGCTGGAAGTGGAAAGACGTAGAGAAGTTCCACCTGCAAGGAGGAGCGGACAGGGCAGGTGACCCAAAATTGACCAACAAGAGTATTCCATCTCATCTGCCCAGTATAAAAGCTGAGGGATCAAAGGCCTCTCCCTTTTTCCTGTTTCTTCGCTCTTTCTTCAATGGCCGACATGTAGGAAAGACTCTGCCTTTGACCCCGATCCGAGCACTCCTGAATCCAGATCCGGCATCCAGCTCCTGACTGAACTGGCCCCAGCCTGGGACTCTCCCTGCGTCTGCTGAGGACGTGATCATCATCCCGGGAGCTTGATATAGTTTTGTAAACATTGTAAACCTTTTTATCTTTTCCTTTTAATTGTATCTATTATTTCATTATCTATTGAAGTAGTTTGGAATTCTTCTAAACTCACAAATCTCCTCATTCCTTCCTCTCCTCTCTTCTGAGAGAGGAGGGGGGGCCATCTGCCACTTGGGGGGGTCCTTTTGGGCCTAAACCAGGACATATCTACACTGTAAAACCAAATAAAATTTGCTCTTGCAGCAAATTACTTGCATTACCATCAGAAATCAGCATTGCTTATTGCTTATTGATTTCATGAATGAAAAATGTGCATGTGGCACCAGAACTTGTATAATTATGGTAGAAGTACACATTAATGAGGGACCAGGGATATTTTCTGAAAGTGGGAAGCGTATTCAAAAGGAGAAGGCAGCTCCTCAAATTTTTGAAGTCAGAAACTGTTAAAATTTGAAATTTGCTCACATCAGGGTTCTTGGATCTGTGATCATTAGGGATTAAGTCAGACAAGACCTTTCATAGCCTTTAGTTTTATTAACAAATAGGAAAGTGAAATACTGAGGCACTGCCAGAGACACCTGTGAGATTTCAGTGCCAGGAGAAAGGTGAAGGGAGAGAGCATCACCTCTTCAACACTGAGGCAAGCACTGATCATTGTATCAGGGTGACTCAACCACAGTGACAGAAATGAAGCCTAGATACCAATTTCCCTTCCTGTGGTGCTGGTCTGACCATCTCCTGATTGCATGCAAGTCTGCAGAGAGGGTTCCCTGTCAAATTTCTAACACCTTGCCCCTAACTGTGCTGTTGTGGTGCACATTTGCCATAAAAAGGTCTCCGTTCCAACAGCATGGCATTCAGTATGTGGGGTCTGGCTTCCTTGTTGATGACAGTATTTTTTTCCTTTGCAAATAAGAGGTCCGGTGGGCATGTGAACAAATTTTTGGCAGACAGACTTTCTGGGGACAAACTTTTTAGCCGAGTCTGTTGTGAAAGAACAAGGGATAATGGCTTCAAAGAAGAAGAGAGCAGATTTAGACTATATAGAAGGAAGACAATTCTTAACATGAGAGCAGTGAAAAAGTGGAACAGGTTTTCCTGAAAGGTGATAGATGTCTCAACCCTGGAAGCCTTACAGGCCAGGGTGAACAGGGATCAGAGCAACCTGATCTAGCTGAAGATATTTCTGCTTATGCCAGGGGGGTTGAACTAGACAGTATTTTAAACATCCCTTCCAACCCAAACTCTTCTATGATTCTGTAAGAACCTCTGCTGCTCTGAGAGAAGTTTCTGCAGGACACCAGAGCATCCAAACAAGGGAATCAGAGAAGGCCTTAGCAGTGATGGAGGGAAGCTCTCTGGTAATTTCCTACAGCTCAGTCACACGGTTAAATCCAGTTCTGGAAACAAAGCCACATTTGCAGGCAGGCATTCCTGACAGAGACAGTTACTTTGGATTTTCTCCCTCAGCAAAGACCAGTATCTCTGGTTTTGTTCTAATAAAACCTGCTCCATTGGCTTTTATTTGTCTGTTTTAAACTTACAGCCTTTCAAGTCCTCTTTGGGGACCTCAAGTGAAAATAGAGCAGATCCTCTTCAAAGCTCTGTCTGAGTCACAGAACTTCCGCAGGCTCTTTTGCAGAGCTTGTTTCTGCTGTTACTTGAAGCCCTGAGTCCTTTGAGTTATAAATGAAGCAGGTTTCCCTCTGCTACTCCTTTATATCACAAGGCAAGCAGACAGATTTGTAAGAAGAGCTCCTCTGTGTGTTACATGAAGCTGCTCAGATTGCTGAACAGTTGGACCAAACTGAGTGCTCGCACATCATAGAATAGTTTGGGTTGGAAGGGACCTAAAAGATCATCAAGTTCCAACCCCCCTGCCATAGGCAGGGACTCCTCCCACTACATCAGGTTGCTCAGTGCCTTGCCCAGCCTGGCCTTAAACACCTCCAGAGAGGGGGCATCCACAACCTCTCTGAGCAACCTGTTCCAGTGCTTCACCACCCTCACTGTAAAGAATTTCTTTCTTATATCCAGTCTGAATCTACCCTCTTCCAATTTACATCCATTATTTCTAGTCCTCCCATCACATATCTTATTAAAAAGTCCTTCCCCTGCCTTTCTGTAGGCCCCCTTCAGGTATTGAGAAGCTACTCTGAGCCTTCTCTTCTCCAGGCTGAACAGCCCCAACTCCTTTGGCCTGTCTTCATAAGGCAGTTGCTCCAGCCCATTGATCTGCATTTTCATGTTGCCTGGTATTTATACCACCATCCAAAATGGTTCCTGAGGCTGCACAAGACACAAATTTGCTTATACACATCAGCTCAGTATCTGGGCACAGCGTCTGCTCAAGGTAGGCTGCATGTTTTGCATTCTATCTGCTTGAGCTCTGGAGGCTGCTGTTAAGAAATGCCTGGTTCAGTGCTTACAAGACACACCTAAGGAGCACAAAAAGCAAAGGAGAACAAGTGATCCAAATATCTTTCTCCTTTTTTCTTTCTTTTATCAAGGAAGGAGAAAAGAAATTGTGATTCTTTCCCTTTCCTGGCAGCTTTCCATTTGAGTATGGACTGAACAAAGTGTTACTGAATAAAGTGTTAGGTCCTGGGCCCAAAGACGCAGCATTCAGGCAGCAATTCTATAAAATAGGAGCAAAGATTAAGAGCTTTGCTCTGATCTGATCCAGAAATCAATTTCTTCTTCTTGTAGGTTTCTTCTTATTTAGCAATTTTTTTTGCAGTCTTACCCAAGTTACAAACACGTCACATTTTCAGGTATAAATCAACTGTTGCAAAGTTGAAAAGCTCACTTCCTTTCTTTCTATATGTAGCAGGTCCAAGCCACAAAAAGAGCTTTCCTTCTCAGCAGACACTGCATCCCAACACCATGGTTTCATTTATAATATTTCCTGCATGAACGAGCTAAGCCCTGTTGTTGCCACATCTTTGGATTAATAACGTGGTCAGTAGTTCTTCTCTGCCTTCCAATTGCCTTAGTCTCACTCGGGTGACAAAGTAGCTGAGATGAGACATCTGGCCAGTGGAAACTGTTCTGCATCTTCACCAAGTGGTGGCTCAAAGCTCCAGAATCTCCAGTAGCATGTCCCTGCTAAGGATGCATTCTAATGACAAATGGCTAAAGGAGCACTGATGGGAGCCCTGGTCCCTTGTCCCTGGCACAACATCATTGCCTTGGCTGGCAAAGCAAAATATTTTATGCTGCTGTGAAAGGAACTGATATGACTGGAGATTTAATAATTTCAGATTCATCTTGGCATGACACCACTAGCACATATAAATGGATCATTTAATGTTTAATGTGCTCTTATGACTGAGCTGTGACCTCCTTATGCAATTGCATG
This sequence comes from Turnix velox, assembly GCA_013400935.1. Taxonomy (NCBI): domain Eukaryota; kingdom Metazoa; phylum Chordata; class Aves; order Charadriiformes; family Turnicidae; genus Turnix; species Turnix velox. Next base: position 7,041 of record VZTY01003477.1, read on the forward strand.
TTGGGGATTTCTGATGTCATGTCACTACAAGTGGCACTGCCACTTACAGTGAATGAAGAGGGGTGAAAACCACACAGTCTGAGACAACAGCCTGCCAGGCCATGAGTTGGCCGTGAGGACTTTGGAGCAGCAGGATGGCCTAAGCCTCCACTGATAGCTTCTTGACTCAGCAGTGCAGGGCTGTGGTGCACAGCATGATGCTCCCAGGTGTGATTCCACTGACCTTGTTGGTTCTTGCAGAAATTCAGAGAAGTTGTCTTCTCTGTCACTTGGGGAAATACAACCTGAAAAATAAGGTACCAGCACTTGCAGGAGCCTCTTCCTCCTCCATTTCACTGCAGGTCAGCTTTCCACGGCTGATGACCACAGTAAGAGGAGATTTGAAGTCCTTCATCTTCATTGAAGGATCAGACCTGTATCTCTGCTTTGTATTACACAACAACATAACAAGTCCTCAGTCCAGCAATAGGACAGAGTCCTACAACATGCAAACTGCATGAGGATGGCTCTGTCTGCCAAAACAGCAATTGTTTGCAACATTCCTCTCTTTCCCTCTGCCACATCGTTGTTATCAGCTTGCTCAGTTTCCGCTGCAAGTTCTTCTCACTTCTCCATGAGAGGAAATGAGCAACACACAAGGCAGGCGTGAGAACAATGTTAAAGAGAAAAGATCACAAAGCACTTAATGCAAATTAACTGAGGATCAGATTGAGCCTCACCACTGCTCCCTTTCTAATATCAATATTGTTTTTTAAGAAGAATCTAAATTCTAGAAGGAAATTTTAAGTGTTGCCTGTATTTTGCCCAAGCACAAGTCAGGCAGAAAACAAACCAGACTCCCAGTTGAGCTCTCCCAAGGAGGTGACACGCTGATTTCCTCTTCTCCTGTAAACCAGGTATAATTTGTTGCTTGAACATTTCAAGCAATGGATGGGGCAGGATTTGCTCTCCTCAAGCTCAGCACTGCTGCTGAGAAATCAGATCTGAATCTAAGTTCCTTTCTTTGATAATTTCCTCTCCACTGCTAAACCTTGCATCACTTTCAGGGTCTGTCAAGTTTCTTGGCTGGGTTTTCTGGGGCTGGTATGGACCTCAGGAAAGTTCATAGTTCGTCTCCTTCCCCAGGGAAGGATAGAGTAATAAAAATCATTCCTGATAAATGTTCATGTTCTTAAAGACCTTCCTAAGGTGGAGATTTTATAGCCTACTTCGTAATTGTGGAAAACACATGACACTTTATAAAAATTTCCATAGTGTTACTTCAGTCCCACTCTACCACCTGCTTCAATTTTACTAATGACATCAGTGAAAATCCTCTAACTCACTTTTTGCAGGACAATAGGTATCGTTGCAGTGAGCTTTCAGGAGCCAGCAGGTTTCAAGGGGTTTGTTGAGCTTTAGTTGCATGGTTAACTCCGGATATAAGAAGAAAACACAGGGAGTCTGTAAATTAATAGCTGGGTTAGACAGGAGGTGTGGTCTGGTGTAAAAGCACAGAAGATCTGTCCTGACAAGCATCATTATGCAGATGATGCATGGTATGTATAACCTTATCCTGCTCATGCAGTCAAATGTCAGCCTTTCTGGTCAGTCACAGGATAGGTCTGTCTGTCCTGGGAATTGGCAACTCATATCAGAACACTAAACAGCATCAGACAAACAAGAACATTTTCTCCTTGTTGGTAGAGGTTGATCTTGAACCTATGTGTTGGCAGGGAAAACACCTCTGAGTCATCCCCACTCTGTTTGCTGTTAGCAGTGAGTGCTGAGAAGGGGGTAGCCTCCTGGAGTGCCTCCTGCCACAGAGCCACATACAATTGGGCAACGTTTTGCAGATGAAATAGAAAGGCTGGCTGCTGTGGCGAGGAGTTTCCTGCTGGGAAACAGTTCAGAGCAGGGCTAGGCTTGCTGTGGTTTCAGTTTCCGTGTTCCATCAGCTTTCATCTCTAGCAAGTGCTTGTGTATGCCCAGTTCTCAGGAGTATATGTATTATGAAACATAATTTAACTTCTCTGGCACAAAGTTCAGCTGAGTTCCTCACTCAAGTGCTCAGCCCAGCTACTCAGAAGGGTTGTGACACCTCATTCAACAGCTTCCAGCCCCAGCTGTGTCCCATGCCGAGTGAGCTGCTGCCTAAAAACCTTTCTTCTTGCTCAGGTTTCCAAGGTGCAATGAGCCCAGTCTCCAAGATGGATGTGTGGATGAAGGGCTTGATAAAACCAACTGAAGTCAAATTCAATACCATGGCAGGGCAAGAAATCATAGGCAGATCCATCTCTTCCATGAAGATACATCTCCCCCTTGCCAGCATTTGAAATTATCCTCAGTCTGTAAAGGGTTTCGGTTTTTTAACTATATTTTTTTAAAATCCCTCTTACAGTGAGGATTTTTTTACTGAAATACTCTTTAAGAAAAAAGTTGGGATTTCGCTGAGGCAAAAGGGTCTAGATAACACTACTGAGAAAACCAGGCTCAGCTAAGCTGACTAATTGGCTTATCTGGATGGTCTGTGGCTTTTCCTTTGTCTCCCAGCCAAAACCTGAGAAAATACCTGCAGCAAAAATCTTATCTGCACTCTTCATTAATCTTTTCTTCCCTCCCTCATCTTCTCTACCATATGTTATGAATAGCTTCTTTCCCTCCTGCCACTATCCCTTTTATCAGCACAGCACTGGTTTTGTTATAATAATGCTACATTTCCAGCACTAGGATCCAAGCTGAGTGGGAAGGATTTGGAACTCTTACACATTTCTTTTGTGTAACAAACAGCACAAAGATGGGAGCAAAATGGTAAAGAAGGTTCAGGTGAATACCCCTGATCTCCCAGCTGAAATCAATTTGCCTCTCAAGTGCATTATAGCTGAGCATTGTTCATCTCAGCAGAGGTGACACTAAGCTGAGGTGAGTCCCTCTGGGTCAGGTGGCAGTGCACACTCAGGTACAACAGAGACAGAAAAAAAGCAATAATCAAAGTGCAGGTGGAAATCCTGGCTGCTTACATGCATCCTAAGGAAATCTGGAGCAAATAAGAGCAAGTTGTGTTGGCCCAGGGAACATGAGGGCAGCTGTAATGTTTGCAGATGGCTCGTTTGGAAGGACACAGCAGAGCATGTACCTAGTGTAAGGGAAAACAGGTCCCCAAGAGCATTTCTCTGGAGAGGGAAGTGGAGGGATGCACAGGAATAAAAAAGAGCCCAGGCCCAGGTTTGGAATAAGGTGTCTCCAGTCTGATGACACTGAGAAGAGGAGAGAGACAGGTCCTTGGGACTCATATCAACATAGCTGCAGCAGGAGGTACAATAAAATAACATCTCAATCCCTGCTTAATTTATAATGGGAAAAGCAAAAGAAGTGGACTGAGGATGTCAGAAACATATGCAAATAGAAGAGCAGCTGACTACAAATACCCAGAAACTTACCTGACATGGGATACATCTTAATGTACTTTAGAGATGTCTCTCTGTTCCCTTCAGCCTGATGACTCTGGACTCCCTTTATACAGGAGAGAAAGAGGCCCATTTACTAAATGATTCATCTGACCTATTTCAGACATTTACTCTAGCATACAATGACTCATGTCCTTGGGGTGCCCATTTCTTTCCTATAAACAAGAGTCTAGACAAGTAACTCAGATGTGGACATCCACAATTAGATGTCTACTTTTGGACAGATGAATTCTGCCTCTAATGTTCAAACAGAAATCAACCCACAAGCTATGCCAAAGACAGCTTTTGTTGATAGCCATGATAGGGAAGAGAAACAGAGTCATTCATTCTTTTTGGTGGTGCTGAGCTCCCCCCACAAAGTGCTTAAAGCACTAGCTAAAATATTAATCATCCCATGAATGAAAGCAATAGTACCACTAAAAGAACAGGGAGGACCAGTAGAACAAGATTCATCCTTGCAACTATTTTTCTAACTCACACCTGCATCTAATTAACTTATGTCACATCCAGACCACTGGAAAGGTTTTTGTTTTGACAGTTTAAAAATATTTCTCATCTCAGCCTGTCAGACTGATTTCCTGTCACTCATACCTTCACACTGTCTATGTCTCCTTTGATAACTTTGAACTCATTGAGCAATTTCAGTCAAATCTGACAGAGAGATAAAAGCCTCTGAGATCATGTGGTTCCACAAAGATTTGCAAAAATAGATATCCATGAGAAGGAAAGTAGCTTGAGTGCAGCTCTGAA
>VZTY01003494.1:0-19331 GCA_013400935.1 Turnix velox
ATTATGTTTATTACAATAGCATCAGTCATAGCATCAGTCCTTGCCCAATCGTCTCTCAGAGCTCACAGATCTACTCCCCAGAGTAGGAATCACTCACCTAAAAGACTCTGCCTCATAAACTTCAGTGGAACATCATGATTGAGAGGCCCACAGCTAGCCTTCCTTTTACTTACCTGTTCAGACCAGCTTTGAATCTCTGAATTATCATATGAGGACAGCAAAACTGTCTTAGCTTAGAATCACCTAACTCACCTTTGTTGCAGATTTTGGCTAGCAGATTTAGTCTGGTGAGATTGGTGAGATTTGCAGATTGGCTAGTGAGACTTAGAAATGCCAATTTTGCACATATGTGCAGATGGATACATACATCTGGTATGCATCCAAATCTGCTTATGCTTTTAAATTTATACACAAAGGGTTTGAGGAATTAGTACAAACATTTCAGAGTACAGCAGTTGAGCGTTTTGTGTTTTCAACTGAAACCATCAGTAGAAGCCAGACAGAGAGTCCCCCATCAACAAAGAGTTGCTAAATAAAAAAGCTTTGTCTTCTTTTCAGACAAGACTCTAATAATTTCATAAGAATACCTCTGGGCATCACAATTGCATACTATTGAATACTAGTGGATAAATTAGCAAAGAGTGCCAAAATAACCTGTGAAATCTTGTGCTGTGCTGAGGCTCTTATTAAATTGCAAATCTATTGCTTGTAATATCTGAGTTTCTGCAGACTCCCAGCCAATTCATTCCATTAATTTCTAACAATAACCATTGTGCTCTGCATTCCTATAATAAGAAACTCCTTGAAATGATGGAGATGCCTTTGATCTCACTCACTCTTTTCCTGTAACTCATTCCACCTTTGTTGTTTTATATGAAAGTCTTATTAAAGCAAAGTGTTTTGGGGCTGGCCACATGCCGGGGGGATGAGCCTCTGTACTCTACCTGAAAACATAAGAAAGCAGGTGGTCAACCAGGTCTCATGTTCCTGCCACTTTCTGGACAAGAATTTCAGCCATCAAATAAAGGCTCAGCACTTTGCTTGTCTTAAGGAGTCAGAAATATATTGCCTATCTGTGAATACATGCTCAGTTTTAGAGACTGAGCGTGTGAATTTGGTCTGCAGGTGGGAGCAAGTCAATTGTCCTGAGATAACTGCTGAGCTATGGCAACGCAGGAGTAGATTACTCAAGTTACCACATGCAAGGTTTTTGTGCATGATTGTACAGTTGACCTTTCAAATTCAAGGCAGAAAAGTCAGCGAACACCATTTCTATTTGTCATACAGCTGTTGTTGTGTAACTGTTTTTACACAGTTCGTTATTACTCCATGGTTAATCCTGGACTCTAAAGGAACTGTGGCCTGCTGTATCACACATGTTTATTTTGCTTAAGCACATTTTTCCTTTCACATGACTCAAAAATAAGTCACAGTTGAATCTATTGAAAGTGGCCACCATTATGTAAGAGCCTGTGACTCCACAGAGCTGTCTGTTCTCAGGAAAGCAGAGGCAAAAAACGTTTGCATCTTTTTCTCGTGCATATTTTCAGAAGCATTCATGAAGCTTGGACTGTAATCTGTGTAACAAAGAATGCTTGTTTGCTTGTTTACTTGTTTATTTGGTACTTGTTCTGGCTTCCATCTTTGCTTCTCCCTCCATCTGTTCAACTTTTCTCCTTACTCTGTTTCTTTGTCTATGCAGAAAACATGGACCCTTACTCTTTTCTCCATTGATGCTTTCACATCAGGACATCCAGACAATGATAGTCTTTGTCAAGCATTCAAATACTTAAATTAATAAGGCACTAGGACTTCAGGGCCGTTATACAAAATTCTTACAGATAGTCCCCTGAACTTGAATAGGATTTTAATAGGACTGACTACATGAAATACTAGCTTCAAAAGGGAGAAACAGAAGCAGATAAAGTTAATCGCAAACTGATGAGACTACAGAGGAGTATCACAAGACACTTACTCAGAAGGAAAGGATAAGAGAGAAGTAGAAAACTGAAGCTGAAAAAGCGTAAGAAAAAAAGCTGAAAAGCGTAAGAAAGGAGCTAAACAGAACAGAAAAATGGTAAAAAAGATTTATGAAAAACAATGAAGCCATTAGCAATTCCACTGCTAAAGCAGGATTGACTTAGTCTGATAAAAAGAGGCTTACATACATTTATTAAGCACAAGAGTAAATGTGGATCATAACCAAAACTGCACCACCTACTATGTGGATAATGATTCAATTTCATCAATAGTTATGAGAAAATTGTTGAAGGAAACCAAGCAAGTAGCTTTTCATTCAATGATCATTAAAACTCACCCAAAGGAATTATTCTGAAGTTGTTTTTCATGTCTTTGCTTTCCATAACATACCAAAAAGAACAGAAAATTACAACTCCAAGTCCTTAGATTAAATAGTTTACATCACAGTCTTAGCACCCAAGTCTTAGTACATTGTCCTTGAAGCTAGTAGATGAGGAAATTGTGCAATGAGTTTGAATTTGTAATAGAGCAGGCTGATTCCTTGCACATTTTGACATGTATTTTCATTTCTACTTCTCCTCATAAGCAAGGCATAAGGAAATTTGATGGTGGCAAAAACAGCCATTAATTGCTGTTTCAATTGCCTTTACATTCTGTGAAGGTGAGAATGCTTTGTCCAGCAGGATTCTCTTGCTTGACACCAAGTCAACCTTTTAAGGAGGCACACTGAGAGACACCCTGGACCCTTGCACATAAAAAAAATTAAATATTATTCCTGGACTTTATAGAAGTCTTCAGAGGGATTATTTTGAGGGCTAAATACAAACCACAAGAAACTAGGTCAAATAAGAAGCTGTTGAAGTTTCAGCAACCATATAAGGAGTCACTGGAAATTCAGCATCCTTGAAATGCTTCACAACCCCTTGAAACAATCTTCTTATAAAAAGGCCTCTTCATATGCATATATGGTGTTCAACTGGATGTTCTTTCATGGCTTCTTGCAAAGCCTCTGCTGATGTACTGCCCCTGTTTCTAATAATTTAACATCCTCTGTCCTGAAAGTATATCTGAGTTAGCCGTACTCCATGGTGTAAGAACTGAGCCATCATTTATTCCTGTGGACTCCCTTATATCTGTAACAGTACCAGATGCATTCTTAACAATGTTTCATGCTATTCTTTGGAGAAAAAAACAACACATGGAAATCCATTTCTGAAAGGTTATAACTGTCTATTAAGTTGGACAACAACACCAGGTAAGATTAATCACAATGTTCCTTGATGCACCACTTGGGTAATAATATGTTTAAATTTTATGTAACTTTTCATGAAAGATCCTTTAACTAAGCCTCCTTTCGGGTTCTGAGAGAATTTGCTAAGATCAAAATGCACATCTGACAATTTAATGAATAAAGATCTTTTACTCGGAAATGCTACATTTTCTGATTAAGTATTAAATTTTAGAGGATTACAAGAAGTCTGGTCATATACTAGAAAAATAGAAGTAAAATTAGATAAAATAAATAATTCAGTTACCTGGTACCAAAGACCCACAGATAAAAACCCTGTGAACCTGTTGTCGTTTGGCTGCTGGGCTTGGGAGAGAGTTGATGGCCATGGATGAGTCTTTCTCGAGCAGATTTCCATGCCAGTAAAGGTAAGGTGATTTCCCATTTGTCTGTTTCTCATGGTATCCCTGTGCTTTCCATGTAGATTACATCACTTTGAGGAAAGGCTGAGGGAGCTGGGTCTCTTCAGCTTGGAGGAGACTGAGAAGTGACCTCATTAATGTTTATAAATATGTAAAGGGTGCGTGTCAGGAGGATGGAGCCAGGCTCTTCTCAGTGACCTCAAATGATAGGACATGGGGCAATGGGTGCAAACTGGAACAAAAGAGGCTCCATAGAAATGTAAAAAGACCTGTCAGGGTGAGGGTGACAGAACAGCTGCACAGGCTGCTCAGAGAATGAGGTCTCTTTCTCTGGAGACATTCAAAACCCACCTGGACGCCTTCCTGTGTGACAAGATCTGCATGTTCCCACTCCGGCAGGAGCTCCAGGTCCCTTCCAATCCCTGACATTCTGTGATTCTGTGCACTCCCATCAATAACAGATGCAGTTACAAAATGAAGGCACAACTAGATTGGAATGCTTAACATTGTTTAAAAAGCTTCATCATTAACTCTTCACTTGACAAGCTTATTCCTTTACCAAATATTTTTTTCTTATATTTTTTTCCATGTAGCATTACCCTTTGCTTCACAGTCCAAACAAAGCACAAATGTTTCATAGTGCAAACAAAGCACAAACACATGTTAGTAACCATTNGACATTCTGTGATTCTGTGCACTCCCATCAATAACAGATGCAGTTACAAAATGAAGGCACAACTAGATTGGAATGCTTAACATTGTTTAAAAAGCTTCATCATTAACTCTTCACTTGACAAGCTTATTCCTTTACCAAATATTTTTTTCTTATATTTTTTTCCATGTAGCATTACCCTTTGCTTCACAGTCCAAACAAAGCACAAATGTTTCATAGTGCAAACAAAGCACAAACACATGTTAGTAACCATTGGTTTTCCTCCTGTTCTGAACAACACTGATGAGAGGTTTTTCCCTGACTTTTATAGGAAATGGTTTATTATTTTATTATTACAGATCAAACTATATTCCATGCTTCTGCGAGGATTTGTACTTTTCCAAGTTATTCCTTAAAGTGACTACATAAAGAGAGTAAACTAATACAGTTTCTCCAGAGAAGTACATCCACCAGTCAGATACCCCAAATGCTTGTCCTGATAAATAAGCTCTATCCTGAGCTCTGATAGAGTTACTGAGTGATGTCAGCCAGGACATCTTGCAACTTGTCCATATCCAGACCTTGATCTTCTTGGCTCTTCACAGTGAGGCCACCAATTCAATTGTTTCTATTTTTATTTTGAGACAGCAAGATGTAATTTTCTAAAAATTACAGCTATCCATTTTGAAGAAAAGAGTCAATGGCATACAGAAGTATGCCAGAATATTAAAGCTGTGAGTTGAGATGCACCTATGCCATCCCTGATGCTATAGAATTCCCTGGCACCTTATCTACTGCTGCTCCTCCCCAGGCTGATGCCACCTTGCAGCCAAAGCCAGCAGAAGAGATCATGTTCTGGTGCTGTGAGCAGGGATCAGGAAAATAATACTGCCAAAACATAGACCAGCACAAACAGCATCTCTGTGCCTCATATGGATTGGTTTCCTTGGTCATTTTTAGTCTCGGCTTCACAATGCTGCTTTCTGGCATCTGGCAAATTGGCACTAGGCAGGGAATGGGCAACATTAGCTGTGCATAGGGATGTCTGTGATTTTGGCAGTACTGCAGGTTTACAGGTGCCTAAACCCCCAACCTAAGACTTGCAGTGAATGATGAGGCTTCAGGACACAATTCTCTCAACTTAGAAGACTTTTGTCAATTCTCTCAACTTAGTCTCATCAATAAGATGAGACTCGAAAATTCTGTTTACTACTGGGACAGAACTTATAAATAAACTAGGAATGGAAACGCAAGGCTAATACAGACTTAGTAATAGCTTATCAGTGTTGCATTTTTTTTACTTTCTGCATACTACCTGTAGTCACCATATAACACTAGCTCATACAGTTAAGTTCCTCTTTAATAAGATAATCTCTCTGTAGTTCTTCAGGATGGCCTTGTCTAAATGCCTGTTTCAATGAGGGCAAAAGTACAGAATCAAGATCACTTATTGGTGCAGCATCTCCTTTATTAAGATAATGCAAGTAATGCTGAGATGAGCAATCAATATATTTGCTTGAAAGAATAAATTTTGAAGGTATATTATTTATATTTCTAATTGTCATCATGCTTGAGAAAAGTCTTCAGAAAAGGGAAAACATATGCATTTTATCATATTCTGAAAGGACTGTGATTTTTAGAACTGTACTGAGAAAATTAATGTTCATATTCCTTCAGTTCCTTTTCCTCCACACAATCTACCTGATTATTATTGCAGGATTATTCCTGCAATGTGGAAAAATTTTACAGATGCTTTCTTTCCTGTAATCTGTCCATGTATAACTAAAGTTCACTTGAACTTATGGAAATGGGAAATGAGCAGTATTTTCCATTGTAATATCATCCCAAATTAGCCTTTTAAGGTCATATGTTTTTGGATGATTTACACTGCAAAATTCTTCAGCAAGTGGAAGACATTAGGGAAAAACAAATACAGAAAAATTTATGTCAACTATTTGAATAATGTTTGCATCCAGTAGATATTACTAAAATCTGTCAACATTTGACATCAAATGTTGGCACAGGCAGAGAGATGTCAGAGCTGGTAGGGATGCAGCTATACTGACATTTCCATCTAAATTATATTCCCTAAATTACTATCCTAATACTAAATAAATAAAGATACAATAATTCAAGGACTGATTGAAGATTAAATTAGTGGTACTACTTGCTCCACAGTCATCTAGGGTTAACATTTTAAGCATAATTAATAGCCTTTACTCTATCTAGTTATATGTGGTGTTTCTCATTTGCATTCCTTTGCAATATGCTGATAATGTTAAACGTCTGAGAAGGATCTCATTCACCAGAGGAAAATGGTTCTTCATGTTATAGTGCTTATAATGGACAAGGTTGCTGCACTGTTCTAATAATAATGATCAGAAAAGGAATGTGGGAGAGAGAGGCTTTATGCTGTTTTCAGTTTTGTGTTCCAAGCCTTTCCTGGAGTCAACATGAAATGTAATTGCTCTTTTGACCTCTATCTTCTCTCTCCCCAGGTCTGAGGAAGAGCTACACTGGTTGATTATTGCAGGAATGAAAGGCACTTTGACCTTGTCGACCAAATGCCTTGCTGCTTTCAATGCCGCCCATTACGCTGAAGGCAGGCAGCTCCTGGAGAGAGGCTGAAATCTACAGAAGAGCTGCTTGCCGGGCAGCCTGCCAGCGAAGGCAGCACTGCAGACACCACCAGGCAATGAAGGAAGCCAGCTGGGGAAGAGAAAAGCAGGGGGTGGGAAGTACTATATCAAAACATTGTTAGCACAGTGTATAAAGAGCTCTCAGATTGCTTCTTCATTTATAAGACTTTACATCATCCACCTGTAATTAAAATTAGCAGAGAAGCAAAGGAGAAAGAAAAGTACACTAATCACAGCAATATTTTTTTTCTTGCAGTGGAATGTAGCAGTAATTGAATTAAAAAAAATTTAAAATACCACCCAAACCCACTGCTTTCACAGGAATAGAGAAATTGCTGCTGTACAAGGATTCATTGAAAAACACTCCCCCAAGGAAAATGGGTCAAATATTCAGTTGCTATAATTGTGCTAGATTGGAAAACATTTACCACAAAATCTTCCTTAGAATATTTTTGGAGCTGTAAGATGCTGGAAAACACACCACCTAGCAAAAATTCTCTTTTCATGTGCGTGCGTTTACATATATATATTTCAGAAAACCAAAACCTTGGAATTCATTGTAATACAAAGGCGTTATTTAAAATTATTTCCTATTACCCTGACTGTAAGTTTCTTTGCTCTGAGCCAGCCACAGTGACTGGCTGAATGAGGTGTCTAATTTGACACAAAGACAATGTGGAGATTCACGCGAAGGACACTGACAGTGCAAAGCCAGCCCATTTTCTGTGAAGCTATCCTAAAAGAGATTCATATAACATAAACATTTCATTTAGAAACAGATCCTGCCCCATCTGGGACACTAGTATTTTCATGTCACCATGTCTTGAAGACTGTCTGGTGACTCATACAAAATGAATCAGTTCTCTTTATTTGTGGGCTGCTGTTTTGTTGTTTGTTGTTTTGGTTTTTTTCTCAATTGTCTAGCCTTCTTGCAAAAAAACATTGCTAACACATGGACAAGAAACACTCATGTTGTTTCTCCAAGCTGAAGCAAGGGATAGATGATTGTTAAATTACCGTCACAGGGAAGCTAATGCTGGTTGCCACAGCAGGAGGGACAGGAGGTTAAGATGACTGCATACCATATGTCCAGCTGCCATGTCACACATTCCCAGCCCTTCTAGATCTCCACATGTTCTGCCAGGCTGTGAACAAGGCTGATGGCTTCTCCTCATGGCAGCAGGGTCAGAATATGCTAACAAGTGGCTGTCCTCTGTTGACTCTTGCCTTTCCTTCCCTCCAGGTCTATCAGGAAAAACAGGAACTACGCATTCACAGGCACGTTCTACTTTGAGAGGATGGTTACATCAGGTCACTGCTGCTCAGAAAGAGAAGCTCTGCTCCAAAGTGCTGTACTGCTGCCTAAGAAGTTGAAAAAAAAAAAAAACGCTGAAGAGATTGGTTGTAGGACAAATGGAAAGTCTTTGCATACAGTAAAAATAGTTTTTCTTGTTAAAAGAGATGTCTCCTCATCAAGACTGCACTGAAATCACTTGAGTTTGCCAAAGTTTATCAATTCATTTCATGCAGTTATGACTCTGATAGAATTCTATATCATCAAATTTCTGATTGTAGGTATTTTGCAGCTGTGACCAGTGTTCCCATTTAACCTGTCTGTGACAAACAAAACTGACTGCACATTCCACATGTTTCAAAGGGAGGCTTATTTTTCAGCCTTTAAATTTATCCTCTAGTTCTTTTTCTTTTGTTTTCTCCAGAATACAGACATCTTGCATGGACACCATGCTCCCGTACAAGCCATCCCACTGCAACAAAAACAAAACAAAACAAAACCCAAAACATAAACGTAAAATTCCATCTCTTGAATCTTATTTGAAAACTACACAGCTCTGCCATTCAGCTCACTATTCCCTATAAGCTCATTTTCAGAACTGACAAGGTCCTCTACATTGTAATTAATGACTTCTATTATTTGTTCCAAGCTGAATTGCTATATGATGTGGCTAGAACTTTTGTCTTTCTTTCTGTTGGAAAAAGAAAATCCACAGTATTGAGTGAAAGGGAAAGGATCTATGTTTTAAACATAGATTGAAAAGAACTTGAGTGTGCTAGTACAGGGAATTCTTTCATGCAGTTACCTTCAATAGCTTTTCTAAAGAATAAATACAGGAATTGTTACATTTACACTTCATTTTATAGTGAAATGGTATTCATACTGAATACTGTTGTTAATATTAATTTTATTCATGTTCTTTACATTTCAAGAAGCAGTTATCAGGATTAGAGATGGAAAATGAAGCATACTTTACAAGCAGAATCAGCATAATAATGAAGCCAGGTAAGTAGGAGGATAACACACAAACAAGAGTAAATACATTTTCTCCAACAAACTGCAGAAGTGGCTTTTTTTCCTCATTCTTTCCAGAGTTCAAATCCCTGGCAAACAGGTTGCTGCAGCTCAACATATTTTGTTTGGAGAAATCTAAAAAGGTTAAGCCAACTAACACCATGAAACAAATGGATCAGAGGTATTTGAGCTTTGGAAAGTCAAAGTATTAAATAAATTGTAGGTTCATACTGTGACAGTTCTTACATTTCATTGCTTCAATCTGAAGGATGAAGTAAAATAAAACTGTGTGAGATAAAAACAAAACTTAAAAATATGAGCAATGTTACATGATATATTCAAACCAATCTTCTCAAATAGAACCTCACCAAATTAGTGAATTCTTCCAGAAAACAGTCCAAAGAACATGAGCTGCCATTAGTACCCCATGTTTTTTGCATCTCTTTGTGCTTGTTATTCTCTGTGCTTAGTTCCTAGAACTTTTGTATTATAGATACAAAATACGAGTTTTGATTGTGAGCCTGAAAACTTATCCAGGTTGGCATATGAACGAATACAACCACATGGACTTTCAAAACTAAATGTTCCTGAATGTTGAAAGCAATTTGCATACACTGGTCTGAAGCACAGATCCTGGTTGTGTCAGTGAATTAGGCTGAGTAGGCATAATTAGGGGAAGGACTTTTTAATATGATATCAGATGGGAGGACTAGAAACAATGGATGTAAATTGGAGGGGGGTAGATTTAGACTTGACATAAGAAAGAAATTCTTTACAGTGAGGGTGGTGAGGCACTGGAACAGATTGCCCAGAGAGATTGTGGATGCTCCCTTTCTGGAGGTGTTCAAGACCAGGCTGGACAAGGCGCTGAGTGGCCTGATCTAGTGGGAGGTGTCCCTGCCTATGGCAGGGGGGTTGGAACTCGATGATCTTTGAGGTCCCTTCCAACCCAAACTATTCTATGATTCTATGATTCTATGATTCTATGATAATACATTGTCTTGTCCACCAGACATTCATTCAATTAAAAATTAATAATAAATGTAATTTTTCTAAAGTATGGCGGTGTGTTCACCATGAAATAACTGGTAGATAAAGCAAAATGTTTAGAAATTACCCAGTTTAGCTCTAAAAACATTTTAATGAGAACTTGGTCTTAGTCCAAAAAAAAAAAAAACCAAACCCAAGTACTAGAAAAATCAAAACGATACAAGTAGTTTTCCAGTGTGTATGTGTGTATACATGTGTATGGTCTATTTGAGTTACCTTCTATCCTTATTTGGTTCTGTTTATTTATTTGTTTTGGTTGACATTGTTCTTGCACAGATGACACTTTCTTTTCTCAAAGCTTGGGGGTAGGTGGGGTGTTAGTGAATCTTAGAAAGATGCAAATCCTGAAAAGTGCATGGAAATGCTGGTTCTTTTGCTATCTGTGCAACTTTCCAAGGTGCTGGAGTTTTTGCTGTTGTCATTGAATTGAGTTGGGAGAGATGATAAACCTCTGGAAAAATCATGCATTCCTGAGGATTGGACTCAAGTGTGTCTACAGGTTTAGCAATTGGTCTTGACATGTACATGCAATCTTCGTTTGCTCTTTGCCTTCTTTTAAAGGTTGAAATGTGGCATTTCAAAAATATAATGTCAGGTAAGTAATAAGTGCGAACGTTAAGGGCTTGCTGAATATCAGATTTCATCCAAGGAAATGAAAAAGGCATAATTTCTGCAATATTTGCTAGATTAGGGCCTTCAATTTTGTGGAAAGGGTAGATTTTGTCAGGCTGGCTGGCAGCTCCTTGTTAGTAGACAGGCAGGAATACAAGAATCCTCCTTGTGTTCACTATCAGCAGTTCCTGTTTAATTTGCATTTGAGGCTGATTTTTCCACAGAGTATTCATTTGCCAGTTAGTTAATGTGTCCTTGCATAATCAGATAAGAATGGAATAGAATTACTAATGGTAAGAGGAGGTGGTATGCCAATAGAGCACCCTTTCCTTCACCCATCTAATCTGAATCACCATAATTTCAACTACCTGAAGTTTGGTCTTATTCCTTTTCCCAAGGTAGGAATAGAAGTATATTTTATTCTCTCAAAACTGAGTTTAGAAAATTAAGTGCTGTGGATTGACTAAGACAGCTACTACTTCATTCTGTGATGCTGACATTAAATAACAAAGCACTCTAGCTTCCAGCTAGGCAAACATATCTCTTACATTCTAAAACCAATCCAAGAACCAATTAACTAACGCAGAGTAAAAAATACTCTCTATGGTGAAATATGAAGAAAAAAAAAGAGAAAAAAATCAGTTCCCAGTGCAACATAATGTGTGTGAGTTAATAGTCATAATTGCACTGGACTAAATGCAAATGTTATAAATCTTCAGGGCTGTAACATGCAGCTCATGAAGTAGGCCTGCACAGTGGTGGTGGAGAGAGGACAGCTTTGACAGTGTTTGGTCTGCAGGGCTCAGAACAAAGGCTGTGCACAGCAATGTGTGGGATGTCCTACCAGACTTGCTCTTGGGGTTCAGCCATGCCAGACTTGCTGGTGCTCAACCCTGACAGACCTGATGATGTTCAATCAGACCTCACCCTGGAGGTGAGAGCTGCACCCTAGGTGAGGACCTGGGTAGCAACTATGCTTCAGGATGTTCATCAATCAACTTGTGGATCCTACTCTAACATTTGATTAGGATAGTGATGCGCAAAAGGCTGTGACATGAAGAAACACTGCATAAATCCATTATGAATATGCCACTACTAAATTCATCCCTTCTGTTATGTCTTGGACAAAGAAGCAGTACAAACAGCCTGGAGTTTTGTGTTATATTATTACTTCTAAGCTTCTGTAGTTCAACATATATTATCCCTTTTAGCTGAAATGCCTACCAGTTAAACACTTCTTGACATACTTCAGCTGTCTTGAGAACTGTAGCAGTATCTACCTACATACAGAAGTATTCCTTGTTTAGACAGGTATATGATTCAGAAACTGCCATTAGACTTGAAATTCTATCAAAAAATTCTAGCTTTGATTACCTCCAAAGTCATTATGCAATGAGAAGACTACAGAGAAGATAGAATATGAAAGCCAGGTGAAGGTATTAAAACAAAGCATAGCAGCAATGCAAAGCAAAAGAGTGAGACACTGGAAGAAATCATTCTATGATTTTATAATTGTCATTCTAGTCAGCTAGCCTGTACCTTTTTTCTTTCCTATTAAGTGCAATAGGACCAATAGAAACCAATGGAAAAGTAAAATCTTTGAGCAGCGGGTTGCCATTGAAGGTAAACCTTTTCCTGATCTGTCTGTTATCTGAACACACTAGCCATGGCTTGTATCTGTTTTAAACAGAAGCAACACAGTACTTGGATTGTTCTTTTTTTACACTAATCTCCCTCATGAGATAGGTGTGCTTAGCTAGGCACTTCTGCATTGAGCAGTGCCTGAAATACACTCCACTTTCTATCAGAGAATCGTAGAATCATAGAATGGTTTGGGTTGGAAAGGGCCTTAAAGCTCATCTAGTTCCAACCCCCCCCTGCCATGGGCAGGGACATCTGCCACTAGAACAGATTGGTCAATGCCACATCCAGTCTGGCCTTAAACAGTTCCAGGGAGGGGGCATTCACAACCTCTCTGGGCAGCCTGTTCCAGTGTCTCACCACCCGCACAGCAGAGAGCTTCTTTCTTATTTCCAGCCTAAATCTTCCCTCCTCCAATTTGCATCCATTGCTCCTAGTCCTGCCATCCTGTACCCTATTAAAAAGTCCTACCCCGGCTTTCTGAATCCCCCTTCAGGTACTGAGAAGCTACAATGAGGTCCCACCTGAGCATTCCCTTCTCCAGGCTGAACAAACCCAACTCCTTCAGCCTGTCCTCATACACGATGTGCTCCAGCATGCAAGGTCAACCCAGGAGGGGATTTAAATTCACACCTTTTGCTCTTGCAACTGCACGAATACATTTTAGCTACTGATTTCAAGTACTGGAGCTGCTCAAAGTAAACCTCCCTGTTGTCTGCAGAAAACCCTCCAGTGTGAATGTAAAACACCTTCAGCAGGGACTTACAATAATTAGTTGCCAGATCTTCATTCCCTCATGGAGTTTATTTATGGTAGGCAACTGGCAAAGTGAAAAGAACATGTCTCTGATTTTTAAATATAATTTTGTTCCCCCTGTAACAAAGAATCTTTTCTAGCACAATACATAATTTAGTGAAACACTGAACTTTTAGGAATGTCAGACCTGAACAAAATTTTCCTAAAATAAATGCAACTAATTTCTTAATTTCCCACAGTCTCTTTTGGGGTTGATGTTGCCCTTCAGGTATCCAGACAATGTCTGAAAATGTTCGTGATCTTGAAAATACAAGATTCCAACTCCACTGTATTTGTATGAAAGCTAGTTTGTATTTTTCCCTAGGCCAAAATGTCAAAATGTGTACAGCATAATGACAATCAGAATTGGAGCCCTTACTGCAATATTTAGAGACATTAACATATATCAGAGCAACTTCCTACATAAAGAAGCCCAAGAAACTTGAATTTTTAAAGGTCTTCAAGTGGATATTTACCTAATAATGATTGTGAAGCAGTAGGTGTATTCTGCTATGAAAACCTCTGTAAACCACTCGCTTCTGCAATTGGTAAGAGCTTTTTAAAAAATGTTACAGGAATATCTTACAAAGTTGTTGCTATCTCATAAGAAAAAAAGGTTTTTTTAAGAAGGATTTATTCATTCACATAATTAGACTCTATAGCCATAAATGGCAGTAGTATGTTCTATGTTACCATCATTCCCAAAGTTACTGCATGTGTTTATTGACTTGGCCCTTTCCAGTGGTTAGTGTTGGGCAAATCTGACTTTCTTAATTAGAAGTGGAACAATTAATTTTCTTTAAATAGCCCTCTAAGGTACGGTCCAGAGTATAAATCTATGGTTAGAATCTATGTTATCAAGTATCTTCTCTAAATTCCAGCAAAAACGTGAAGGTTATATTCAAATCACACAGCCTTGAATACCAAGACCTTTGAAGGGTGGGGACTTTGATCCAGCAGCAATAAATATGAATATCCCTTCCTGCCTGGTGATGAGCCACCAAGAAGACTTCTTAAAAACTTCACATAGCTTAACATTCATGGAGAAGAGTCACAGTATGTCAGTATACTGGATCCCCTCTACAGACAAGGTGATCTCAAATAATAGAAAGGCATGGCATATAATTTCTGTTCATGCAAAGCAAGGGTCAAATTTTCATGGGTTACTTTCCATTGCTGTGTGAAGGCTCTTGATCCTTGCTGCCCAGGCAGCTGCAGGGACACCTGCAGGATCACAGAGCAGCTTTGTAGAGAACGTGCAGTAGATCCAACATGCCCAGTGCTGAGCTTCCTGTGGCTGCTGGAGCCTCTGTGAATGGAGACCAGAGCTTGGGGTACTCTTGCTCTGAAAGGATGGTGAATATTAGCAGCAAGAGTGGGAAGTACTTAGAAACAGATTTATTATCCTTGTTGATTATTTTGTTAAGTTCTTACTGAGTTGTGAAAAACAGACAAAGCAATCACCTTCATGCTTTTGAAATGTATTGTGGTGACGACAGGCATACAAAAATTCTGCCAACAAAGATAATTTCCCTTTTTTCTGCTTTAGTGCTTCATAGCAACCTAGAAAAAAATTCAATGGACAATAGAGAAAACAGTGTGCAGAAAAGATGGTCTTACTAAGCAACTGTTGAAATACTTGGATTTTTTTCATCCCTTTTTTCTGTCAAATGACTGCAAATAAAAATCACATTATTTGCTTATAATGTCTTGTGTATCATTTTGTATAGTTGATCCTGATGCACTCCTTTAGTAGCATAGAACATGTCAGTTACTATTTGCAGGTTTGGAGATGTATATATTTGTTATATCTTTCCCAAAAGGCCTGAAAATAAAAGAATTTTCATTTAGCTTATTAACATTATCTAAATGGCAATGTAACTAGCCTTGATTTGCTGCCACTATGTTGGAAATATTTAAACACTGTTATTACTTAGCTCAACATGCAGTTTTATACCTGAAATTAATGCTTTTAGGCTCAATTTGTGCTTGTCAACAAATAATGATTACAGATGTGAGCTGGTTCATAATCCAGAGGCACTAGGTTAGAATGTGTTGCTATGGAAACCGTATTTTATTGCATTTTCTTTACCTGATTTAAGACATTTGACAATCATAGCAACTGTTTGCTTGTCTTCTCATATAAAAAATTAAAAACCACAAAAAACCACTGGGGAACATTGATATAGTTCTTGGACCTCACTATAAAAAAAAAAAAAAAGAAATTACAACCTTAGATTTAATAGGGATCTTTTGTGGATACTTTATCTCACAGAATGTCTAGGAGTGTTGAAAATTCAAATCAAATGGACCTGCCTTTATTGCATCATATATCTTTTATGATCACTGGGACTAAAGCCTGAAACAGCATTTTCCTTAACAAGAGCCATGTTTCCTCTAACATTGTTTATTGCATCTGAAACATTACTCTTTGAAACCACAGTACATTTTCAATTGAGCAAAGATCTGTAACAGAATACAGTGTGTCTGTGTTTGTTCAGGATCCTGAGTAAAAAATATCCCAGTTCATGTAACATTAATCACTTTGCCAGTGTTCAGCTGAGGTCATCGCCACATTCTTAGTAGTATTAAGCCGAGTCAAGATTAATCACGTACTTTAAACCCTGCAAGGAAAGCATGTGAAGTGGATCTGAAATTAGACATTTGGTGAAGGACAAACAGAGCACTGTAACAAAATATGTTGCCAGTGGTGTAGCAAGCTTTCAGAGTTTCATTTTTTTCCTACTATGTTGTTGTCATCCCATCCATATTTAAGGCTTTGTTGCCATTTTCTCAATTTAATCATTTTTTTTATAATTTTTAAATAAAACCACTAAAATTTCTTCAAGAATATAGGAGTGTTTTTTTTCCCTACCTCTTTATTACTTATTAATTTATTTTTAAAATGCATCAATGTAACTCACACTAGGGTACTTGGAATTTTAAAAACCAAATAATAAAGTCCTGCTATATTTTAAGACAGAAAAGTTAGTAATTGAAGATTATTTAAAAGCAGTTACTCTTTTGTCTTTTCTCTTCTTTCTGTATGTGGTATATTAGTATCAAAATGATTTGTCTTTCATGCTGATGTCAATGCAAGTCTAATATGCATTTTGCATGATAGGTTTATATCCTAACGGGTAGATCATAACTATTCTGCTGTATGTTCTTGTAAACTTCCATTAAATGTTTGTTTTGTTTTTATTATGTGACGCTGTCATAACAGGATAACTGAAGCACAAATAATTCCTACAGAAAATCTTAAGGAGAAATATCTATGGTGTCATGAGGCTTACAGTCAGATACATCTGTCTTGAGAATATATTGACATGTCAAAACAACTAGATCAATGTTTTTAAACAATTTGGGAAATTAGACATTTCAGTAACGGGAAAAGAAGCTAAACTGTTGAACTACAAAATTTAATCAGCAGGCAGGTTAACATTATTTTGCTATTCTGCAATGCCCTAGCAACGGCCTGTAATATTAAATACTCCGTTTTTCAGTGATAACAAGTATCTTTTTCATACCACTAGCATGGAAAATCTGGGCTTACCCTGACTGTATCTGTAACCTTATACAGTCCTACAGAGTCACAGAAGCAAACATAACAAACTATAACACACTCACCTCATGGAAAAAAGTCACCACATGGAAAAAGCTCCTGGCTGGGACTTTGATACACAGAGGATTGGAGACATACTTTATCTCCTAGGAAAGTCCCATACTCTCTGCCTGACTTCTGTGATATGTAGAAGGGGTATCACCGCCCTAAATCCTCGACAAAGCATGCTGTCTTCTGCAAAAAATTACAAGTAGTACCTCACCTTGGTAAAGGCCCTACCCCTGAAATCAAATTCTACAAGCTTTAGGAGAATCCTAACATTTCTGCAGGGGTTCAGACATTACTAAGTTTTTTATCCCTCGTGATAAAACTCAACCGAACAAGAGTAGGCTTTTTGCAGTAGACCAGTGCAGAAAAACACTAAGGGCTTAATGCTTCCCTGCACTTAGACAAAGAAAGTTCTTACGAATCATCAGAGGCTCTGGTCACAGCTGAGTGCAGGAGATGCTTCTAGTAGAAACAAACTTTATGAGACATCTGTTTCATGTGTGCTTTCCACAGCTGATGTCTGGAGACAATCTTTGTTAAGATCTGATTGGCGTTCCTCTATAGAATTAGCCTTTTTCCAACGGATGTCTGGAAGGTTTCTAGCAAGATCCTCTCTGCTGTTACAACACTGGAAAAAAAAAATCTGCTGTTTTTCTGGGACATAGTACAGGTATGGCTTTTGTTGTTTGCACTCAAACTTGTACTTGCTTTAGGACTTGAACTCTGTGGCCTACAGTGTTTTGGTACGATGCTGATTACATGTTCTGTGAACCTCCTAAAATATTTATTGCAGAATTTTCTGCAATGGCAAGGATCTGGACTTCTTGTACAGTCTCCTTTACAAACCCATACTCTGGTGTTCTCTTACAAAATGGCTGGGAATACTGTGCGGGGCCAGCCGATTTAGCTCACTGAGCCAGGAGCAAACTCACCCTACAAAACAGTCAACAGCTTTTTTGTTGGCTTTACAAACTCAACTGAATCACTTAGGGGTCAAATGAGTGCCATAGCTGTGCAATGGAGAGGATGAGACCACACAGCTTGAAGAACTGGAGAAAAAGTGGGAAAACAGGGCCTAAAGAATGGGGCTGCCCCTTTTGTCAGAGTAGCACCCTCACCATGCACAAAGGATGCCCATGTAAGAAAGAGCGAAGCAGTTTGTGTTGTAAAGTCACACCCCTGCATACTTTGCAGTAATTTCACTCGATCCATATGTCTTTTGTTCAGTGTTTGTTCTCCAAATTCCCTCTCTGCAGGCAGGTAAGGGAAGTAGCTTCAGCTAATCGCCTTACCATATCTATTGTTTGCTAAAGTAGTCATTAAGTTCAACAAGCCTCCACTGTAGGCAGTCTGGGAGACAGAAGACATTAGCCATGTGAGTTGGATACTCATTTGCCCGGGCATTCAGAAGTACAACGACCCTGTGAGCACTCTATACCAACCAGAGTTCCTCAATCTTACCCAATCACCCCATTGCTGCATTATGTCAGAGCTTAAATTACCCAATGCTGATTAGGTGGGAGAAAGGTTTGCCAGGAAACTTCTTCTGGCTGAATGCACAACCACTGCACAGCAGAACGTGTCGGTCCCCTTGTCTAATTAATTCTGTAATTAACAGACATTGCCCAGTTTTGGAGAGATCAGCCTTTTTGTGAGTGCAAGTCACGCCAATGACTGAAACACAAAATGTGGTTTTGAATTAAGTTTTCAGTGACCAGTTCAACCTTATCCTCTCCCGTAATTAACAAGAATATTCCACTATAATAAAAGGGTTAACAACCATAGTCACAGCTTCAGAATATGACTAGTGTGCTGTAAGCAACCATTGCAGATGGAAGAGTTATTTTCTAAGTCTTATTGTGACATACGTCCCCTCTCTGGAGGTGTTTAAAGCCAGGCTGGACAAGGCACTGAGCAACCTGATCTAGTGGGAGGTGACCCTGCCTATGGCAGGGGGGCTGGAACTAAATGATCTTTAAGCTCCCTTCCAACCCAAACTATTCTATGTTTCTATATCACACTCTTTCCAAAAGTTACTAAACCTTTTCAACCAAGAGCTCCCTCTAACTCACTTCTGCCTGTGTGGGTTCAACTACTTAAATGGTGGGGAAAGCAGTTTTGCTAATTTGTCTTATTTTGGCTATAATGGTCTAAAGGGTGCTCAACTCAGAAAGAATATGATGTGGTATCTTGAGGTAGATAATGGGCACAGAGGTAATGTCAACATCTATAGATTCAGTTTCCCAGGGAGATATCCAGTGATGTCTTCAGAGTAAGAAACTTTTAAGAAGAAATTAGACATATACTGGATAAGCAATTAATATAATTTTATTTTAATGATTTGTATCTGCACGAAAATGTAAATTAGTAATTGTTGGGGGATGGGCACAG